>BCNH02000002.1:15247006-15277257 GCA_001662345.2 Metrosideros polymorpha var. glaberrima | reverse complement strand
ATTCACCAAGACAGGATGAGATTGGTAGGTCCATTTGAAATTTGGCCAATCAATGGATTTTAACGTCACATGGATGAGGGTACAACGTAGGAAGATTCCTACTCGTGAGTTTCTTTGATGGACCCCAGTCCTTTGACTTTGCTACATTCCAATGGACGAGAGCCGGAAGTATAATGAGTAATGAACAAATTGTCTTGAAAGGCTTATTACACCTAGGGAAATGGGGTTAAACAAGATGATTTAGTCATCATACAGGAATATGGATGAGTCCTCTGACAGGGTCAACACATTTCTTGTGTTAAAAATGCGCCAAACCTTATACTTTGTTAATATGGAGAAAATGATTTATTAATGTAAAAGAGTCGATTGTTGCACAGCATTTAACCGGTAGATCGAAAGAAGATCTTGAAAAGTAAAATATGCATGTAGAATCCTGTAAAAGTGCAAAGAAAGTGTGGAATTTCTACCTTAAAATCATTGTGTATATGTTGTGTGCATGAGTGAGAGGTGCAAAAGAAAGCAGTCTCACATTGGATGTCTAATGCTAAAAGAATCGATTGACAATGTCTATGTTGATCCATAATTCAATGACTTAAATTTTTAAATGACATGAATACAACTATGTATGTCAATAGGTTCAAGTTATGGACTTTCTTTCGAATCTCCTCGCTATGAAGGTATCGAACTTTAGCTGTGCTTCCCAAACAATATCCTACTATTGCCTTATGCTTTCGATCTCCTTGACGAGTCTAGTTGTCGATCCAGAATCATTGTCTCTACGTCCAATTCTACTCAGCTCGTGATACCAAACGAGACATGAGTGTGATCCACAGATGTCAAACCCTATATTTTCCCTCTTCTCTTAGAACCTGCACCCTGTTTTACCCCATTCGACGGCTCAATACGACATGTCTTGATGAATAATAGTTCCCTACCCTTCCCTTCCCTTGCACTGCATATTGTTCCTCTTTCAAAACATTCAATGCCGTTGTGGATCTTGGCTGACGATTGGGCCTAATTTCTAAAACCATGGGCCATATACGGCCCAAATCATACAGACGAAGCATGAATCGCTACGGATCAAGCCCTTACGATCTCTTACCATCCTCGCCCTGTTTTCGGGGCAGACCTATTCAATCATTTTTGGGAGAATTGTTGCATAGAACTCTATTCATGTGAGCCAAGCTAACATCTACCGTTAGTGAAATTCATTCACATGCACCCATATGATCTAACGATTCATATGAGCCGAGCTCACATGCTCCCCGGGATGTAGGCAACTCAAGACTCTAGTAAAATTCGACTCCATGGAAATTAAAAGAAAATATAATTTCCGACTTACAAATAAGTGCTAATTGAAAAAGAAAAGTCCTCCCTCCCCAGCCTTAGCAACCAAAACAAGAGCCAGAGAGACCCATGAACAAGGGACTCAAGCGCAAGGATATGCTCTAATGACTTCTATTAGGCTTAGTTTAAAATCAATAATGCTACAAATACTCAAATCAATTCATGAAAAAAAAATTACAAATTACTATTAGTAAATGCTTGCATATGATCGGCTTGTTTAAGCCCGTAATTTCAATTTGCTAGGTTGTAAACCAGTCTCCATGTCCCAAATAATACTCGATTAGATAAAAGTCGGATTAATTGTCAATATAAAGTTCCATGGAATGGGGCCACGCTCACTTTTGCTAAACTGTAGTCATATGCTTACTCCGATACAGCAATACTCTATTGAAAGAACAACAATGATGCAGCAACAATTCCTTTGGGTGACACAATCCGACGGTGAAAACTCCCACTGGTTTGTCGCGCAGAAGATACAAAGGTCCCCAACATGTTCGTCAATGCATAAGAGACAGGAGCACCAACTCCGAGGATTCTAAAACATCAATTATTTCAGGAAGAGAACAAAGGTTTCGTCGATTTAAACGAGGTTCAAAACGTGAACGTGTATATTGACCTCTAAACAGATGATATTTGGATTTTACCCTGGTCTCTCCAATAAGGAAGACATAGGACCTGGGTACCATCGTCTACTTTTTTGTTTTTATTTAGGGGAATTTGCACGAGGAACTTTCTTCCAAACACCTCCGACCTAAAATCTCTAGATTCTATCTGAAATATGCCAAAGTCGGTTCGATCCTGAATGCGCCCGAGAAAAGAATATAGTATTCCACATCCTAGGTGATCATTGTACCATGGCACGGCCCAAGTCGTGATATGCTTTCTCATCTCAATAAAATCACATCAAGTAGTTTACCCATGTTATGAATTTTCCCCAGTCCATTGGTCATGTTATCACAACTTTTTTAGTGTAAAAGATTTCATACAGACACTTCCTCTAAAATACATATAGCCTGATACGAAGTGACAATAGTTTGTTCCTCTTCCTCGCCCCCATATTTTCATGTTACTTCAAGGATTAATTTGTATGATTCTACTGAGTTATAAGGCCGAACCTGCAAATGTTCTCATTTCTCATTAAGCTTCATGTTACCATTTCTAGCCAATAAAGTTGGTCGAAAGAAACCTAGCCTGCAAACAAAAGAAAGAAGTAAGTCAAGATGTTCAATAACCTGAGAAATCGCCAATGCAGCTCACATTTCTCATTCCACAGACTGTGGATATGAAGGAGGTACTGTAATGACATGTTGACATACACCAATAAGATCCATGCACATTTATGTCTAGAACAAAAGTTAGAGGGAAAGACACAAGTCATGCTTACAAGACTCCAGATAAGGAAAGTAATCTATGCAGCCAAGGTTCAGCTGTCAAGTTTGTTTGTTGTTACGATGTTCGTGAACAAGCCACAGTTTTAACTTGTGTGGCATTTTGCTCATATCTTGCCTCGATGAGAACAATGTCCTTGGATGAATATAGCCAAAAAAAGCATCTCTACGGAAGTTTCGGAGCAAAGCTCCTACTTGTAATATACATTGATCATATCCAACCAAAAGGGATGGCTTGCATCTTTTACTTTTCATGTCATAATCTAGAGTTCTATCCATGTTTAGAATAATCAATAACAATTTAGGAGAATCCCTTATGCATAGCTAATCTTGAGTTCCGTTTGCATTTATTAGGACAAACAAATAATTAGGAAACGCACCAATATCTTCACCTTTTCACACCAGCAATGCATATAGTTCTTGCTGTTTTCCGCTTTTCTCAATGGAACAAGGCACGTGGTGCATGGAGAGCTTCTAATACAGCGATCAATAATCAATATATATCAAACTTGGGATAGGTTCTTCATCTTGGTAATTTGATGCTAATAGCTAACAACTTCAAGCTCGAAGTTGTCTATGTAGTAGTTTCTTTCAACTTACAACCATCGAATTAGTGAAGTTTTGTTTCTGAAACTGTACACTAAAATTCTTAGTTACTTGGTATATACAATAGCTTAACAATAGAAGTGCCTACTTCTATTGCTCGGGAAACTCTCGGGCCTAACCTGTTAAGGATTAGATGTGATTTTGCATTTGGAGAAAACTGTATCACTATTCCCTTCTCAACAATGATGACCATCTGACACCAATTAAAGGGGTTCCATGAGAACATTGAACCTAATTGCCATAATAACAAGCCAAAACCATGAAATCAAGGCACGTGAACAAGTAACTGTATACTTGATCTTCAATATAGTGACCAAAATATGTAGTAATTCCCTCGATTGCATCTTTTTGTCTTCCAATCTATGGTGACAATTGGGATGATGATAAGGTGAAGGCTCAGAGCCCCCACTATAATATGGCTAAGCTACCAGAACGACAAAACTCCTGAGCCATGACCAGAGAAAAATTGGGAAAAAAGGGAAAATAGGGATACACCTGAAGTTGATCTCATAAATATGCATTAACAAATGGTTCCCTCATGCATGATGCAGTTATTGACACCCCTTCTTGTGTCCAAGAGGTTCGCATACTAAGGTCAGCTCCAACAAGTAGAACCAAATGGGTCGCTTTCTAATTGATTTGGCTCTTTCCTGTCTATTATCTTAAATGACGTCCACATCTGCATGAATTTCTGCCATATAACACTGGCACTGTGCTCTCATAAGGTACTCCTAAATTGCTCGATGCTATCAGGGTTCCCTGATTCCATTTTTCTCTCCATACTCTTCTAAGACAAAAGAAAAGACCTTCTGCAAATGGAGAAAGAATCCTCTTCAACCTTTCAATTTCCTCCAGGTTTTAGGTTCCACCCATCAGATGAAGAACTCATAATTCATTACCTGCAGAACAAGGTCACTTCGCTTCCGCTTCCAGCACCGGTGATTGCCGATATAGATCTGTACAAGTATAATCCATGGGAGCTACCCAGTCTGTTCTACACCATCTTCTTGTTTTACTTGTTTCATTTTACTCCTTGAAACTTAAGACTGCCGATCCTGTTTCCTTGTTTCATGGCTTTTGGTTTTCTTTTCGTCCCAGCAGAGAAGGCTTTATTTGGGGAAGATGAGTGGTATTTCTTCAGTCCAAGAGATAGAAAATATCCAAATGGTGGAAGACCAAACAGGGCAGCAGCTTCTGGTTATTGGAAAGCAACAGGAACTGACAAGCCTATACTTGCTTCTGGGGAATCAAGGAGCATAGGAGTCAAGAAAGCTCTCGTCTTCTATACTGGTCGCCCAACCAAGTCGGCCAAGACAGATTGGATCATGAATGAATACAGGTTGCTCGACCCAGTAATCAAGCCATCAAGGTTCAAAGGGTCCATGAGAGTAAGTGGGTATATCGCACCTATGACAACACAATCTCTCTCTTTCTCTCTCTAAATAGATTTTTGCAAACTATTTTTCTACAAGATTTCATGCTACTATATGGCTCGGCCAATAAAGAAGTTAATGTTCAACTATATTTACTATCATGCATCTTTAGAAGAGTGAAAGAAATATTGCCTCTTGTTGGCACAGCTGGATGATTGGGTGCTATGCAGAGTGCGACAAAATACAAAAGCACCTAAAAAGAACGTTGAAAACCAAGATAGACAATCACCTGAAGCACCAAGGTACTCACCAAAGATTGAGGCAGCACAACCTACATGCACAGACTTCAATCCTCATATGACCATGGATCATCTGTTCAAAGATTGCCAAGTCATAGCATACCTGCTGGCTGGGAAAGATCCACCTGCCATGGAAGCCATCTCTAATAGAAGTGCTGAAGGCAGTAAGAATGGTAACAGTGTGAACTCAGTTTATCATGAAAGCTCTGACAATATAGATTCTATAAGTACCATGTATTCAACAAGCAATTGTGTCAACACATTAAAAAGGAAAGCTTTTGAGGAGAATGAGCGTAACATTTGCACTAAGGACAGCAGGAAGCAAAACAAAAACAGAAGCAACGAGGATTCAATTGGCAAGACAGTGGCTGGTGATGATGCAAATGGGTACAGCCACATCCAGTATCAGGAGAACATCTTCAACATAATTCCACCTAATTCCATGATTGACTTCCAGGAACTTAACGATTTGGCATATATTAGACACTTGCAGCAATGAAGCACATAATTGGCAGGAGGACATGACTTTCCTGAAGGTGGTCATTTAGGAGGCAAAATCAGGGTGTACAGCATAAGTTGTAGACAAAGCACGCAGAAACAAGATCTTCAGTTCTACATTTACTTGTTATATATACTTCTGTGATTATTGTAATTGTAACATGAAACTGGTACGTTAGCCAATAAAATGGTAATGTGATGATTGCAAGTAAACAGTTCTTGCTAGCACATTTAAGGAGGGAAATGAAATAGACTAGAAAAAAAGACGCCTCCAATTTGTTTGTAGATGCAGAAGATCTCTTACACTATTACCTATCTATTGTCAGAATCCAGATTTAGTATCTGGCTCTCTAGAGAATATATCCTTGCCCACATCAATTATACTAAGGACTTAGAACACCCCAATCACCAGCAATGTCTGTCTTCTAGAGAAAACAGGATCGAGAATCAGAAAATTTCCAGGACAGTCTTTTGTGTAAAGCTTGAACCATACAAGTGATTTCTGTGAAGATGCTAAGTTTACTGCATTTCTTGAAAATGATTAAGCGTCTGGCTACAGTACAATTCTATAGTTTCAACCAATTATAAATTTTCTACTTCTAAAATAATAAAGTACTTGCAGGGATGAACTTGAGGACGAGGACTTAGTAGACTCATGCAAAAAATTACTTCAGTTCATTTTTCCTCAGGTGCAATTATTTTAGGGATTCTGTAATCACTTTAAGTAGATCATACTATTTATATCATTTTATTGGTACTTTTTCCTTTTCTTCCTTCCTCTGGTTTCGACGTTCAAGAAACACAGGGAAAAATATCAACCATAAAATCTAGCTACCTGTAAGACATTTTATTTTCAATCTTTTTATGTTTCATTTATTAAGTTGAGAGAGAGAGAGAGAGAGAGAGAGAGAGAGAGAGAGAGAGAGAGAGAGAGGAATCGAGAAGAGAAGGGCATGTTGGTTTTGACCTCACCCTTTTTGTTGAAACATAAGAACATTAGTTATTACCCTTTTCAACTTATACTGCTCGAATAATTATGTCAAACATATACAGGCTGTAAATAAGTAGTGTAATTGTAGTTCACATTTCCCTTTCATGAATTTAACTCCTAAGATCACTTCCACTTTTAGATGGTCACTTTGATTTCTGTCAACTGATAAGAGAAATGATAAATTGATGTGAGCTGTATGAAATTCCCAGATAGTAAGGGGAAGGAAGAAAGCACCGAGCCTTGCGTGTTATGCATGGAAAACTTTTGGTCAATATATTAATGACATGAAGGTCTTAGATCACACAATGGGGACCAAGTCACCTATCGATAAAGCAGTCATCTTTAATGAGAAATGAGTAAATTAAGAATCATCAGTCTAATTTCTCTCAGCCCCATGCCTACATACAAGCACGAAAACAGCAAGACACCAAGTGGCTGAGTGGTCAGTGACTCAAAATATTATAATGTTTCAGAATAAACACCAGCATATCTAGTTAAGGTCTCAAAGGATGGGAGTAAAATACTTTATGTAAGGGAAAATTCAATTACTTTGTGTCCCTGCTTTGAGTGCTTAGAAACTGGGACAAAGCAGAATGAACCAAGTTCCAGTTGTTGAGAAATCCAGCAGTTTCTTTAATTTGAGAAGAGTGAAATCAGAACAAGAGAGAGTTGCAAACAACTATGAGCCTGTCCTTCTTCTCATCCTCAAGGGTCTAAATTTTATGGCAAGAATATCATTTTCAGCTGGACTTTAGGTGTAAGTGCACCAACTAAGGAAGGCAACAGATAAATCATTTCAAGACAGAATTTTGTTAATCCCATCTGGGAAACCCAAAGTTCCAAAATAACGATTAATACAACATTCTTCTAAAGATTAGAGTAAAAGGCCTTGGTTTATGATCCTGATAATATTCTTGTGTAAATCAGATATAGCTTTTCTACACATGAATGCACAAGTAACTAGCTCATCTTCTGTTTCAAAGTCAGTTATAGCTTTTCTGCACAAGAGTACACAAGTCACTAGATCACCTTCTGTTTCATCCTGATAATTTGAAATTGACATATTTGCAGACAGTTAATGAAGTTGCCCATCCAACTTTGAAACAAATTGCAAGCAGCAAATTGTTTAGCAGTGAAAAATGATTAATTGAAACAATGGTCAACCTCATTGACAAGCCACATTTGACTATGCATCCAATCCTCCCATTATGGCATTGAGACCTTGATCTTGTGGGGACATTTCACAAAATGAATCACTAGTGCACCATTATAGGAAAATACTTATGATTGAACTGACCGGTCATTGCCAAAGAGAAAGACAGACAAAACAAATAACAGAAAAAGTCAAGGTGCTTACATACCCTGATTCATCTTCCATACTTCAGATTGATGCTTGCTTGAGTTGATTTCACTACTTGAAAAAGAAAGACATCGTTAACATCTCACTGATGTCCATATTTGAACAGGTGACATATGCCATCAATAGGTATGGATACATAAATCAACTGCATCTAAGAATGAGCTACGCTAGTCTCATCGTCGAAGGATTTCAGATATTTCTGCAAGGTACCAATTGTGTCCAAAGTGTTCTGCTCTACATCATGTTGTGTCTGGAATTGATCAGCTAAGCTTCCTGCATATTGGATGGGGTTATAGGTTCAGAACAATTTTATCTTAGAAGGAAGTCAGAATTACCAAGAACTCAGAAATGAGGACTGAAGTCTAGCACTGAACTTCTAGCAAAGTTAATTAAGCCACCAACTTCAGTCCCTTAACACACATGAACATACTAATAGGATGACAACCATAGTAAAATTGTCTCTCATTGTTCAGTGATTGCATTATTCTGCTTCTTTCCTAATTAAAATGTGATTCATGGTTCAGTTCAGTGTTCCTATCTCTTTTCAATATTTGAACTGATGATGCTCTTAGCCCATTCAATTGCATAAATTTATTAATACGCAAACAGCACAAGAAAATCCAAGTGTAGGTGTCACCTGTAAAACACTATATGAGATTAGTGAACATGCATCTTATAAACTGACGAACTTCTTTACAGGTGTTATGATGACGGAATATCAAACTTGGAATGAAAGCCAAGTCCATTAAAGGAATGGCCATAAACATGATTAATCTGCACTCGATCTTCTATTCTTCATGACTTGAAGACTTCTGCATGCAGTGTAGCTACCTTTCACAAGGCAGGGCAGCCTAGAATTAATTACAACGCCACATTTCCATAAAACCTTCTTTTGGCCAATTGAATAGGTAGAGGATCTAGTTTTCGTTCTTACCTTCGTCCTTCTTTTATCCCTTATCTTACAGGTGAAGATCATTAACCCCTTATTACAGCTCAAAGAGTGGTCAACAGAAAGTTCCCCATTATTGACCTGGAGAGTTCAAACTTAGTGTGAAGAAAGAGAGGAATTCCTTCTCAGGTGGTTTTAAATTTCTTGACATTTGTAACTGATCATGCTGGAAAATGACTTAGGCTCGATCATGATAAGAGAACATGAGACGTTACATTTCAGACAATGTCAAGCAATGATCGAGCAAGAGAAGCAACACTGAATTGTGAGCAGCAGCTGACCTTGATTAGATAGTACATCACTGTGAAGCAGAGCAGCTGGGTGGTGTCTACAGATTACAAGATCTCCTCAATGAAGCAATGAAGTGGAGTCACTCGAGACAAGAGAGACTAAAAACTTTCCATCACTGAAGTAGTTCAGCTGAGTTCTGCTAACAGATAACTTGCATAGGACATTGATTATACACAATGATAAGAAATCTAAAGACCTTAATCAAAGGTAACACTTACCGTGGATCATTTATGGTACATTGACATCCACCACCCGTATTAGCAAGAACAGGAACTTTTGGAACTGATATATATGGACTAATAAGTTGTCCCTTCCACAAAAGAGTATGATGTGGAGAAATAGACTTTTCTTCTTCCGGCCGTTTGATCCTAAGATTCCTCATGCTCTTTTGTCCCTTGCTTACCAATGTTTTGTGATCTACTAGTCATGTAGCTATTCACCTAGTTTTCTTCTAGATTCTTCTATATCCTCTTTTTATCCAGTCAACATTTGTCTCATCTAAGCCAGCGTTCTTGCAATCTCATCCTTGCGAAGGCCATCCATTCTTTCCAAATCATGTAGATAAAATGACCAGCTCCCGTGTATGAAAATCAATTCTGAAGCGATGAGTTCTTGGAGAAACCAGAAAATTAAAATTATGTGAAACTATATATAGTCAGCCTATGAACAGTGAAGCATATATAATTTGATGAATATTTAAATAATTAAACCCCACTTCGTCTAACAGCTTAAGCTTTTAGAACATTCGGCATTGATTCCACAAAATCTCGCAGAAATTAGCAATGGAGTTCCTCTATGATACATCTCGTCAGCTGAAGAAACACAGAGAATATGACAGCAAGCTCAACAAACGTTGCACGCGAGAAACATAACATCAGAACTATTTCTCTTGCTCACGGTTCTGATGAACATAATCTACGTACGAAGAAAAATAGATAGAATTGATAGCGACGCTTTGTCTTAGGACACTTTCGTTTCCAAAGCCCTGTCAGACGTCGAAAGAAAGTTCTCTACCATCTAAAATGACCAGCTTCAAAAGCATCGCCTCCAGGGCTAACGACAAAACATGCGAAGCATAAGCGGTGACGTTCCGAGCCGGGATTTCAAAAACCCTAAGCGAACTCTGCGTACTTAGGATCGGCGGTAGAGAATCCGATGAGCGCGATTTTGGTTTCTACGAGCTTCATTTTCGCAACAGGCGAACAGATTTGAGTGAAAGTTTCAGATCGAGGAACTGAAATCGACCTGAGCTCATGAAGCAGCCGAAGCACGAGGGCACCGTCCCCATGGGCACTGAGGTCGATTGCTCTCTGCGAACGGCGTCGATCCTGAAAGAGATGAGAGCTCGTTCGCTTCCGTGCAGAAGTGCATTTGCGAGATGACCCCGGCTATGCAAATGCTTTTGGCGGGCTCTAAACTAGGCTTGTATTCTACGAAAAATATTATAATTGTTCAAGAAAAATATTTATATTAATGGTGAAAATATCTTTTTGATTAATTATTTTAAGGATGCAAGTGAATAATCCTAAAAAAGTATTTTTTTTAACTAATTTATTTTTTGCGAAACAAACGAAATTTAGGACATAAATGAAAAGGAAAATTTGTCAAAAAAGTCCTAAACTTATTGTATTTTTGTCAATTCAGTCTTAAACCTTTCAATTTTATCGATTCAATTTTAAATCTTTTTATGATTTGCATTTCTTTGTGCTCGTTTTTTTTTGCGGGGGGATAGTGTGATTTCGATGCTGAGAAAAGACCGTAAAATTGATAATAAGATGGAAACGGACTGTACTCGGGGTTGCCGAAGTGCCGATGCTAGCCATTACTAACGATCCATGAAGTGAGAGTTAGGTGGGCTAATACGTAAACAAGATATTGGAGATGATGGGCCGAATGCTAGATGCCGCTACTGTTCTCAAAGTGGTAAAAGATCTCAATTGAGGAAAATAAAAGGAAAAAGGACTGGAATTGAATATGGTAATCGAACTATGACATTGATGTTCTGGCGAACCAGTGAAACACAACAGCAAATTATACAAATTGTTGAAATAACAAGTGCAAAAAATAGGAAGAAATGGAAAGAATACAAGCTGGTATCTTCAGTTACCAGTTAGTAAGTTATTCTCTCTCTCTCTCTCTCTCTCTCTCTCTCTCTATACACGAGGGGATGCAAAGCCAGTGGCTCATCTCTCCTTTTTCCCATTGAATCCCACCATGGTCAAGCAAGTAACCATGCCAAGATCACGAACCCGGATCCGCTCACGCGGAACTCGTTCTCTTATCGAATGCAAAATCCTGCGCCTCGATGTTGATTTCATGTTGAGTCTGGGCCGGCTGAGGAGCCGGCGCCGCTTGTGACGAACCCAGCTCGGGTCCGACATGACCGTGTTCCGTCTCGGGATGATGGTGAGATGATGAGCCATCACCTTGGCGGTGGAGGTGAGGATGGGCGGGGGATGGGGAGTCGGTTTCCCAGTGCTCGGCGTCGAAGTTCGATCTCCGGGGCGACGTGTGAAAGCTATCCCTCTCGCTCCTGTAGTGGCGAAGGAGGTGCAAGGGGGACATGTGGTGCGAAGGGGTCGCCGGCCTGCTCGACATGGGGGTCACGGAGCTCTTGTTCTGCTTGATGTGCTTCTTGGCAGAGTGGTGCCAGTTGCGCAGCGCCGCCGCGACTCTGTCGTTGAATATCGTCGGTTTCATGGTCGACCCCATCTGGCGCGACAAAAAAATTCAGTTTCGGGATGATTAGATCCTCAGGAAACTATGCTGGTTTTGAAGAGAGAAAGAGATTTTATACCTGAGTTACAAGGGCATGAAGAGGGAGAGTGACATAGCTGCATAGGATCTGGATCAGGACCCTGTTGAGGTCAATTCCAATGAGTAAAGAGGTTCCTCTTTCCAACAGACAGAAAAGGAATAGAAGAATTGATTTGGGACGACTCACCCCATGGAGACTCTGATCACCACATCCTCTGTATGCGAATGGAAACAAGATTTCAACCCAAACTCATACTGAAAAATGAAAAGACAAGAGTCAAGGTCTCATTCACATGAATATACCGGCGACGACTAGGAAATCAACTTGAGAAATTGAAGTTCGAGACCGGATCAACTCACCCAAGTCCATGCAAAGAAAGCGAGCTGAAAGGCGTTCTGCAGGAGAGCGACACATCACAAAACGGTAAGCATGGAGTTCGATTTCAAGGCCACGAGTGGCAATGGAGCAGTAACGTAGATTACAGCACCTGAAACAGAACGAAGTTGATGAGGTAGAGGATGAGGCGGGGACGGTTGAACCAAAAAAGGTCATCCCCCGGCTGAACGACCGGCACGCCCTTCACGACTTCACCCCTCTCATGAATTCTGAGACCCATCTTTGTGATAATCACCTGCAGCTTCGTTCCCACCAAAAGGATGATCTGCAAGCCATTGAATTTAACCACATCAGATCCTAACCAAGTACGAAAGTCGGTGGCAGGAACATCGTTTCCGAGCAACGAGATGTCGAGACTGTGCTTACAATCAGCGGGATGAACGGTAGCCACAGATAAGAGTACCACCCTGCACACATCAAGAATCGGAATTCAATCAAAGTTCGGTAAAAAATTTTAGTTGGCGTATATGACCATTCAGAAAGTGAAATTTTGTTGACTACTCACCATGAGTATTGAAGAGCAAGAACAGCACAGCGAAAAACCAGATGGGCGGACTGATTCCTACCACAACCTTGAAATCCTCCTCGAGGGATCTGTTGATGTACTTTTGGAAATCGAAGTTGGTCTGGCTCTGAGGTGCCAAATGTGCCTGAACGAAGGAGTCGAACGCAAGAGTAAAAGGCGAAAGTCTCGTCAGGAAAAAGGGACAAAGATTCACTCCAAACGACTGTCAAATTACAACCAGAAAACAAAATGAAAAATTGGAAACTTACCATGATAAATCCATGCCTCAAAGTCAAGTAATCAACTTTAGGGACCGACCTCACGAATTGCCTGAAGAAGCAGACCTTGAAATCCAAGAAGGGAAAGCGTCAGACCTAATTACTCGCGACGGCCGATTCATTTCATCAGTACACAGAGTTTCCATCTCACGATTGCCGGAATGCAAATTATTTGACGTTACACCGGCGGTGTACCCTATGTAAATTGCTTTTAAATCTATCCTAATATCTCGAAGCTCCGTTTCAACACCGTGCGATAAACCACGCCATGGGTTCCGCAATGATAATTATCTCGGTGCAATTCTGATTTTCTCAACATGACTAGTAAACTTTCATGAACAGGATGACAATTATTACAAATGAACCGAGTCAGAATCACGGGACCGTAGACAAAAGGCCCCTTTTCTTGACTTAATTCGTTCAATTTTTCGGTTTTTTTTTTGGTCTGGTTCTATTCCATTTCTATTTTACAATCCATTGCGTATCCTATTTCTATTTCTCGGTTGAAAATTCGCGAAGACAGCGAAACAGAAGAAGAACGCAGAGAACACGTTGATGGTGCTTCGAACTCCCTTCTAGAACCGATTTTGCTCTTGTAAGATTTGCGAGAAGTCAACTAAGACCTCCTTGTACGTTCATCAATTCCCCTCTATGGCTTCTCTTTCTCTCCCTTTGACCGGTGTCTCCGCCGTGTTTGAAGAAGTCAAATAAGTTGTACTAATAAAATGGTCAAACAAAAGAGATGCAAGGTACAGCGACCATCGTTATCTAGATGAGCCAGAGCCATGCTAAGACCGGTACCCCACACCTTTGACTTAAATCGCGATCGATTTAAAGATCGTTAAACTCCCACATTTAAGAAAACACCGCTAATCTGGACAATCCCATTAGCGTGGAGTCGACGAAAGAGCAAGGTACCTAAGTCAATCATTCCTTTGACTGCTGAAGTTGCAGAACATAATTACCTTAATGACTTCCACGTTCAACCTTTGCAAATCTAGGTGGGGTCGGAGAGGTTTGGATTAGGAGGTGAGTGACCATTAGTGCGCATACTTATTGCATCGATATGGCTTTATGTCTCTTCCTATAGACTTCATATTGTTGCTTCTACAACCAGCAATGTCTCCTGGAACGACTCGTGCCCCACTACACGCTTTCCGGTCACGACCCAGTTATTGGCGACGTGCCAACCTCATCGAGAGAGGTCGAGCGACGAAGGGGGCGAAAAGGAAAGATTGCGCTAGTGCCCTAGAGGGGTCCATTAGTTCTATTCTAGGTCCGAATTCTATGATTGAAATTGCCTGAATTGAACCAAAAACCTTAACGTTTTTCTAGAGCCGAAAAAAGTCAAAAGAGGTACTCATGAAGTGGTAGGGCAATTCACAGTTGCCTAAATGGAAGGGAAAATGAGGAAACAATCAAGAACCAATGAATAAAGGTGGGGAGGAAAAGAAAAGAGAAAACAGGAAGAAAGAATTGAGGACTTACGATCCAGATGAGGACGGGTGTCTTGGTCCAGAAGTTCAAGTGTCTCTTTCCGAACGATGTTTCTCTGGTGAATCTAAACCTATGTGGATCTGTCAGGCACAACGATAAACACAGCTACTTATGTTTTCCATACACGCATGTGCAGAGATTAAACCCAGAAAATCGAATGAACTGAACCGACAAAACGTATATATCGAGGGAAGGTTTGGTCACTAACCATGGGAGAACTGGTACTCAGCTGTTCTTGTTTCCTTCTCCCATGCTTTCCAGCTTCTCATCTGCACAATCGCACCATTTTTTTTAAAAATATGACTCGTCATTGTGAATGGAGAGAGAGAGAGAGAGAGAAACCTTGGCTCGGCCCAACGCCATGGTGAGGACACAGTACAGGACGTGAAAAACAGCGAGGACGAAGATGAATATGTGGAGCTGGTGGATCCCATCTGCAGAAATAAACGGAACTTTACCCTGCAAAAAATATAACCCGAGCCCACCACCAAACACAAGACCACCAAAATCCAAGTCAATTCAGTCCTTCCAACTTACTAGCATCAATAAATATGGCAATATAATTTTCTTCTGTTCAAAATTCATCGCATCCATGTCGATAGACCTCCTAATTCGTCATGTTTAAATCTCGGTTCCTATATTGGTTATCGATTAAATCAATCGTTGACGAGGATGCACGATGATCAAAGTTGCGCGTAAAATTGCCGACCGTAAGGAATGCCTCAAAACTTGTCCTTCACTCCCTTTACAACATTACGTCCGTGGAAAATGAATGAACGTTAGTAGAACCACATCAATATTTTTTACATATCAATCGCTTTTATGTGCGGTCCACGCGCTCCCAGGAAAAAATACGACAGAATGCGGAATGGATGTGAAAACGTTGGTGCGCACCTTAGCTGCGCACTTGTCAGTTGTGGCGGCTGCCAGGACCCGGCGGAAGCTTCCCCCGGAGCCCGCCACGGCGAGCAGCCTCCGGTGGCCGGAGTCGGATTCTTCGGCGGCGGATTCCTCCTCTTCCTTCTTGTTGCACGGGTGCCACGTGGCCCCCACCTTCTGCGATATGCAGATGTTGGTGATCAGGCCTTGCCCCACCGTGAGGAGCAACGATATGAACCCCAACAGCATAAGCTCTGCACCAACCATCAAGATAACCAGAAGGAAACGAGTTGATCAGGCAGGTAAACGAACCGTTCTCTCTCTCTCTCTCTCGACTAAAGTTTTATGGCATCGACTGCATAATCAAGAACAGAAACCAACTTCTGATGAAACTTGAATATCGAGTCAGGCATCCGGTTTCTTCGCAAAGAATTAGATCGCAGAAAAAATGGGCCAATGACTTTTGAACTGAATGCATACCGGATTTGATCTTCTCGAGCGCTTCGTAAAGTGCACGCTTGTGTTTCTTCTTCAGCCACTGTAGACATAGAGAGAGAAGCAATATGAGATCGTGTGTTGTTGTTGCTCGAGCACATAGCGATGTGAGTTCGTGCCCAAAAAGCTAATCAAGACTGCCGGCGTTGGTGTCGGCGTCGGCTAACCTGTCCGATGAGATGGATGATGTACTCGATGATGATGGAAACCAGAACCAGAACGAAGCAGACGACGCCGACGGCCCACGTCGGCGTTTGCTCCAGCGATCTCCCTCCCGCCGCGGCCGCCATCGGTTCAGGCTCTCTAACGGTGGCTCCGCCGCGTCACCCAAAGCTGGGAGCAAAGTTCTGAAATTATTTTAAAGAGAGCCGCTTTTCTTGAGACTCGACCTGAATGCAAGATCAGATTTATGTGGGCCGAGGGCGAGAGGGGTCGGCGAGGGGAAGTGGTGGTAACAGTGCAGGGACAAAACGAGGCACAAAAGGGTGTGGAGGAGGAGCGAGCGTCTTTATATGAACGCAGGGAAAGATCAATCAACGAATGGAAAAGAGAGGTATGACGTTTGACTTTTAGACGCGTGAGATGGATGGGAGGAATCCGACCATGGAGAAACTACGTCAAAAAGTCGCTCAAACCGAAAGCACAGTAGAGAGAGAGAGAGAGAGAGAGAGAGAGAGAAGGGTTGTCTTGTTAAGATTTTCTTGAATAAGCCATGGAGCTGAAGAAGGACTGCGCATTATTGCTCTCCCGAGTGCCAACTCTTACTTTTCCTTCACGTTCGCGGCGGCACCAACCTCAGTGACATTTCTGGCTCCTCGGAACTTTGTTTCGTCCAATAAAAATGGCGACCTACTGATGATGATGGTGACGACGGTAACGGCAATAGCAATAACTCACGTGCACAATGTTTACACAATATAAACAGCATAGCCTAGCACATTTGATACCCGATTCAAGAAATGGCACTCTTTCATTTCTTCAAAAATCCAATTATGACATCGTCCTCGTAGAGTTGATTTAGTGATAAAAAAAATAATAATTTAGGTTCCTCAACACTTTCGAGCGCAAACAAGTTCATCTAGATTTATCGGCTCGCTTCTTATCTGAAGGACGACAAGATTAGTAGGATATTTTACGAGCTTGAAGTTTAACTATTCTAATCCTTCTTAATTGAATTGGACTATGTCGAGAAAACAAAGGATCAATGGCATAAGTAGTGACTACATGAGTAAGAAATTCTTTTTTTTCGGCCAACCGTAAGAAAAGAAATTCAAAGAGAAAGGTACATAAAATAAAAACTATGTAATTTTTATATGTTCTACATGTCTCTTTCATTAGGGTACGAGCTTGATGATGCTGGCATACAAATCGTACGTGCTATTTAATCAATTGCTAAATGTATACGCGACTTACTGTCTATTTGCTATGACGCGCCGTATTCTACGGTCCCTTTCGACAAATATTTTTCCTCTGAATTTTCAATTGAGAGGATAATATTAATATCTGATGACTTGCGGATGCATCATTCTACGAGCGATTCAGCAAACTTGTAATAAGATGATATTACCCTTTAATCAGCCCGAATAAGCTGACTCTGCACCGTTTCTAGATATTCTAAATGGACCGGCCAATCAATTTCGACCAAAACAAATTTATAAATGGGAACCTATTTGATCGCGATGGATTTATATTTTTGAAAAATCATTGAGAAATTTATTGTACGGATTCCACGATCAAATATTAACATATAACTGTATTCAAAAGCATATTTTTCTCAAGGGGCTTCGCTTTAACCATACAAGTTCTCACGCTAGATTAACCTCTCCCTAATCAATTGCCCTACATTTTTTTCCAGTTTAAATCAATTGACTAATCTAGTTTTTCGATGATTCGCTCGATCAAGTAACCTTGAAAAAGAGTTAGCAATGATTAAATAGTAATTAATCGAGCCGTTCTCGGCGAGTACCTATAGATGAGATACCGGCACATGTTATGGCGATAATAGACAATGTGAAGTCTATGGCCAGTGCAACGACGGATATCTCATCGAGCTATGTTTCTTCCTTCTTCCTCCTCTTCTTTCTTGGTAAGTTTATGTAACCTTTTTTCACATAATCCGCGAGAATATCACATTTAGTATAATCGAATTGTGGTAATGACAAAAAAAGAAGAAACCGATTTCACATATTTTATAGAGGAAAGAGTAAAAAAAAAATCATAAACCTATTGCATTTGTGTCAATTCAGTCATAAACCTTTTCACATTTTGTCAATTGAGTCCATCTTAAACCTTTTCACATTGGCCGGTGAAGGTGTTGCGGCCCTTGCAAGAGAATGAAAAAACAAAAAAAAAATGTTAAAAAAATGTCTACGTTAACACTGGCCGTGCCACATAGAAATATTGGCGTTGGCCGAATGGATTTGATTGGCAAAATGTGAAAATGTTTAGGACTAAATTAGTATAATTAAAATATTTACGACTAAATTGATACAAGTGCAATAAGTGTACGACTCTATTTTCATACTTTCCTATTTTATAGATTAGAGATGGAGGACCTAATCAACTTAGAAGACCGAAAATAGTGCGCTTTGGGAAAAATGGAATACGTTTCCCACTTCCATACGAAAGGACGAAGGATGCATGCACAATAACACGAGTCGTACGTAATCGCTGAATCACGAAATCCCATTCGGTCAAGCGCGAGGGTGAGAGACCGACTCATGAGTGGCTCCGGCGGGCCTTTCCAAGATTCTCGTCCTTGTTTCGGAATTGGAAGACGGAGTTGTCGGGACCCACCCGATTTTTTTTAACCGACGCCGGAGAATTCTCTCTTTTCGAGATAGCTTGATTCCTTGGACATCGGACATTACGTGCGGAATCACGTTAATTGCGGAATCTAACTCGAACAAGCTGGTCAGGCGATGACAAACCACCGAATTTGAAACTCAAGCAAAATTTAGTCCGATTGATCTTTCTTCAAAATTTGACGGGCTCCTCCAGATTTCTGATGCATTGACTAATGTTGTGTATTCTTGCTCATAGTGTATTGCTGGGAAAATTATCAAAACAGTCTTAAACCTATTGTAATTGTGCCAATTTAGTCATAATTTTTTTGTTATCAATTCAGTCCTAAACATTTTACATTTGTGTCAATTTAATCTATTTGGCTAGCCGGTGCTGATGTGGCACATCGGTCGGCCAAATTAATAATTTTAAAATTTTTTTGAATTTTTTTTCTTCTTCCTTGGTTCTTGCTTGTGGCCAGTGAGGATTGGGCGAGGGTCACGAAGTTCTCGCTAGGGCAGGCAAGGTCGCGGCCCTCACTCAACCTTGCCTAGCGACACGTGCAAGGCTGCGGGCGAAGGAGGCCGTGCCTCATGACCGCTAGCGAGGGCTGCGACCCTCACTAGCCACAATCAAGAACTAAGGAAGAAGAAAGGTAGAGGAAAAAAAATTAATAAAAAATATTTAAAAATATTTAAAAATTATTATTTTGGCTGGTCAACATGTCATGTTAGCACCGGTTGGCCAAATGAACTGAACTGGTGCAAATGTAAAATGTTTAGGACTGAATTGGCCAAAAAAAAAAGTTTATGACTGAATTGGCACAATTGCAATAGATTTTTAATTATTTTGGTAATTTTCCCGTGTATTGTCTATGTTGAATGTGCCAAGTGATGCGTTCCTCGTCCCTTTTACTTTGATTTCTCTTGTATATTTAAAGGATAATTTTCATCGTGTATCTAGATCTTACTCCACAAGAATCTCAATCTGCCTCTTAACTTGCGCGCTACTTTAGGGATGATTCGTAACTGCTCCCGATCCTTTAGCTACAGTTAATCCATCGGTCAATCAATCTTCTTGACTCAGACTCCAACTTCCTTATTGTATCGAGTCAATTGATCGTTGCCGCCTATCATGAACTTCAATTAAAACTCTACGAGCGACGAGCTCATTTGACATTCGATCGATGGGCTTTGTGGGTCAATCGTATTATAATGACATTCATGATTAAAGTGCTTGTTAAGCATTTTATTGATTGGGTTTTATTGGTTTTGTGTGTTTTGTCATTACCTGGTTTGGACCATTGACTTTGTTTTTACGTTTGGGCCAGTTTTGGGTCAATAATCCATTGCTAGATATTCTAACTGTGTTTGGCAAAAATCAATTTCGGCAGGACTTCGACCATTGCGATAAACTATCGATAGCATGACTTGTTCCGACATCCAAGACTATGAACAGAGGATTTGAACGAGAATGAAAATGAAAAGCTTAAAGAAAGAGGTTCATTTTGGAAAGCTTCTCGAAGTCGTGGAACGACAGCCACAGTAACAGAAGACAAACGAGGTTAGCTTTGAACGAGAATGACGAATCTGACTATTGACGTGTTGGCGAGAGTCGCTGCTTACAACTTATTAGCAAGTTGCGGTCGGCTCGTCCCGACGGTCGACTCCTATATTGGGTGTCCAAAAATTGGACCCTAATCTCGGGCAGTGTCCATACTCAAACTATTTCCTTTTGTCTTCACCTTCTGGAGCCAGAGGGTCCAACCACCAGTCCATGTTCGCCGTCGGCTAGTCCCGGGTTGCTCCCGGGCAGAGTCGGGACCCAATTCGAACTCGAAGTCCCGAATGAAATCGGTTCGTTAAAAGAGAGTACAAGATTTTCTCATCTATACATATCGGGTAAACAAGCATATAATCCTGTAACTCATCTTCCATGGAAAAGTTTCTCGATCCAAATGTTTTTTCGGCTGAAAAGCTGTTTTTCGAAACTGTCCCTAAATATTGGAAAGGAAATGTGCGACTACCTATATATCTTTTAATCCGTGCTCTCGATTGCTTCACTCGATTCACACCTTCAACAGTGTAGTATATCACGCTAGAAAGCGAATAGTAGTTGAGATGCAATTACAAGTTCAAAAGATTAAGAACTTAGAAAATATCAACCCCTCGTCATCTCATTAATGAATTGCAAAATACCTCCCACCCTCTCTTGAGTTTTTGCAAATGTTGTGATGTTTAGAGTTAGGGAAAAGTGTCAAAAAAGTCACTGATGGAAACACATTCATAAAATGATTCATAAAATTGCGAAAAAACGTGTCCATTCTACATTTGAATCATCGATCGTACGAGGTATATCACGTAAACGAACATACATCTTTACCACAGATTAAGAGTCGAAGCAGCCTTGAGAGATTGCTCGTCCAAAGATTCCACGTTCGTTCTTCTTCACTGTTTCTCTTAGAGACAAATGCTGTATTCTTCAGTAACATCTTTTCAAGAACGAAGGAGCGCGATATATGTAACTGCTCTATCAGTTACTTGGACTATGAGCTTGGGCTGGGTTTGGCCTAATATGAGCGGCACAATCATAAAATCCATCATCTCCCACTCGCCCATGATAGACTAAAATAATCTCTCTTCTCTGCTAATTTCATATCGACAAATAATCCGTACGACCAATATACTCTAGAGCTCGTTGCCATACATCTGTTAAGAATATACAACAGCTTATATTGGACATGTTTCCTTAGATTAGATTTAGTATGCAGTACCCTAGATCAATCAGTCACATTTATATCTCTCTTGATCTCCTTAAGTATGATATATTGTATTCACAACTATGATTGAAAAACAATCATAATTGGTCGACCTGTGAACACAAAATCAGAATGTGACATTAACAATAAATCGATCTTCCTCTTCCTTAAACTTCTTGATTTCAGTCCAGTCCACCTTTTTAGAAATGCCCCATTAGATCAAATCATTCATGACCATTAGCAACACTCTAAGATAGCAAACACCGAATAGAAACTTTGAGAATAAGTCAAAGTCGTAAGGGCACTAAATGAGGAACTCTTTTCCTCAAGAGACTTACACGGCTTAAAAGTTGAGATAAAAACTTTTGCCAACTCTTATTAATCGTCTCATGCATACGTAATATGGAATACGTATTATGGTATTCTTTCCTTCCCCATGGAGCGTATGTCTTTTCACTTAATACTGTACATATGATAGTTCAGATACTCTCAATGTCTAACTTGAGTTCACAAATCTACTCTCTTTAAAAAATTCATCAAAACTCACATCTGGTATTATAGACAGGTAAAGTGAAATATGTGGGTTATTTCACTTTTGGACATAATAAATATTAGAACCTCATCTTAACCCTCTGTTAAGGCGACATCAATATTTTAAGCTTGAGCTCTCAATTATCACATAGATAATAAGCTTAAAATTGTCTTATTTCTAGTCACCACACAGTAAATAGAGGCGATTACCTGTGTGAGTGGGCTACTCTCTCATCTGTCCGACATACCTTTTAATATAATACACTAAGCATTAAGATGCATAAATATCAATTTATCTCATAGGCATTAATAATAACATCAAACTTCATTAATAGTGAACATTTGGGGAAAATACAATATTCAATACATCAGACTCTACGCAGTCCTAGAGATTTTACATGACTATAGAAAACATCTCTAGGAATCGACTTCATCATAGGATTTACTAACATTTTTTGCATAGATATGTATTGTACGTTCACTTCCTTTTATGCCACCTTGTCTTTAACATAATTATATCTTATGTCTATGTGTTTAGTCTTTTCATGGAACTTGAGATCCTTGGTGTAAGCTATTGCTGCTTGGCTATCACAATACACCAATAATGACGTTGTAGCATTTTCAGTAACACCCAAATAATCCAAAAATCTCCTAATCCAATCACCCTCTTGTACTGCCGCTAAGAATACCACAAATTCGACTTCCATTGTTGATAATGCTATATACTGTTGCTTCTTACTGCTCCAAGATACGGCGCCATTATTTAGTAAGAACACATGCCCAGAGGTGGATTTCCTCTCATCCAAATCTTCTCCCCAATCAGCATCAGTATAGCCTTCAAGGTGCAAATCACTTCCTTGATAACTCAGCGAATAATCAGCAGTAGCCTTCAAATACCTCATGAGCCTTTTAATGGCACACCAATGTGGTTGACCTGGATTAGATTGGTATCTACTAACCATTCCAACTGTAAAACATATAAGATCTTGTACACATCATAATGTGCATTAAGCTCCTAACGGCACTAGCATAAGAAACACATTTCATTTGTTCCTGTTCTTATGAAGTTTTAGGACACATTATAAGGCCTAATCATTCATCTTTCACAATAGGAGTATCTATGGGTTTACAATCTTGCATGCGAAATCGTTCAAGGATTTTGTTTATATATGTCTCTTGCGAAAGAGACAGTAATTTCTTTGAACGATCTCTTAAAATCTTAACTCTAAGGATATACACAACTTCGCCCATATCTTTCATCTCAAAATTGGAAGATAACCAATTCTTAATCGTATTTACTAACTTCATATTGCTCCTGGCAATTAGTATATTATCTACATATAAAGATAAGATCACAAACTTATCTTTGAATCTTTTGATATATACACATCGATCATTACAAAATCATTTGCCACTATGGCATTATAAAAACGTATATACCACTGTCTTGAAGATTGCTTAAGGCCATATATCGATCTTAAAAGTCGACAAACCTTTTGCTCTTGGCCTTTTGTAATGAAACCAACAGGTTGTTCCATATAAATCTCTTCATATAATTCTCTATTAAGAAACGCAGTCTTTACATCTATTTGATGTAATTCAAGATCCATACTAACCACTATTGTCAGAATAAGGTGAATCAAGGTAAATCTCATCACAAGAGAAAAAGTTTCTTGAAAGTCAATTCATTCTTGTTAATTATGCCCTTTTGTCACTAGGTGAGCCTTATATCTTTCGATCGAGCCATCAGTTTTACATTTTATTTTGAGAACCCACTTATTCCTAATTGCTTTGCGTCCTTCTAGAAGATCAACCAATTCCTAAATGTGATTTGATCACATTGACTCCATTTCCTCTTTCGTTGCATGTATCTATTTTTCTTTATCATGGCATGTTAGAGCCTCATTTACATTCATTGGCTCATTCTCTTCTTATGGAGAGACTATGAAAACTTCTCCTTCAACGTCAAAACATCTACGGGGAATGCTTTTGCGACTTGATCATTGGATAGGAGATTGTACACTTGATACATCATTCTCCATTACGCTCCCACTCGAATTAGATAATGACGGTATCGTCTGATCAAGTGGTTGTATTTGAGTCTAGTTCAGAACTAATCCTTCACTTGTTACATTGCTTTAACTAGGGTCATTATCACAATTCAAGGTTTCGAATAGGGAGTAGTCCTCCCCTATTTCGCCCTTTTTGAAAAATTCATTCTCTAATAATATGATATCTCATAATTCGAATTCAATTACACTTTTAGTTTCTTGTTAACCTTTAAACACATACTCCTTCAAGTTCTCTGAGTATCTTATGAAAATAATATTTTTACCTTTTGGACTCAATTTTTCATATTTATGGGAGGTCTCGTGAGTATAGGCAGCAGAACTCCAAGGTTTAAAAAAACTTAAGTCGAGTTTTCTACCCATCCATAACTCATATGGAGTGGAAGTAACTGACTTAGAAGGCATACGGTTAAGTACATAGGCAACAATCAACAAAACATCACCCCAAAAGGTAATAGGTAGTTTAGCTTGTGCCATCATAGATCTAATCATTTCCATGAGGGTTCTATTTTTTCTCTCTGCAACACCATTTTGTTGAGCAGTATATGGAACAAATAATTGTCTTTCTATTCCTCTTTCAACACATAAATTTCTGAACTCATCAGATAAGTATTCTCGACCTCGATCGGATCTTAATGCTTTTATCTTCTTGTCTAACTGATTTTCCATTAAGGTTGTAAATTTTTTTAAGCAACTCAATACTTCAGACTTATGAGAAATCAGATTGACATGTCCAAATCAAGTATAATCATCTATGAAAGTAATGAAGTAAACAGCCCAATGAATTGCTCTCACATTCATTGGACCACGGATGTCTGTATGGATTAGTTGCAAAGGAAATTCAGCTTTTGTTCCTTTTTCAAATGGTTTTCTTGTTTTCTTTCCCGCCAAACAATGCTCACAAACAAGCAAATCGACTTTTTCAATATTGCCCAATAAGCTCTCTTTGTCTAATCTATTCATTTTCTGTTAGCCAATGTGACTAAGTCTAGCATGACATACATTCACATCATTATCATAAGATTCAGAAGATGCAAATAGAGAATAACAAACACTCATATTACTACTATTCAACATCTAGTACATTAAAACCATTTAGGAAAAGTCTTGAACCATAAAAAAGCGTACTTAAAAACAAGTCAACACCACTGTTATGGAAATTCAAACTAAAACAAAGTTTAACTAATGCTAACACAGAAACAAGATTCTGACGAATTTCTAGAGTATACAACATGTCATACAGGAATAAGGTGCAACCACCATGCATCTTCAATTGGCAGGTGCCAATCCCTTTGACTTCTGCTCTAGAGTTGTTCCCCACATAAATCCATCTCGCTACTTGTAAAACTCGTCAGACCTCCACAAAGGAATCTTTATCCTTTGTTATAAGGTCTGTGGCTCTCGAATCTAAAGTCCACAAAGGATTAGATTTAGTCAGAAAAACTGAACTTGACACATAAGCAGTACTCATATGAATAGTAAGGGTGTCTACCTTCTTCAGCTCATCACAGTCGTGAGCGAAGTGACCCTTCTTGCCATAGTTAAAACACTTCACCCTTGAAATGTTCAACTTCCTAAAAGGATAGTTTTATTTCCCTTGTTGGTTGACTCTTGGTTTCTTTTCTGAAGAACTTGCTCCCTTGCCCTTCTACCTCTTGAACCTACTCAGTTGCTTGCGCTTGGAGCTCGAAGCCCCATGTGAGCTAGAACCAGCAAAATAGACGTCAGCTTTCGATTTAGCCGCCAGGAGGCGGTCCTCTTCCAGCTCAAGATGGCGTAAAGCATTCTCAAAAATGTTTATGTTCTCATTGTAGGTCAGGTGGACTTTCATATTGTGACGCTCCAGAACGTCAAGCGCTACACGTGTCTTTTCCTCATATAATTAATATTTTAAAATTCTTGGCATACGGAAGCGTTATAAAATTCTTTCACCTTTCACAACCACCCCGTATAAATAATCGCACGAGCTCAAAAACATACATGTGCATCTTTCTCATAAAAGTATCTATATTACCATTTCACAACATCATATCAAGACTAATATAAAATACATAGTCCTGGGAAGAGGTCACGGTCTTATCCCCACACTATACTCTTACATCAACAAAAGTCTGCCTATACGATACCATTATTTGACTCACAGGTCGATGGCCTCCTTCATCACCTCGTCCTCGTTCAACTCAAAATCTAGAGAACCATCCTACACATCTGAAAAATAAGGAATGAGCCGAGGCCTAGTAAATGAAATCTCTAATTGTAAGGTAGGAAATCCATCCACCACTCAACTTGGAACAATCAACATGCAATCAATCGTTTTTAACTCATTTGCATGACAAGCACATAAAAATCTTATCTTTTTATATCGATGGCAAATCAATAGCAACCTTACTTGAGATTGCCTACTAAGTACATGTGAATGACTCACCACGTCATAGTATATACATACCATCTCTTATTCATTAGTAGACATGCATCATGGTCATGCATCAAATATAAAGTATTCATCTTATTCATCATGGGTATGCGTCATAAATGTACATCGTATACTCAATTATCATATTCAATTCTTCTTTACTTTTCGATTCATGAAACTTCCCGATTCGTGGAGCATCTCATAGTATCCGAAAAGGTGCATCCCACCTCTCAATGGGGCATTTCGAAACACCCGAGGCATCCCGTAATATCCTATACGGTGCATCCCACCTCTCAATGGGGCATCGTCGCCACGATCGCGTGGACGACGGAACATAACTTTTCATATTTCATTTCATAATTTATCTCATATTAATCATGCACATGATATCGATAATATCACATAATCATCCTCATTTCCACTACGAAATCAACATTCACTTTAAATTTCAACATGCGGTGCATAACATTTATCACATAAATCTCTTTCGAAACATATCACCTTGCACCTTTCGTTAATTTCACATACTCGAGTAATAACACTGACATGCTCATCATCTTTTGCGAGCAAATGATACATTCTTACATGTGGCTACATGAACGTTAACAAATCGAGTAACGTTGTATCAATTCTCACACAATTCACCTTATTCTTTGATCCAATCATCACTTGTATAATTAATACTAAGTTACTTATCTTTTGCCAACTCTCAAATGATTAATATAATTAAATAATTCTTTAAAAACAAGTATATATATATTTTTAAAGAAAATCGGCAACAATGTTAAATTCGGTAAAAATGTTGATTTCGGTGAGAATGTTGACTTGGGTCAAAAATGTTGACTTGGGTAAAAAAATGTTGACTTCGGTGAGAATGTTGACTTCGGTAAGAAATGTTGACTTCGGTAAAAAATGTTGACTTCGGTTGACTTTGGTCAAAATATTGACTTTCGGTGAAAAATGCTAACTTTCGCCTAGAACACATTCGGTAAGAACACGTTCGGTCATAATGGCTTCGGCAACTTCATTTTAGCAACTTTTCTTCGGCAACTTCACCTTAGACAAGCCGATGTCTCTAGAAAAGTTTCTTTGGTTAGATTTTAATATTTCCAAATTAACTTCTTCATTCCTTTCACCCTCTTCCATATTTTCGTTTCCAAATCTCATGGACTACATTTACACGTCTTACGAACAAGTAAGAACTCATCAATTCAAGTCAAGGAAACATGGTTGAAAACTAAGCACGCATACACCAAAAACTTCAACCAAAACTAACAATCATCAACCAACCAAGTCAAGAGCACTAAATAGATTATCTTAACTTAATACTTAGAGTTTTCACTTACCTCAAAGATTATTGAGCAAAGAAACCAAAACTTTGATTACCTTCAAAGTAGAATAAAAATCAAAAGCAAGATCAAAACTCTAAATCTTTTTGAAGAAAAGTATCTAATTTTACAAAATGAAAAGAGAGTCCAATGATTCACCTTGCAAACTCTTGAAAACTTGAAGTTAAAACTTCGTTAGCACAAAATGGAATCTTCTTCTTTTACTTGGAAGATTCGGTTAGAGAGAGGGAGTGAAGAAGTGAAGGGTAACTTGAAGCATTTTTGGAGACACGACCAAGGGAATGGTTGTAGAAGTCTTCTTGAGTCAAGAAGATAAGAACAAAATGACCATTGGTTAAAAGTAATGATAGCTTGAGTTAGAAATACTTGGTGGAAATCACATGAATCGTGGGCAATTGAAAATGTGACATTTGGCTAAACTTTATGGTCTCAAATGAGATATTTTGTAAATCAGTACGTAAACTAAGTAATCAATGCATAATTGAGGAAAATCAGTGTTCGTTTTAAACCTTGGTAAATCCGAAAAATATTTTGAATACGTTAAAACATTTGGCAAAGTATACCGAATGCAAGGAAGTATTTAACTCGGTAAATTTTAAATTTGACGCTCATTCGATACAAAAATTCAAAGCGTTTCGGCCTCCGAAATCAAACAACGCGACGTCGCGCGTTTCGTCGTTACTTTATAAAATCAATCTGAAAACACATATTCGTCAATTTGATCCTGACGAAATATTTACAGAAAAGTTATAGATACAAAAAAAAAAAATACGATTCGGCTTCCACGATAGTTACGAAATTTCCCCAATTAAACTTTCCGATTGCGACGTTCATCCTCTACGAATTCCTGCGCATTATAAATAAATGCAGAAATTTTTCGGATGTCACACATATGCTCCTAGTTTTGGGGCAAGAAACGTATAACGGTTTGCGCTTACTGCTCATCAGTCAGAACATGGCCAGCATCCTTTAGCTCACTAATCATGTTTGACATACGCATCAAATGTTGTTTCATGGTTTGATTATGAGGCTTCTTATACGAGTTAAACCTAATTGTAAGTTGCCTCAATTTTGTTACAGAAATCTGACCAAATCTAGCTACTAGTGCTATCCACATATTTTTGGCATTTTCAAAACGCATGAACTCTCGCATGACTTCATTTTCCATGCTACTCAGCAACGTAATGCGAGCAATAAAGTTCTTCTTTTTCCATGCAGCAAATGCTTCTTTGTCCCTTCTATGTTGTGCAGTATTCTCATCTTCAGGCTTTTCCATAACAAGGTTAATAGCTTCTAGTGCCTCTTGCCCTTCCAGCACATATTAGATTTTCATGTTCCAGATTTCATAGTTATCTCCGTTTAACTTTTCTCCTTCGTTCAGTTCAGCAACTATGTTCTTTAAAGCTGAAGTCATGGTATCTGAACATTTCAGACATATACTCACGAATTATTAATGTCTCTCATTTATGCATCAATTTTACACAAACTAATTACATTAATGAATAATTTCACGTAAAGTTTCAGTTCACTATGTTCTCAATCATCATCTAAAAATCCTAATTTGAAATTATCGTTAATGTAATCATTAAGGTAAAATTATATTCCTTAAAGTTACTAAAACTTTTAGAACTCCCACTAAACCACATAATACTAACAATGTAGTTATCATATAGAATAATATCATAAACAATTCATAATAAAGTATCCCGTCAACATTATACGAATCTAACTCAAATATTCATAACTAAATATGTCATAATATATGAACACAATGGACATGAATGGGAAATTGTAAACTTGAAATAACAAATATTTATAAGCAGACAACTTGAAATAACACATATTTACAAGCGACATATCAAGTCCTAAATACGTAACCAACAAACGGGAATGAACTTTTGCAACTCATCAGGAAAAGACATGGTTTTAATAGGTGCCCATATATTGGCTCTCGACAAACCCTTGGATTTTAGCCAATGCACATTCTGTTTGCGCCAAGACCCATTTAAAGTAAGCGTTGCCATTTTCAATGCCTCGACCCATATGTACTCTTTTAGAAAGAGTTCCACAAAATCCTTATAAACTTGACTACCGGCTGCCCATCGGTTATTTACGACTTTATGCCAACTGTTAGGGAGAGTGGTCCTGAGCGCCACAACCTTCATACAATCCGGCATAGCATGACCATTCCATATGATTTCTTGAATCATCTTTTTGACTATAATGACATGTGTTATCATGTCAATTGTACCATCCCATCGGTAGAAGGCAAGCTTATTCCTTAGATTTAATAATCTTGTCTTTTGTGCTGCTGTCCATGGTACTATGGAGGTACGATACCTTTGTGGCATTGTTCCTGCAACAAATGCAGAACAAAATAAAATTACACATAATCCATACCACAACATCATAAGCAAAAACAGATTTTGCCCCCCCC
>BCNH02000002.1:15194473-15246987 GCA_001662345.2 Metrosideros polymorpha var. glaberrima | reverse complement strand
TTTTTTTTTTAATTTCCGGGTCAACGGTCAACGAACAAAGTCAACGGGTCAATGGTTCGACCGGACTGACTGGTCCACAGGCCGGGTCAGATGAAGTCAGCGCGATGTGGGGTCGCTGACGTCATCTTACAGTTATCACACAATCGCGACCGCTTGCGAATCGTGGGTGTGTGCGCTGCACCCGCGCGCATGACGCCCACATGCAAACGGCCTTACCGGTGCGTGTAGGCCACTGTTGCACTTCCCGGCATCGCTTCGTGATCGGCGACCACTCATTTTTCCCATAACGATGAGTACTATCCATATATGCAATAAAATTTCACTTTCAGTGAGAAAAATTTCGAAAAAAAAGGGTCATGAACAATATGATGAACTTGAACACTTACGGTTGCAAACCCTATTTATCTCGGCAAAAATTCAACACAATCATGGTAGATATATGATCAGGAAACAAGTAACGCAGGCTTTGATACTAATGATGAAAACACATTCCTAAAACGATTCATAAAATTGCGGAAAAACATGCCCATTCTACACTTGAATCACCGATCGTGCGAGGTATATCATGTAAACAAACGTACCTCTTTACCATAGATTAAGAGTCAAAACAACCTCGAGAGATCGCTCATCCAGAGATTTCATGTTCGTTCTCCTTCACTGTTTCTCTTGGAGAAAAACACCGTATTCTTCAGTGACATCTTTTGAAGAACGAAAGAGCGTGATATATGTAACTGTTCTATCAGTTACTTGGACTTTGGACTTGGGCTAGGTTTGGCCCAACATGGGCAGCCCAATCATAAAATCCATCAGTCACAAACCTATTGCATTTGTGCCAATATAGTCCTAAACAATTTAATAGTTCCAATTTAGTCCTAAACCTTTTGACCTAAAGCTAATTTAGTCATTTCGGCTAATTTTAGCCGGATTTTGCTAAGGTGGATGCCGGCCGGCAAATGTGGCACGGTTGGCATTGACTTTGACATTTTTAATAATTTTTTTATTTTTTGATTTATTTTTTCTTTTTTTCCTTTCTTTTTTCCCTCCTCTGCTGCTTTGTCCTCCGGTGGCCGATGAGGGCTAGCCTTGCCTAAGCAAGGGTGGCCCTCACCACCACAAGCAAGGGCAAATGCCGGCCTCGCCAAATTTGGCGAGATTGACTTCGCCCAGGGGAGGACTGACGAACCGTGACTTGCCATCCCCGTTTTGCTTGCATTGTGGACTCATTTGTGTGGTCGTCTGTTTGATTTCTAGTCTTGTTTGCTGATTTTTGTGGGTCTCGGTGTGTTCAAGTCCCGAACGGTTTAATATCCTCTTCCCGATTAGACTCACCATGTGTTTGACGTAAAGCCCCTGAGATAAATCTGCAAAAACAATCTTTGTTCCTTGCTCGAAGGGGGGGAAAGGTCTTGTGCTTCCACGGCTGGTGACGTTGGTCGCCGGCAAAAGACAAGTGTTGCCGGATGGGGCCATGGTGAAGGCTCGGGCGACGCCACAGTTCAAAGTCTGGTTAGTCACGCTGGGTTGGTCTCACGAGGTCAATCTCACAAGGTCTGGCGAGGGCGGCCTCACCAGTGTTCACCCTTGCCTTGGCGAGGTCGACCTTGCCTGTAGCGGCGAGGGCCACCCTCATTCGACAGCACTTTTCTTTCGACCATCGGAGGACAAAGCAGCAAAGGAGGGAGAAAAGGAGAAAGGAAAAAAGAAAGGAAAAGAATAAAGAATAAATAAAAAAATCATTGAAATAATATTAAAAAATGTCCATGTGAGCGTTGACTGTGCCACATAGGCCGGCCGGTGTCCATGTTAATAATATTCGGCCAAAATTAGCCGAAAGGACTGAATTAGCTCTAAGTCAAAAGGTTTAGAACTAAATTGGCACCATTAAAAAGTTTATGACTAAATTGACACAAATGTAATAGGTTTATGATTTTTCTAACGCTTTTCCCCTTAGAGTTGGCCCATTGATTTCGATATTTTTAAGCAAAAAATTACTTATTAACAATTTCATCGAAATTTAAAATGTCGTTTATGGACTTTCAAAGTCTAGAAACATCAACCCGACGATTTGTGTACACAATTTGTTTCATAATTCTCTAAATCTTCAACAACAACAAAATATTTTTTTTCTCGCATTTTGGAAAACAAATAAGATTTTGGAATTTCCTAAGGATAATGACACAAATGGTCCATGCACTTTGGCCCAATATACAATGTAGCTCCCGACCTTTTTAATTTGCTCAATATGGTTCATGAAATTTTCATACATGTTCAATTTAGTCCTTGAACTATATGAAAATGTTCAATATTTTACTTCCATTAATTTAAGTTCATGAACAACATTGAATATTTCATTTTTAAAAAAAATTATTCCCACATTTCGAAAAACAAACAAGATTTTGGAATTTCCTATGTGCGAGAGTCTAAAACTTGGGGACATACAGTTACTATTTTGGACCAAAGACGCCGAATCTGTTCGCCCTTGACATCTTCTTCACAAGGAAGCCGTTGGGGTCATCTAGAAAAACGCACGTGCTTGAATTCGCCACGTTCGGAAAAGATTCAAGCGTTCGAAAAAGGGTAAACATGCGGGAATCATATGACACGAGATACGCAAGTGTTCTCGTACGTCTTCCTTCCATGCATTGTATTACGGATTTGACATTCAATTATCGCGAATGAGTTCATCTGCGGCCATTAACATATTGAAAATCTTACCATAGTTTGAAGGGTCGTGTGACGTTGGTCGATCAAATGTAAGAGAACGTGCTGAAATCGCAGCCAAAGATGACGCGCGAGAATTATGACGGATGGACAACTTCTATGGAGGAGGTCCTCTTCATCTGCGGAGCAACTTAGGAATGATTTCGGGGTTGCCAATTTGCTGAGATCCCACGCGTTTCTTCTCCTGTCTTTGTCGCTACTAATAGCGTGTAGTGCTCAAATTACACCTAAAAGAAAGACTTTCACTTGTGGGCACTGAGAAAATGAGGTTGCACCTCCTCCTCCATTTCCCATTGCTGAGGTAGTAGTGTTTGAAGCTAGACATATAATATGCACAAAATCCATCTTTGTCCCCTACCGATTCGAGTTTTCACGGTGTATAAGAGGAATTCTAAGCTACAACCCACCGTATTTTAAGAGTTTTGGTTTTCAAAGCAAGTAATTGCTTGCGTTACTTCATCTCCTAAAAACAATGATCGTATGATATAGTCTAAGCCTATCCGCCTAGAAAAAATCGATTCTAGCTTACGAGGGCTGGATTGGACTTTCGGCCCACGGTTACATGTTTTCCTCGTAGTCCAACTCAGATATGTTATTGGATGAGATGGATCTCGCTTATGGCTTCCGTGATCAGAAAGTTCAAATGAGTCGAATTCATATGAATCGAGTATATCCAAAGAAAGTAAATGGGCTTACGTTTAACAATAAGAAGAAGGACGAATCAAGGTCTGCAATCGGTAACGGCATGCCTCTTCTTCATGAGGCTGATCACATAAGAATGAGCAAGTTGGTTCCGGATCCTTGGTATGTTGTCGACCCCCTAGAAGGACCCCCTAGAAGGTCGCCTTATTTTAACGAGAGGTTGTAGCAAAGTTAAGATGCATTTCACCTTCATTTTCTTCAACCGTGAGGAAAATATGACGTCACTATGCCCATCACTTCAGGTAAATTTACTATTTCATTTCCTCATAAGGAACTAATATATATATTGGCAAATTATTTTCCATGACGAGATAGGTGCCCAAGAGCTGTTTCCACGATGGGGGCATGAAACTATACTAATATATAAGTAGAGAGAAAGTGAAGTGGGAGTTATTTTCCACCCCAAGGACCCAACTGGGCCATCTCCGATGACCGATTGATGTACATCCCATTAAAAAAAAGTACATTTAACAATTTCTTATATGGACCGTCGTGAGAAAAGGAAGATCAATCGGCAACTGCTTCCACATCCCAAAAAAAAGTCAAGCATTCAAGAACTCGTTTTGATTCGTGCATGAGCCTATGTTCACATGGCTTGCCCAGTCATGGTGGCGACTTTCAACGTGACATGATGCGTAGCCGATACGGTACGAGAGATGCATGGCCATGGGTCCATCCTCTACTAATTGAGTTGGTTTTGCTTTGTTGACTCGCGAGTATATCTCTCTTTTACGTTGGGATGGCGCATTTGGTAGTTCGTCAAACATGGGATTTCTTGTACTTGGAAGCAACAAAATGTCCATATTGATAATGTCTTGGGACGTCACCGTCGTTTTGATCTGGAAATTAAGGCGAGATATGTTTCGTTCATTCGACGGAAAAGTTACGGAAATGTACATGCGTCTTAACTAATGACTTGAGCAATCTAGTTTGCTAGTTTAACTTCGAGCATCACACTCTTTGCACTCTGAAGATTTGAAATGCTCGAGTCTGTCTGGATTAACATTTACTTTTTGATTTTCGGCTTCGAGATACTAACACGTGCATGAATTTCCAATCGGATTATGTCCCCCGCATCGCATTTGGTTTCGACTTTCGAGAGGCGGCCATTAAGCCCCCTTTCGAATTTCACGACTCGATCGCATTCTTGAACATAACGATTAAGCAAGAGGGGCAGATCGATTGTTATCGGAAGATGGAGATAGGCTTGTTTGCCGCATTGCAAAAGTAGGAAACGAGGATTTGTGTGGAATGGGCTCTTTCATGTCCAAGGAGAAGCTCTTTGGTTCACGTTTGAAAAGCCCGTGGTTGGTCCGACAAGGCGACAAGGAAAGCATCGTACAATAGGGGCAGGGAAAAAAAAAATTGGGATGGGGGGGCATTCCGAGAATTGAACTCGGGACCTCTCGCACCCTAAGCGAGAATCATACCACTAGACCAAATGCCCTTTGTCTTCCGTAACTGTTGACGGACTCATATTATTCTTAAACTCAATTCCTTTAATAAAAGCTTCCGAATCAACATCAGTCTGCATTTCATAATCGAGGATCTGGCGTAGCTTAAGAAGAGTGTTAGCTATTAGAAAATAACACTGCGATCTCGAATATTTTCAGTATAGTACGCGTGTCTTGCATTTTTGTTTACTACATAGTACATAAGCATCGTCACATATTTTAAGTTTCGGGGGAAATCCCTCCTCCGTGAGACAATTATGACATGGCAATGGGTTTAACCGGTTATCATGAAGAGAATGATTGGGGTGCATCTGTGAGGATTTGTTAAGTCGAGAGATTCTAAACTGGTTGATAACTTGTTAGGGAAAAGTTACATTCTCACGAATAAATAATATCTATATGCAATTAGTAGCTCTTTTATAGTACGAAATAACTTTCAATATATATCTTATCATATTAGTAAGTTTTATACAATTGAAGTGACTTTTTTGTAATTATCTAGTAAGAAGGAGCTACAATCCATAATTCGAGTCCATGTATTTTATTCGTTTTTCGAGCCTACGATTTGTAAATAATCTATTCGTCTGTGTTGATAATTCCTAAATGTTTCTAGACCATATGTGGACTTTCATTGATCTTACAAAGAAATTATTTGATATTTTTGTAGACCAAGAAATGTCACCCTTCACGCAATACTACGAGAACCTAAATACAAAAAATCCTATTAATTAATTAGTTGCTTTCGACCAGGAAAAAAAAAAAAGGCCCTTGATGATGCATTTTATTGGATCCTTCCTCAATGTCCCCTTTTTTATGGGCTCTAGAGCCCATCCAATATGCGAAAGACATTGACCTATGGCGATTGTATCACGCTAGAAGAAAAACCTCCACAGCAGAATGAATTGCAATTCTAATTTGATCTTTTGAACGAATTGCATATTCAATGTCCACTAAACACATAGTGAAAGATACCGGGAAAATAACCAAAAAAGTTCTAGACTTATGGTATGAACACCAATTTAGTCCTAAAACTTTCAATTTTGTCCTAAAATTTTTGACGATTTGCCAATGTCATCCTTCCAGCCATTTTTTGCCCAAAACCGCTGATGTGGATGCTAACCGTCCCCCCGTGGCACGACCGACCCACAATTTTGCAAATTTTAATTTAATTTAATTTAATTTATTTCTTCCTTTCTTTTTTTTTTTTCCTATTTCCCTCCGCTGGTTGCCGGCAATGGTTGATGGCTAGTGAGGGCGACCGGCGGAGGGAAATATGAAAAACAAAAAAACAAAAAAAGGAAGAAAATTGTTAAGAAAATGTCAACATCAGTGATTTTTAGCCAAAATTGGCCGAAAAGACTAGATTAACAAATCATTAAAGAGTTTAGGATTAATTTGGCCAAATTAAAAAGTTTAGGACTGAATTGACATCCATACAATAGGTTTAAGACTTCTTTTTTTTTTTGTAATTATCGCAAAAGATAGCAATTGATATGATCGAGAGTTGCCGCTCGCTCAAAATTTTTCTGAAAATTTTCTGACAGTTTTGTTCCTACCTTGAGTTCATATGCACAAAAATATCGACCGATGAAATGTTATCGGTCTTATCCACGACTAGTCAAATGGTAAGATAGGAAAATGAGAACGGTGCTCTCTAGTAGCCAATGTAAGACGACGTTAAATGGGTTCAAATCACACCGACTCGCACGATGCATTGATTCCAAAGTTCGATCGCGGCATATCATTTGGTGCAAGATTTCCAAAGTCACCCCCACAAGTTTTTTTTTTTAAACTCTTGATTCTGCTGCAGATTTCTAGTAAGGGGTGTCTCTCTCTTCGTTCAATCAAAACCCAAAAGACCAGCAGTGGAATTGGAAATCAACCCTGTTTCTAGATAGCGTGCCTTCAAGTTTGAGCACTTTGCGAAGACTTTGCTCGTCACCTGACTGACGACTGATGACTTCATACTAGTCCTGGATTGTATTGTTGGGGCCTGCCTAAATTTTGGCATTTGTGTTCGGTTTAACGACCCTAAATGACTGGAACTGCAGAAGGAAGCAGATTTGTCAGTAAAATGCTGCTCAAACTGGAACGCAAAGTCCATGGAAATTTGGCCAGGGAAAGTATAGCCTGCTGTGGAAACTGAAGCTTCGTCAAACTTGTATTACATCTAGAAGAAACATTCAGGAATATCTTAATTTCAGATACGCCTGTACTAGGGCCTAACGTTTTCAAGATCACGTGGTAGACGTTACCCGAATTCTATCGTAACGTATCTGCCCACCACCGTGTAATCATCAACCGGCTCTCTTTATATGTGTGGCACCGTAACATAGTAATGTCCTACTATAGATATCGAGCGGGGAGCCAAGATTAGTTTATAACATGGAAATGACCGTCGCATGTCCCGTGAATGTTGTAAATATATGCCTATAATTCTGGATCTTAGTTCAACAGACACAACATATGTTGTAAGCTATCCCTTCGTCCATCAGGAACATACACATCTGCGAATTGTCATTGATCAGATAAGTGTGCCCGGCTTCGAATTAGCTACCAAATGATTAATCTGATCGAGAAGAGAAATGGTGTTGAGTAACCAAAGTGGAGCTCCGTGGAATCCAAAATGCTTCGTTCACGTGTTAGAGTTGACTTCGAGAAATCTTCGCAGAGCGCCGGTCTTCATCAAAGCTAATGAACTGTTGACTTTTGACATAGCCAAGGCCACTTCACTACAGTTTCTGATCTGAATTTGCTAAAGTATAATAGAGCCTCTCTCCTTTTGTGCAAGGCTGCATTTATTTCACTAAAAACTTCATGATAAAGAATAATATTTTTCAAGAAAATTTGTTATTTTTTTTATTTGTTTTGTAATTTAAAAAAAACGATTTCCTTCTTGCCAGAAGGAGAAGTCATTTTTCCCCAAATCAAAGCTTGTTTTCAGTCTATGGAAAACACTTTCAATAAATCGATTAGTTTTTCGCCGTTCACACACCAAAAAGTTTGGAAAAAAAAAAATTTCTTGAAAACAGTTGCATGGCCATGAAAAGGCTCAAGAACGGACACGACGACAGCGCAATGCTCCCTTTACGTTTTCTATATAATTCAGCCTCCAACCATAGCGTTGAAAAGTCAACGACTCTTCAACGTTTCCTAAATCACCAAATTAGTCAAATTAAGCTAGTCAAAGAGCTATATAGTTTTGCTTGTGGGATGCAACAACCGGTCAGGCAAGTCATAGAAAATTAACCCTAGCAGCAACTTTTGCAGTTAATTACAGTGGCAACATGGTTGGAAGGGAATCAAACTAAGGTCTCTGATTAATTAATTTAAGGAACTCTAATTTCAACGGTTTGAGAAATGGTCAAAAAAGATACTTTCTCCTCTAGGTAAGGCTACCCCAGATGTGGCGTACCAAAATTATATGCTATGTGCATTCACCGCAAGTTGACATGTTCAACCTTGGATGGCTAGTCATTCCTACGAAAAGTAAATTAAAAGGCACGAGCGAAAATGAGATCGTGATTGATGTACTTGATAGGGGCCTTTGGAGAGCTCCCGTTCACGATCTCGCTTGCCTTATCTGGCATGTCACGATGCTGGAATTCGTCCTTTCCAATTTGAAAATTACATGTTTCTTTCCGAATAATGCTGGATTAGCTGCTTCCATAAGTAGCCGTGATTACTTATCTGAAAATTTTGAAGTTATCATTAGGAGAATTTAAGTTAAAAGGTTATACAATCATCACCTTTTCTCAATTTTCATGAAAATTCAGACGTTAAATTCCATTTTGCTTTTACAGAACATGATGATATTAAAAAATACTCAACGAGAATTTCTAGGTCGTTGGACATAATAATAACTAGACAGAAGCGAGCCTCATAGGCTATTTGTCCACAAGAGTTTATATTCTCTTTATATATATATATTATTATAAGCTCTTTTCGTTAGTAAGTTTAAGTTTTTGAATTGGAGTTTTGAATGTACTATCTAAGTCGGATTTCGCCCCAATTTTTTTCACTTGCGCAACCCTCGTTCATTAAATTACACCCAATTTGCACGTGTGAGGAGTTCTACATTAAGCTTTTTTTTTGGTTTCTCCAAATTTTCTCACAAGAATCGGTTGCTTGATTAACGGAATCATTATGGGATTAAATGAAATCTTCGCCAATATAACTTTTTTATTTGTAATGAGCAATTTACCTTAATTCGACCAAAAGAAGAAGGAGCATATTTCCCTTTCCTCTGTATTGTCGCCGACATTGTTTGTTTTTCCCGGACAGAAATCCCAGTTTGTCGTCCCCTCTGCACAAGTCAAGGAGAAAAAGGCAGATACAAGATTCTTAAACTCCAAATAGAGATTTCATAAAATCCTAATTCTAGATCCTACCTTCACATGTAGGAACCTAGTTGGACAGGTTCATTCATTTACCGAGAAACGTATGTAGTCAATAACTTTTTCAATAAGCAAGCTCTTCCATCTTCTTCGACGACGAAGCTCATTCTCAGATAAATAGATTTTAGACTAATGAGATAGTCCACTGATCTTAATAAATGACCTACGATGCTAGTTATAACTCGAGTCCTGGCCTTAAAAAGTTATGGCGCATACTCACGATCACGACGCAGGAAATCGAACTTGTGTCATGCACCATCGGTTCGTGCATTATGTTATAAATCAATAATCAATCTTAGGGTTTTAATTCTTGGGGCGTCCAATGAACGTAACTGTCTTTGGTTTAATGCGGGAAGCAAGAAAGGACCCAGATGCGGACTAGACAGAAACGTGTCAAAGCGCACGGATCAATGGAAAAGACCTGCACCTGGTGATACTTGCATGGACTTCTCTGCCGATGGCTGAGCCTCGTTACACTTCGGTTCCTCCCAAGATTGAACGCTTCTTGATCTCGCGAACGAGTTATTATTTAACTCGAATATCGCTCTCTTCAAACCAAATCCCTCCACAAAAACATATATATACACAGATCCCTTCACAAAAAGAAGATACCTCTGAAGTCTCCAAACAATAAAGGAGCTTCATCGTCAGGATCAGATAGCTATGGCTGGAGGAGAAGGAGGAGGAGCAGCAGCAGCAGCAACCACTCGCTCTCTGCAAGAGACTCCCACATGGGCTTTGGCCGCTGTCTGCCTCCTCTTCATCTCTTTCTCCATTTTCATCGAGCACTTGATCCACCTTCTCTGCCATGTAAGTCCACATATCCTGTACTCGAGGAAGAACCAGAGAAGAGGGAAGATGAGAACAGAGAAAGCATTTGAAAAGTTAACTAGTTTCGCAGGGGACTTGGAAGCTCGTGACGATTTAACTTTTTTGTCTTTCTTTGGTTCTGCTATTCTTCCAGTGGCTCAAACGGCACCGGAAGACTGCACTGTTCGAGGCCGTCGAAAAGCTCAAATCGGGTAAGGTTTCTTCAGTCGCTCGTGTCGAGGCAATAGTTGTATATCCGAGGTTATCTACGCCAAGAAGGAAATATTGATTTGCTCGAATTGGCTGTGTCTGTCGGAATTTGAAAGAGTTGGGTGCAAATAACATCATCGCGGCGTCTTGAGAGTCGATGCGACACGAGTGTAGTTTAAATCCAATCTGTGAATGCTCAAGTGATTTCTAGATTTCAACTGCTTACATGGAGAGAATCTCAGACATATAGACCACTAGATAAGTTAGCTACAGAAAATGCATACTGAAATCTGTGGAAGCGCCACAAATGTCCACGACTGGACGAGGCGGAAACGTGTGGAGATTCGAACATTGACTGACAATGGCAGTAGTCATCTTTTTTCCCTTGTAAGATTTCTGGTGTGCTTTGGCCAGTTTCCTACAAGACTTTTGGACCCCCCACATTGAATAATGTTCGACAATATGTACACCCAACTACATATTGCTACGTCAACCCTAATTGTAAAGTTCATTGACATTTAGACCAATTCCTGGTTTGGGGTTGTTTAATCTGTCACAGTGCTCATGCTTCTGGGCTTCATGTCTCTCATACTGGCCGTGACCCAAAGATCCATCTCCAAGATCTGCATACCGACTAGAGTCGCCGACAAGATGCTTCCATGCCACAAAAGCGCGCCCACCAAAACCACCGAATTGAAGCTCGGGTTCGGCCGGACTCTGGCTGCCGATTCGTCCCTAGATTGGATAGCCGAAGGTGTCCTGAACGATGTCCCGTGGCAAATGGAACGGAGATTGGCCGAGAGCGGCGAGAGCACCGACTATTGTGGTTCTAAGGTACATGTGCGTGTCCGGTCGCTTACTTCATGCCCTATGGGATTGAATTTGTTCGACTATAGACATTTGCTATTACTATGAACGCATTTCCATCACAGATTTCCGACAAATGAGCAAGTACTTCAGGGACACTCATTAACAAGATCCTTTCTAAATTAGCTACGCTGGAATGTCGCAGGGAATGACGTCGCTTATATCACAAGAAGGCCTCAACCAGCTCAGCATCTTCATGTTCGTCTTAGCAGTTATGCAGATTGTCTACAGTGTTCTGACCATGGCTTTGGGAAGAGCTAAGGTATCACAGTCACGATTCCCTAATACCTTTCCTCTTCTTTTTTTATTTTCTTTTACTATTTACGACAAGATTTTTTGTTTGTGAGTCAAAAGGTACACAAGAAATTGATGGCCAAACAAAAGATTACAAAGAATATAGAGTTGTTATTGTGGTTGTAGAATGAACAATAATAAGATACTAAGTAAAGCAAGGATATGCAACGAAAAAGACAACCTATCTATCTAGAATTTCTTCCAAATCACACGAGGCATTGACCAAATTATGCGTTCTTTCTCGTTAGTTGCCTACACTTAATTTGGTATATAATGAGCAAACACATTTTGACATCTCGGCAAGATGCGTGAACATATTCAAACCTGGTCCACTCCCCACCGCACCCTCATCAATCCATTGTCCGATTCGTCGGGCGCATTTGTCATGTTGCAAGTGCAAGTTACTGAAATTTCCGCTTCAAAATCAGAAGTGGGTCAAAGGGAATTAAATCGGTCAGGGTCCAGACAATTTGGGAACGTAGGGCCATCGCCATAACCACTTGCTTCGCTCGATCGCAGCACTCTTGACCACACACATCCGCCTGCGCTCGTGATCGCGATCGCGATCTCGTCGTCAAGGAAGCTTTTTCCTCGTTGAGCAAAGTTCGATTTTTTATTATCACTGATCAAATGAAACTGTTTCTGCATGCTTTGTTTGCAGATGAGGCGATGGAAAGGTTGGGAGAAAGAAACTCAGACGGTCGAGTATCAAGCAGCTAATGGTAATACTTTCAAATGAACTCTCTTTTAATCTAAACTTAATTCTGCTCGGAAGTCAAAATCGCGTTGCTTTTTTGGACCAACCTTCCTCTGCCCTGTTCTTGCTGATCACATTGACATTGTTTATTATAGGAATAGGATGGCATCTCGTCTCTGCTGGCCGATTCTTTTTTAAATTAAACCCATCTGTTTTGAAATTAAAAGTCCTTAATCTATACAATAAACTTGGTAATTTCCCAAATATTCGGATGTCATTTGTCATGTGCCGACAACGATGGTCTGTCAACATACTAATATACAAATGTAATATTTGACTTAATTACGAGGGAACCTAGCTACGACTTTCATGCGCACGATCTAAACATTATAATATCTGGTAATCCAAATTTTCACTTGAAATCATAGTTTTATAACAGAAAACTCGTATTTTTAATAACCTCGAGAAATACAGTTTGCCATCATCCCTCTACATCTCAAAATGAATGGCACTGTCTAAGCTCGTCCCTGTCGACCAAAGTCTTTTTTCCTTCTATTTTGTTTGCTAAATGTCACTTTCCTAGCGCATGCTAATCGACAGAAATACTAAATTGACGACACAGTTTGATAGATACGTCGATGTCACATTTAGATTTTTCATGAGGTCGACAATATTGGGAGTCCTTATATCGGTTCGCAGAACCTGCACTCATATTGACCTCGTCCACGAATAATCTCACTTCTGTATGCCACAGCACTATTTGATACGAAAACGAGATTTAATTCGTCTAGTAATTATCGAGCGCGACAATTTAATGTCGGGTTCTTACGCCGATAAAGTCGTAATCGTTGGTTTCTGTCTTTTATGAGTAGATCCGAATCGGTTCAGATTTGCAAGACAGACCACGTTCGGGCGTAGGCACATGGGAGCTTTCACAGAGACATCCCTGCACTTGTGGACGGTGAGCATTCGGAGCCCCATGGTTCTCCTCCTTAAACGACCGTCGTTTGATTTTTCTTCTTCTGAACTCGTTTGGAAAAATTTGTTGGGACAGAAATGCTTCTTCCGGCAGTTCTTCCACTCCGTCGCCAAAGTCGATTATCTCACCTTGCGCCACGGTTTCATCTCGGTACGCAGACCCACATTTTGACTTAATTTCCTCTTGTTTCTTCAAAGTCAACCTGGAAGTATCATATTGACTCTCTGTATTTTATTTTTTTTCTTGTCTTCTTTGTTTTACATTTATTTTTGTAGGCCCATTTGTCGACAAGTAAATCATTCAATTTCCAAAAGTATATACAGCGGTCCCTGGAGGATGACTTCAAAGTAGTCGTTGGCATCAGGTCGAGCAATTTACCATCTTGATTTTCTATAATTTCAATGCTTGATATTATATCACATATACAAGTTTTGCTAGTCTCGTATTTGTCATTAGAGCTGTCAAACGGATGGGTCAGACTCATATTAACCCATTTAATCCGTTTTGACCCATTTTCATACAATACAAATTTAGCAACTCATACTCGACTCGACCTATACTCAATCCATATTGTTAAAACACTTTCATATTTAATCCAATTTTAAGAAAATTTGTTTCTTATAAATTTTTGAAAAAAATATACTCCTAAACTATCGTGAATAATTTTTATAATTTAAAACAAATTTGATTTTTTTTCACTTTTTTCCTTTTTTTTTCTCTCTCTCTTCTTTGTTCGTTCTTCCTCCTTTCATCGTCGGTCGCCAGGTGGCGGCTGAGGCCGCCAAGCTCGATGCCACTAAGCTCGAGCTCGCCAGCCGTGGCCGAGCCTCGAGCCTAGGCCGAGCTTGAGACTCGCCAAATCTAGGTGAGCTCTTGGTGGGCGAGCGCAAGGTCAGCGGGCTTGAGCTTGCCAGCCACGACCAAGCCCCAAGCTCGCCCAAGGGGCTCACCAGATCCAAGCGAGCTTGAGCCTTGACAGATGCCGTCGTCGGCCAATTGCGGCGGAGGGCGGAGGAATAAGCTACAGAGGTAGGAGGAAGAAGAAGGAAAAAAGAAAATTAAATTATTAATTTTTTTTTTAAAAAAAATATTCAGAAACCTTTTATGACCCACTTAACATAATTAGAATAGTTAACCCATTTATGACCCATTAGAAACTTATTAAGTACCCACTGAGCTTTTAAGTAACCCAATTTATGACTCACTTAAACCCTAACGCAACCCATTTATGGCCCAATACCATTAACTATGGGCCAAATATGATTTCTAGACCCATTTTGCCACCTCTATTTGCCATGGAGACCAATCTAACATGTTTTTCTTTTCCCTCCTTCGACGTAAATCCATGAACAGCCCTTTCATGTGGTTCATTGTGGTCATCTTCATGCTCGTCGACGTGCATGGTATGATCGATGTCCGAAAAGATCTTTCATTTATTCATTTTTCTCCTTAATATAAACGCCTCTATATGTTGCTGATGACTGTAAAATGAAAACGACAGGGTGGCACGTGTACCTTTGGGTGTCATTTATGCCTGTAATGGTAATTAGTCTATGATTTTTCTCCTGATATTTTTCAGACTTCTCGTAATTACTTGTTCTAAAAACTTCGCTGTAATCACTGAAACCTTGAATGTTGCAGATAGTGCTGGTGCTTGGGACCAAACTGGAGGTGATAGTAGCGAGGATGGCGCTTCAGCTCCAAGACCAGAACATCGTGATCAAAGGAACGCCGCTGGTGCAACCCAACGACAAGCTCTTCTGGTTCAGCCATCCAAAACATGTCTTGACACTCTTGCACTTCACATTGTTCATGGTAAAAAGACTCTCCCATCAATTCAATGAAGGACTATTCTTTACTAATTAGCGTTTCGCTGACCGAAACCCTATTTTTCATTTTTTCTTTCTCAGAATGCATTTGAGCTTGCTTTCTTCATTTGGGTCACGGTACATGGCTCTCTTCTTTCTACTAATCAAATTGTACAATTACCTTTCGTTCGTTTGTCGTTAAAAGACTAATGCCTGATAGTATGAAGTTCTATATCTTTCAGCTGCAATTCGGGATAAGATCTTGCTACCATGAGCATTTCGAGATAATCATTGTGAGGGTGGTGTTACCGTAAGTGCCCACAATTCCTCTCCATTTCCATGACTACATACATATGAAATACTGATATCTTTGTCTAAACCAACTAGTCTGTGCAATATTTTCCAGGGTTACTGTCCAAGTCCTTTGCAGCTACATCACTCTCCCCCTCTATGCTCTCGTAACCCAGGTACCGTTTCGCCTAATCCTAACATAAACATAACCTAGATGGACAAATAAAACTAACAATCTCCGAAACATATATATTAACGCAATTTGCAGACTTAGTTTACCGAATTAAATGAAAAGCTCGTATTAGAAGCTAAAATAAGATCCACTTTATTTGGAAACTCCGTCATAGTTTGTTTTCCATGACTTGGTAGACCCAATTTATGAAGTGATCTTAATGTCCCTGGCATCTTTATTTTGACCTCCAGATGGGATCGCAATACAAAAGTGCAGTTTTGGAGGAGCAAACAGTGAACGTGATAAAGCAATGGCACGAGGGAGTGAGAGAGAAGAGAAAGAAACAAAAGGGAGATGCAAGTAACCACGGTTCATCGACCAGTTGGTATAGTGAGAGGACGAACTCCGACATGTCTTCTTCCCACCATCGAGCGCCCACGTTTGCTGAGATTTCCGGCACAGCCGAAATCACTGAAGAATTTCAAGAAAGTGGCTCCGATCGCGAACTTAGCCGAAACGTTGAGGGTCCTCCGTCTGATCTTGTGCGAATAGAATTGTCACAAGGGACCAAGGACCATGCGCAGGTATAGAGCAGAGAATTACGTATGCATAGACCAATTTTGTGGAGCATTCGAGTTCTTGAAAAAAAAGGGACGGTTTGAATTCCTCCGATTTGTAAATTGTTACATCACCATGGAAATAAATCTTCCATTTTTCATCTATTATAGTTTTACCATTGCGCGTTCTGATGGAAGATATTACATTATCCTTGCATAGAAAAGATAAAAGCATGGTAGTCGAAAGTTTCGATAGACATAATTGTAATTTCTGTGGGAAAACACCGGAGATGTGCACTTCGGTTTGATTCAAACCATCTTTGGCTCAAACCGAACCGAAACACTCATAACTAGAGCAGAAGGTACCTCCAAATTCTAGCTCAAAACTGAATTACCTCTGATAATAAAGAATTAATGATTCTCGTGTGATTTTCTGCTGCACATCCTCCTGATAATTACTATTGTGTAGTTAAGCCGCAACATAGCAATTAGTTAATTAGCATAGTCTATATCTAAAGCCAACACCAAATGGACCGGTAGGAACAGAACCTTGACAGGCCTAGTATCTTCGGATCCGGCCCATAACAAAAGTTAGATTGCTTTTGTTTTCTATGTCGTTTCGTGAATTCAATTAAAAACATTTTCCGATTTCGCGATACCCCTTTTGCTTTTTTCTCTCCTTTCGCTGCGAATTAGTTCACGGAAGGAAAAAAAAACATGCCCGACAAAAAAGTCCGTACGATTGGACGTCGCCTTCTCAAAGTTATCGAAACATGTCGGCCTCCTCTCTCTCTCACTCTCGGATCCATCAAATCCCATCTCGGCCCATCGGGGCCCCACGAGTCGGGCGATCTCGTCTCAATGGGAAACGAGAAAACTCGATCGGTGACCAATCGATTCGTGCCGTCGGATTCCGCAAAACGTTAACCCCGACCCATTAAGCACTTTGATTAAGATGTTCCAACCGTAATTTGGCCAATTAAGCTGCTCAATTATTCGAGCTGGAATAGCACCGCCATCTCTTATCCTCCTCAAGTTGCGTATGGCCCAAGACAATGGTCGCATCACATTTTGTTGGTGACAAGATTCTTTTGCTGTTTTTCTTCCCCTTCCTTTTTGGTCGTGAGGGGACAAAACACAAGCTATGCATTGTTTTCATGCGGGAGTTGGGTGCCGCCGTATGAAACATCGACATTGAATGAGGTTAGTTCTGGGTCGATTTGTTGCCCTCAACCGAAAGCTACGAGGGCTTCCGAACTGATCGCAACCCTCCACCCCCCTCTTGCCATCTTCCACTATCGACTCGGTTCGGTACCGAAACTTGTCCGGCGTACAAAGACTTCAGTCCAAACATGAGATAATTTCTAGCTTTTAGGACGAAATGTCAAGGCAATAACAAACTCGGGTTCCCGTTCAGTATCGTGATCGCGGGAACAGAAAGTTGCGGCCGCGACGGGCTGCCCCTGTCGACGTCTCATGGGCCAACAAGACGAATTGCTTCCTTGACGAGTTTGATGGGAACGACATCCTCGAACCCAAAAGAAGCTGGGGCCTGCTTTCTACCCTTTGAAAGCTGCCGTCATTTGAGAAAAGTTAAACCTTTGTGGTCCGCATAAAAACAGCGAAGGCAAGAACCAGGGGGATGATCATAGACTTCCTCATTCGGAGAAGGGAAATCTAATCTAAGCACAGCACGGGAATGCTAATTAAGGCGTGGGAAGGAAGGAGAGGCGTAAAATCCCAGTGAGTCGGAGAATGAGGAAGGGAAAGTGACCTCCCAGCTTTTGGAGACCGTCCTTTTGTCAAAAGCTGCGTTGGGCGATGCCCGTGATGCCAACCCCCAAATTGCTACCTCGCAATCATGCTGATGCCATGTCTACTCGTTTCGGACCCACCTTGTTCTCCTCNNNNCCCCCCCCCCCCCCTCTCTCTCTCTCTCTCTCTAACTTCCATTTCTTTTTCTTCTTTTTTTGTCAAGAACTTCCGTGGCCTAATTCCAAAACAAAACAAAAAACAGCCCAACTTTGAATATAATCTCGATTCTGTTCCAAATATTTTTTTTATCAAAAAAAAAATCACCAACTATTATTAGAATCCCAAATCTATCCGTGCGTTTGAAAATCATCACTTGTTTCTTCAAGATTATGCACATAAGAAGGTTGCTGTTATTCCATATAAATGTGAGGGTATTAGTGGAGACAAGGGTTTTACAATCAATTAGAAAACTAAAAAAATCATCCAAAACTTTCCCAGTAGATAAAAACAATCTCTTTTTTTTTTTTAAGATATTATATTTTTTAAGGAATTTAATCAATGATTGGTCTATCTTTTTTTTTTTACTATGATCAATGGATACTTTTCAATTATGATTCTATTTAAAATAGGAAAATAGTCCAAAAAATCCTAAACCAATTGCATTTTTGTCAATTCAGTCATAAACATTTTAATCGTGCTAATTGAGTCATGAACATTTTCACGTTTTGCCAATTGAATCCATCTTGCCAATTTTGATCAAAAATCGTTAACGCAGACGTTGGCCACCCTATGCGGCACGGCCAAAGCTGACACAGATAATTTTTAATAATATTTTGATTTTTTCATTTTCTTTTTCTTTTCTTTCATTTCCTTTTTCTTCTTCCTCCATTGATCGTCGACCCAACGACTAATAAACGGCAACCAGGATCTAGCGAGGCCGACCCTCTCTAGCCTTTGGCGAGGCTAGCAAGGGTTTGCGAGGCTCACTGAAGGTCGGCCCTCGCTAGCCTTTGGCGAGAGTTCCATAAGGATTGAATTCAAAACTTCCTTTTGAGTTTTAGATCTCTCAACCCCTTACCTAGGAGATTGATTAAAAATTCATAATCATCCCTTGAATTTTTTATTTATTTGAATGGATAGTAGTGTATATTTGGTATGCACACAACACAAAATGGACGTTCATTCTATTTTCATCATAGAATGATTATTCGATTCTTTTTCCGATTCAATCAAAACATCTCGAATTATGATAATGAACATTTAACTGACCTTAACGTTGATAATTTTGAAGATACTAATGGTTATTTTTGGATTGGGGGTCAGATTTGAGATTATAGTAAAAGTTTGTGATTTTTTTTAGAGAAAAAAAGTTCATGACAGAATTGAGATTAGACTTAAAGTTGGGCTTTTTAAAGGAAATTAAGCCGTTTAAGATCAAACTTTCTTTACTGTTTATGTAATATATCTTGCAAACATTTCATATTGATGTTCCATTGAAGCTCCTCTTTGCTAGAACTATGATGATTGATTTTCAGAGGAGATAATCACATACTCAAAATATAAGATGGACTTAAAGACAGTAGCATAGGAACTAGCGAGTGCGAAGAATGCCAAACGTAATCAGGGTTGACTCAAATACAAGAAAGTGCTTCGATCTGTCGACGAGAAGCGTCTGATTTCGTATAATATCCTTATTCCACATTGAGATTTGATCATGATGACCGCCTGAAGTTCCATCCATCCTAGCCCGAAGATGGAGCTAGCTAGGACGCGACCATTAATCTAGGTTATGCCCGTACCGTAATCCCTTGACGGAAAGAGCTAAACCCTAGCTTCAAGTCGTGAAATAATCTCTCTAGTCTCTTCTACCTCAAACTTGAGACAACGTTGCTAGACTCGATAAACGCATGCGAGATAGATTGCATTACTAATCATACGGGAAGCGAGGACGTGAGCATGCCAATGCCAAATACAAATCACCAGAGAAGAAAGAATAAAAACGTGACCTGGTGGATGTGAAGACGTACGGCAAGGCGAAAGCCCAACACCATGGCGCTGCACCAGAGCATCGGGGATTGGGGGCTCGATTTGGAGATTTCGTCCGCTTGATTAAAGGGTACGACAAACGCGGGCGATCCGAATCCGCTACTGTTTTCGCCCAATTCTCGCACGAGCACGACCAAACAAATGCCCAAAAAGAAAAAAAAAATGAATTTGTCGCTTTTGTTTTTGCCTCTCGGGTTGAAAAAAAAATAAGAAATCACTTTTCACCATCGCCCTCGCATTTTCCGGGAAAAGATAATGATAATAACAATAAGAAAAAGGAAACATGTGAATTTCGATTAATATTTAGATGGAGTTGTCAGAGGAAATAATGAGTGGCATGCATGTTGTTGGTGCTTTTTTCCCCCCTGCTGAACATGTCGGGGTCGTAGCGATATGTTCATGTGCTGAGAGCCTCGTGTGGTGCTTGTCACGAGAGAGAGAGAGAGCAGCAGCAGCAGCATGAGTCTCGAGGGACGCTCGGAGCAACAGCGACGGCCCATGAACTCCTCTTTTATCCTTTTGCCTGTTGTCTTTTCTTCTCTCGTTTCCTTTTCTCTCGCATTAACACCACCGTCTCCTCTCTCTCTCTCTCTCTGCTTCGAAGACGCTACACACGCTGGTGTGCTGTGTTCTGCACTTGCTGTTATCTTCTGTGGGGGCGAACGCTTCAGTCAATGTGACGTTTCAGTATCGGCATGGCAATGTCGCCAAGCCAACCTCCATGAAATTTGAACCCCACCCCCCCGCTCCCTCCCTCGTGACCTTATGTTCTATGAAATCCTTTCCAATCTTCACAATCACACCAACTCCTCACAGGGCGACCATGTATACGTCTCCGCATCGACTACAGACTTCACTGCTCAGGCTAACTGCCCGAGGCCCGTGTTTAGTTCTCCCATCGTCTAACTTTAGTCCCTCGGGCTACTTAACGTGGAGTTCAGAAGAAAGAACGCATTCGAAAAACAAGGGAGAAAACACATCGAGCTCTCGACGTCCTACATTGCCTAATAATCTATTTGCACAACACTTGTATAATGTGCCGCATCCCGTATTCGAGATAACATCTTTTGATCTAAGCAATTGAAGCATAAGTTTCTGATTCCGGCGCGTCGAGATACTAAGTAGATAGGAGGAGGAGGGTTAGATTAGTGGGGGTGGAGAGGAGGTGGCTTGAGGAGAAAAGAATGGGGGCGTATGAAATGAATGAAAGAAGGTGGGGGGTCGAATGTAAAAATTAAAAAATTATAGGGGCAAAAGCATAAAAAAAAGAAAGAAAGAGAATGAACAGAGAGAGAGAGAGAAGGTGGGAATGAAGGGGGGTGGGGCTTTAGATGCAGCGCCAAAGGCGCAGGCGAATTGATAGGACATCTCGCCCACGTCACTCCTCCCTCCCTCCCTCTTCATCGCGTGCACTTCATTCATCACTTTTTTTCCCCCTTACTCCCTATTCTTTTTATTTAGGTTTAATACTATAAAAAATCTCAAATTATACGCTTCGACACAAATACCTCAAACTTTTTTTATTTCACTGAAAATCTTATATTTACCCATTGTGATATAAATACCCCAACAAAAATACTCTATATGAAAACTGAACTAGATGATATATATTACACATGTATAAATTTGGAATTTTTCATGATAAAAAAAAATTGGGATATTTAGTTTGAATTTTTTGTGATATTTGCCTTTTTACTTATTACTAATTTCGCCTCGTTACTCTCTTTTTTCCTCATTTTTTTTCTACTTCAGATGATACACCATGCGACTTAAAAAAATCATTCCACAAGTAAGATTTAAAACCAACCGTGTGTACATTTTTTAATCTCAATATTTCCATTAATTAATAATTTGTGCGAAAAATGGTAAAAACGTATTTTCACGGACAATATTTACATGCACGAATGGAAAAGAGATTTCGAACAGAAGACTATAAAAATAAAAATAAAAATAAAAATAAAACAAGAAATGGTAAAAAGGTGAGTACTTTACAGGGCTTTTGCGCAAAAAGCTTGTCAAAGCCTCCTCGTTACCATTCGTTTTCTCCAGGAGCATAATCACTCCATAACCATATACTTAACGCATCTTTGTTAGCTTTATGCGAAGAAAAACACGAAAGTAATTTCTTCTTAGATTCTAAGTAAATAATCACAGGATTTGTTTCTTCCGCCACTGTATCATCCGACTTCCGGCTTCGTCCATTGGCTCTCCTCGATGTCCCGACAGCTCTCTCGCTCCTCCGGTTGATGCAGCTGATCAAATTTCCACGCATAGAATATTGCCGATGCGTCTTCGCCGATTAGATTATTTCCATCCGGTCGTCTAACTATGGTCGTTTACAGCTATTTCCGATTGTTAAATTTGCTTCAAAAGGGTCGATGGCAGAAAAGGGAGGCATCTCATTCCTTCCATTATCTTCACGTTCTTGGCCTCTGTCCTAACTTGGAAGCTCTCGATGCCTTCGGGTGCGTGAGGTCTCCGGCCTCGAATCCTTGATAATTGTGGAAACACACTGGGGTTGGTGACTACGGATTAAGAATGGAAAGAGGATAAAGAAGATGGAAGGAGAGAGAGAGAGGGAGGGAGTGTGTTTACAGCAAACGCGCTTGGAGAAGAGAGTGAGGAGGGGTGTCTGTGGATATACAGAAGGAACAAAGAGTGATGAGACAAGAGATGCAAGAGAGAATGGACTGGTTGGGCTCTGAGTCACTGAGTCCCAACAACTAACAACACCACCCCGCTCGCCCCACCTTAGTTGCTGCCAAAACCCCTCTCGACCCCACCTTCTCTTTTGTATTCAATATTAACATTTAACTCTCTCTCTCTGTTCTGATATCTCCAAGCCCGGACAGAAGAAAAAAACACAGGAGTAAACTTTATTCAAAATGGTCCATTTCTTGGACCAGTTTCTTTTTGTGGCCATTTAAGTGGACACTTCTTGTGATGCCTTCTTCTTTTGGGCCCTAAAGAATGGAGTTTAAGCTGTGGTTGGTTGGTCCTAATGCAGTTGCGGTTGTTATTTAAATGAGAGAATACTTCCAGTTCCATAAATTCCCCCAGTAGAATTAGCTATTTGTGACTTTCTTCATGCTGGGAATAACTTAAGGAGAAAAAAAAATCTCACTTTTGTTGCATTGAACGAAAACCAACCTTTTTGTTTTGTCTTTGTGGAAAGCTTAATGAGCACAGTCACAGGAAACAATCAAAAGGGTGGGGGAAAAAAAACAAAAGAGAAAAGTTGTTATTGAGCTTGAAAAAGAAAAAGTTAAAGCTAAGGCAACAAAGCAAAGTAGTGTGGGTTCTGTACTGTCTTGGCTTGTCCCCCCACTGAACACAGTCTCTCTCTCTCTCTCTCTTGATCCAATTGGGCTTTTTATTTTAAATTTAAAGAAATTCTTTTGGCTTTTGTTTGGTGCTTCCCATAGATATGTCTGTGTGCTGCTACTTCTGCTCCCTCATTACAGTACCTGCAAATGGAGGAGGAATCCCTCTATGAGTTCCTTGTTATCATTTGCTGCACCTCCTTTTTCCCCTTCTCATCTTCCACTTACTCATTTTTGTCCAAACACTCCGTTCCTCTTAATTATGATTTGAACTCATTTCCCAGTTTCACACCCTCCTGATTGCTCAAAGGTTTCATCTTTCTTGATGTTCCACTTTCCCCTCAGCGAAAAAACTGGATTTCTGGTTGAGCTTGTGTTGAACGTCAATTGGAAGGAAAGTGGGTGTTCATGGAAATTGATCTGAATCATGCAGTGAGTGATGTAGAGAACGCCGGCAATGCATGTCGTAATGGGCATTGTGAGAAGGGCAATGGTTGTCTCCACTGTTTGTCTTCCACATCTTCGAACTCTTCATCATCATCCTCCTCATCCACTGTGCCTTCCTCAATCTACTCTGAGCTCTGGCATGCTTGTGCTGGACGACTCACCTCACTGCCCAAGAAAGGGAATGTGGTCCTCTACTTCCCACAGGGTCACTTGGAACAAGTTGCCTCAGCTTCTCCTTATTCGCCCATGGAGATGCCCACCTTTGATCTTCAATCACAAATCTTTTGCAGAGTCGTGAATGTTCAGCTACTGGTGAGTGCTCCCTGTTTTTGAAATTCTCTGGCAGCTGCTAAACTTTGCTTCTTCATGTGCCTCTTGCCAATTGCACTTTCTGTTACACAGGCCAATAAGGACAATGATGAGGTATACACAAAAGTCACATTGCTTCCTCAACTAGAGGTACGCGTTTCTTAAGCAACCCATTCGGCTAATCATGCGTCATTTACTTCTCATATGTGTGGAGGTAGGGTATATGATGTATAGGTACACTATAGTTGGCTTTCTGGGTAAGAATTTTGTTTCAGGGATTAAATACAAAATGTTTTGCTCTCTTGGGTACGGCACAAATTTTGTTCCTAATGTAGATAATTACAATTTCATTTACTTTGTAGCTGGTAGGGTTGGATTGTGATGGCAGAGCTCTTGAGGAGCTGGGGGTAGATGAGAATGATATTGGAGGATCACCTCCAAGATCAACTCCTCACATGTTCTGCAAGACACTCACAGCTTCTGATACTAGCACCCACGGAGGGTTCTCTGTCCCGCGTCGAGCAGCTGAAGATTGCTTTCCCCCTCTGGTATTACCATGATGTTCTGCTTTACCTTCTTCGTAACTAGGTTCCTCTGTGTTCTAGTGAGAGCTCCTTGTCCAGAAGCTAAAGTCTTTAGGTTGCAGGACTATAAGCAGCAAAGGCCTTCACAGGAACTTGTTGCCAAGGATTTGCATGGAGTTGAATGGAGGTTTCGCCATATTTATAGAGGTAATGTCTCGAATCTCAAGGTGTATATTTGATTTGATGTCCAAGTTGTTAAAGGTAGGTGTTTGCTATTCCTCAGGTCAGCCAAGAAGGCATCTGCTTACCACAGGATGGAGTGTTTTTGTGAGCCAAAAGAATCTTGTTTCTGGGGATGCGGTGCTTTTCTTGAGGTGCATATGCTGATTCTCTCGTATTACTGAATTGTTTGGACAGAATACTGAGCAATAGTCACGTAACTGTCACTTGCAGAAATATGAAATGTCCGGTAAAAACTTTCCGATTAATTAGCCAACAAATATAATTGAGTTCCTGTCTTTTGACTATATGTCCACTGAATCATTTTAGGGGAGAAGATGGCGAACTGAGATTGGGGATAAGAAGAGCGCTTCGACCAAGAAATGGTCTTCCTGGTTCAACTGTCGGTGACCAGAATCTGTGCCCGGCCGTTCTTTCAGCTGTCGCTAGTGCTGTATCCAGTAAAAGCGTTTTTCATGTATTCTACAGTCCAAGGTAATTGTAACTTAGAAATGATGGATTTGTTAAATTTTGTAGTCATGACCCTCGACCTGTTTGCTTCAGCTCTTCAATTGAAACTGTACAATAATTAACTCGCATAAGACCAGCTTCTTATCTAGAAAGAGAGAACGAAATGAATCACATGCATATACAGTCCAAAATGTTGTTGTGATGCTAAAACTTAGTACAAGCATTTGAAATGAGAATTACTTTTTCCATCAACATATGAAAAAGATCAAAAGGGTTTCATTGTTGACTGCATGAGAATCGTATTATGGGATTTTTGCTGGTTGAACAATGGGTTAGGTTTTGATCCCATGAGTCTACTCCAACCTCAGCCAAAGAAAAAGATTGAGCAATGAAAAGTGAAGGAAGATTATGGAGTTGTATACTATTCACGATTATAGGGGTTGTACTTGTCGCAAAAGGACAGTGTAGTTTCAGGTTGAGAGTCACTCAGCAGTCATATGAAATTGCTAAGATTTTATGTATTATGTTAACTTTTGACCATTGCAAGAACTTGATAGTGTTGCCAACATGGCAGTGGCTGATTATATTTGTTTTAGAGAAATAGTAGCAGTCGGTGAATTTACAGCATCAACCATAGCTGTGTGTTCCACTTTCAACCAAAAATCCTGAGGGCTAGAGATCTCATGGCCTCACATGTGTCAATGCCTAAAGTCTCTGCTTGGAATAGCTCGTCGCATAAGTTCCTTTAAAGTCTCATGGACACGGAACGGAGGCTGTGGTTAATCTTTTTCAGTGTAGTTGAATCACTGGATTCTAAATATTTACTTGACTAGAGTTCTATGTCTTATCATTCAAGTGACATGCCTTACTTGGCTGGAGGCCTATAACTCTGCCATTGACTGTACAAGGGTTTCATGTTCCAGATATATCAAATGGGAATCTGTCCTCGAAATCAATTCTCGCTTCTTCATTTACACTTGACTCGTAAATGTGTGGACTTTTGAGAACACTTGACTTGTAAATAGGTGCAAAACTTGAGTGGGGTATAATTCCTTTCCAGACAACCATAATTGCTTTCTTATAAGATGGCAAAATGCAGGGCAAGCCATGCAGAGTTTGTCGTTCCCTATCAGAAGTATGTCAAAAGCATCAACAACGTGATATGCATCGGGACAAGGTTCAAAATGAGAGTTGACGTAGATGATGCACCGGAAAAAAGGTTTGTCTGTGGCTATATCACATGGTAGAAATAATCTATGTGCTTCCTTTTCATGCCACCTTGTCTATCTGACTACATATCATGTTTGGTTGTTTATTTAGGTGTACCGGTGTAGTGACTAGGATAGGCGACTTGGATCCCTATAGCTGGCCCAACTCAAAATGGAGATGCCTAATGGTAAGCATTTGCTGCCAGAGATTTGGTTGCCTGAAACGTCAAAGTTTGCTTCCTTTGTATGGATTGCCATGTCAGCTCTTCTTTCTGGTGATGTGATTATGCCATTTTTAAGTTGTCTTGACTTTCATACCTCTGTCTCTTCTCTTCAAGTCCCACTCTTGCATTTTTCCTTTCTTTAAATAGCTACTTCCGCTGCTTTATTAGTTGAAGAACATTAATAATGTCTGTCAAAATTTCTTTCAGATAGTTTGATCCTCTCTAACCTTTTCATCTGTAGCTTTGAGGCCAATTTTTTTATTAACAAAACTTCGGCTTGTCTTGTTTGATAATGTCCATGGCAAGCTTCTGTATCAGTGCTCTACATGGAATTTGAATTGCTAGAGTATTCAGTATGTGATCTTGTATCCAAGGGGTTGACTTTCGTGGAAACTGGGTCCGAACATTTTGTGCTTGCACTAGGAAATGAAAATCTGCTGAACTTGTTGTCTCATGAGATGACAATGTTTAATGATTCAACAGGTTCGATGGGATGACGATATCATGAATGGTCATCAAGATCGGGTCTCACCCTGGGAAATTGATCCATCTGTTTCTCTCTCGCCTTTGAGCATTCAGTCCTCCCCAAGGCTTAAAAAGCTGCGGACTAGTCTGCCAACAACCCCGCCTGTCAACCCTCTCACTGGTAAAAGAAAATAAAATTTGAGATTGCAAAAAGGATATCCTATATATTTTTTCCTTACCCGTCTTCATAATCTTTAATGTGCTTCCAGCTGGAGGGGTCGGGCTTTTGGACTTTGAGGAGTCTTTACGATCCTCTAAGGTCTTGCAAGGTCAAGAAAAGTTGCATTTGGTATCACCTGTCTATGGACGTGATGCCCTAAACTGTCAGGTTGATTTCGAGCAATCCCCTGCACATCAGGGTCTAGCATCTGTTGGAGTAGAAAGGGCCAACAACATCAATGGGTACATGAGGGCTAGTGCCCCTGGTTACACAGGCTTTGTGGAATCCGATAGATTTCCAAGGGTCTTGCAAGGTCAAGAAATATGCACACTGAAGTCTTTAACAACGAAACCCAAGTACAACCTAGGTGCCTGGGGGAAATCCAGTCTTTCGTGCAGTTCTTTCAGTGTGTATCAGGCACCCAAGTTACATTTCGACCCGGTGAAATCATCCGAAAGCCTTCAGAAAATGTATTTTCCATATAATGACGTTCTTAAATCCGGCCAGGATCACACAAGGTGTTCCGATTCGACCAACTTCCTGCGAGAGGTTGCCTCTGTTAGGTCATTGAGGGTTCAGAATGAAGCGATTGAAAGGACCAAAGTTGACGTCAGGAATCTGGAGAGCATATGCGCTTCTCCTAATTTTGGGGACAGCCAAAGAGCTCAGACAAATGGGAGTATTGACAGCCTCTTAAGTGGTTGCAAACTTTTCGGTTATCCCTTGACTGCAGAAGTGCCTACTTCTACCCTGCAAAATTCTGGTAAGAGGAGTTGTACCAAGGTAAGATGTTTTTTTGAACATTGATTTTGTAATGTGGCTTTCAATTGAACTGTCTCTTGCTAATGACATGAATTAATTTTGAAGGTTCACAAGCAAGGAAATTTGGTGGGACGAGCCATTGATCTCTCGAGGCTGAATAGTTACGAAGACCTGCTAAACGACCTGGAGCGACTGTTCAGCATGGAGGGGCTCCTGAGAGATCCTGACAAAGGTTGGCGAATCTTGTACACCGACAGCGAGAATGATGTGATGGTTCTTGGGGATATCCCATGGCAGTAAGGACACTACTGTTAAATGTCTCTCTGTGGCAAGTCAGATGCATCACTTGCCTGCATTACATGCCTGATGATTCAGCATTAGAAATTTCACACCTGAGAATTTTCCTGCCTTGGTTGTCATCAAAAGTTTCTAGAACTCTTAGAATGCTTCAAGACAAATCCACTGCACATGTATGACTAGAGAATGTGGATTTGATTATAAAGAATCGCTTACAAAAGAAGCTGATAGACAATAATAATGATGCACGGAGGAAATTGACAAATATGAAATGATAACAACTTCCTGTCCTCTAAATCTGTCATCTTATATATAGCTTTCTTTTCTGTGCAGTGAGTTTTGCGATGTGGTGACGAAAATACACATCTATGCCCAGGAAGAAGTGGAAAAGATGACCACAGGGATGATCAGCGACGATACTCAGAGCTGTCTGGATCAGGCGCCGCTGATTATGGAAGCATCAAAGTCATCTTCCGTGGGCCAGCCAGATGGTTCACCTACTGTCGTTAGGCTTTAATGTCCAAGGTTTGCTGTCTTCCTATGTATGTCTTAACTAGAATAAGCTTTGAGATGCTGAGCCTTTGGCGGCATAAGCACAATATAATGATGTCGAGTTCTGGACCAAAAACTCAATTCAGCCTCATGAATATGCTGTAGTACTTGGAGCCATTCAGGCTCGGTAGTGGTAATCGCTGTTTGTGTGTGTATCTTTTGTAAAAGTTCTTCTTATTGACTATTGCTCCATCAAATTAGCCAATGCAAGATGCGCAACAAGTACCATTAGTCCCTCATCTTACCTCATGTTCGGGTAATGCAGACTGATTTAGCTCAAAGTAGGTAGTCACTGAAACTGTAATTTCTGCCAAAGACATTCTTGGACACGATTTTTTAATGAACAAGTTGGTCCCGACCCTGAGAGCCTTCCCTTAAAGCTTTGGGTTTGACTGATGTGCTGCATTCTGCAGTAGTTTATTTATGAACTGCAATAGCACACAAAAACTTACAAATCTTATATCAACGACCATGATTTGTTTGTTAGTTTGTGATCTCGCATGCTACAAAACCCCCCGGCGATGGTTTCTCCGGGATTACGGAAGCACCCCCAAGATAAGCCTGCTGTATCAGAACTGCTAGTATAGAGTGAACATTGGCATTGGTGAATCAACTGTGATCCTTAGAAAAAAAAAATACCATTTGTTTACTATCAATGAGCCCGTCCACAACAATGATAAACATCAAGGCAAGCTTTTCCTTTGAGAGGGAGATGTACAACTTCAGGTGGGAGGGGAGAACGCTCCCTCAGCCTCCACCAACCCCAGAGAAAAAAAAGCGGAACCCAACATTTTCCTCTCATTGCTCCTTGAAGAGTTCACGGCCAATGATCATTCTTCTAATCTCGCTAGTCCCTGCGCCAATCTCATACAATTTGGCATCTCGAAGGAGACGACCAGTCGTGTACTCATTTACATACCCATTACCACCTAGACATTGTATTGCCTGCAAAAGACAGACCAATCTTTTTCATAGGCTTCTTTGTCCCTCCATCATTTCAACCAAAAAGGGATTGAGAGTATGCAACATGTTTCTTTTGAGTTTCCAGTGAACTACAATTTTCCATAGCTTTTGAAGAAAAGAATTGACTAGTTAGAAGATCGGACACAAGCAAGAAAAAGATGAATGATGTGTCAAAAGAATTTCAGTTTTGTATGAACAGATATGAATGACAAATTCAGCAGCATCACTTCACCTGCAAAGCAACTTGTGTGGCTCTTTCGGCAGCCCAAAGTATTACTCCAGCGCAATCCTGAAAGTTTTTTTTAAACAGACATTACAATTCTTGTAAAGTGAGAGCATTACATGATGCTAGCTTGAAAATCTTGCATTTAACTAGATTTGGCAAAGAAAGAGCAATCGATCCCTAGCACAGATGAAAGAGTTATCATACAAAGAATAGAAGTGATTGAGCATAATAAGTCACAAAGTACTACAAACATAAAGAAAGGGATGCACCTTGGGATCAATTTTTCCACTGTCACAGCTTGTTGCCACAGAATATACATAAGACCTGAGAAAACAAAAAATAAAAGAATTGGGCCAAGAGAACTTGAAATTAAATAGCGCTTTGCCACTGAAATGTACCAAAAGGGGGATAAAAGAACCAGAATAGTTACCTTGAAGATTGCAAAGAAGTATACATATCGGCAATTTTTCCCTGTAATTCCATATTTAATTCAGTATAAGAGAATCAGATTCCGCAAATCAGCCAGAAAAGTACTGAAACAAAACCAAACCTGTATAAATTGAAATTCCCCGATTGGACGGCCAAACTGCTCTCGCTGTTTGACATAAGGAAGAACAACATCAAGACATGCCTGCATTATGCCTAGAGGTCCAGCTGCCAAAACAAGCCTCTCCAGATCTAGACCTGACATCATAACATATACACCTGAAAGGATCGAGGTAAACGCCAAAATAATGCAACATCAGGGACGTGCAAGATGAAGAAATTATTTCTACTGAACATATGAACCGAGATCCAATCATTATATAGCATTTTGAAACTGATGTTCAGAATAGACCAAAAAGGAGAACCTACTGCTATTCTTGATCATCTCAATACTTAAGCTGGATAATTTAGCTGTCTTTTATAGCAATAGACTTATAAATCAATCTAAGGTTACAAGATCAAGAACTTTCAGTCTATCTAGAAGCACAAGGTTCTGATGAAGGTAAAAGGAACAAAGAATATGTCAAGGTGAAACTACTACTTCGTCTCATGTTTCAAGGTCTTTAGAAGCCATTCTCATGACACACACAGGCTAAATTTATACCATTCTAATCCTTTTAGCAAAAGCACCTCGTGCAACTCATTGACAATTTGATCAGCTTTAGATGATGATTTCAATTAATCATTCTTCAGATTCAGATTGCTCAATTCTGCCATTAATAACTAAAGATCTCCCACAAGAAGCATATCGGTGTCCAATCTAACTAGATATTCACAACTAAATCATGTCACTTTCTATCAAAGAACAATTGTTTATAACCAAGTTTAGCAACACCTTTTCCTTCCTGTCCAAGAATGTTTTCTTCTGGCACAAAGCAATTCTCAAATACAAGCTCACACCTGTTCAGAGCATCAGTATCATGAGAAGAAGCACAAAAGAGAAGGACAAAAAGGTACAAGTACAAGATCAATTCCACTTTAAGAATTGCATGCTTACGTGTCACTTCCACGCATCCCTAGTTTGTCCAATTTTTGAGCTGTGCTAAACCTGCGGCAAGAGATAAAAGCTTCTTAAAGAATGACAAACACAGGTCTTCTGAACCTACTTCTCCAGTACCTCCCGTTCCTCAAAGTGAACAGTTAATTTAGGTACCTTTTTCTTTTTAAAAGAATGCTATATAACAAACTGAATGATTTTTCACCGGCTTAGTTGCATTAAACATTCTTCCTACCCTACGCAAGCAGCCAAAACAAACCATCATGCAATTGGACCATGCACTTGATGTTCCATGATGCATGTATGCAAACGTGAAGTACTAATGCATATTTTGTCATTTCTCCTAATGGCATCTGCAAGAAATGTTGCACAAGCTGGAATTCTTGGACAATAGATCGACCACTTAGCAAAGTTCCATATGAAAAACCATATTATGTTGAATGATCATATTTTGCTCTTTTCATTCCAGATTCCCTAAGAACTTCCCCATTATAATTTTGTCTTCAACACTCCTTAAAATATGATTCAACTGATATGCTTCAACAAAAGTACCCAGGCATCCCCTTCTCGACGATAAAAGCTGTAATGCCTTTTGATCCAGCTGCAATGTCTGTTTTGGCATACACAACCTGACCAAAGGTTGACATATTAATTAATGACATATAAAAGAAACCTAATGCACACGACATCATACAAGCAGAGTCACGAATAACCAGGCTAAAAGTGGCATTCAGTGGAGACACAACAGCAAAATGATGCAAAACGAAAGGAAAAGAAAAGTTCAAAAAAAGAGAATCAACAATGTATAGGTATACCAGTGTCTGAGCAACAGGACCATTGGTGCACCACATCTTATTTCCATTGATAATATAACCCCCATCCACACGATCAGCTTTGCATTTCATACTGACAACATCTGAGCCAGCTGCAGAAGACATACTAACAAGATCATGACTAATCTAAAGAAACATCATCATCCTTGATGAGCTTAAATACTAATGCGCATGTCAAGAAAGACATATGAGAAGGTACCATTAGGTTCACTCATTGCAAGAGCTCCAACATGTTCACCGCTGATAAGCTTCACAAAAAGAAAAACTTGATCAGCGGAGATTACCGCAAAAGAAATCCGCTTACCTCTAAACAGATTTCAAGGAAGCATCATTTTGAGATAGCTACAAGCAAAACTCAAGAGAAGAATACAGAGGCCAGAGGAAAGGATTCTTATCTCATTAACATAAACCAAAATTATAAGAAGGGTCTTCTTAGCGAATACCCCGGAGCATTTTATACGTAATAGGGAATGTTTCGATTTACAAGGCGTTGATTCCACATAATATGGGAAAAATAATGCAGTAAAAAATTATACACTTTCATTAGAAGGCTTCTTAACAAGGGCTTTGGGGGCACTTTTCCACCAAAATCCTTATGAAAATGATCATTTTCCATTTCACAGTGACAGGTAAAAGAAGCTCGGACCTTCGGCAGGTACTTCTGTTTCTGAGCAGGACTTCCGTTCCTTACCTACAAAACCATAACCCATGGGTAAACAGAGAGCAGATTATGATGTATTATGACAATTGCTTGGTTCTATTCTTACCAACTGATTAATGCACAAGTTAGAATGAGCTCCATAGGAGAGGCCAACCGACCCTGAAACACGGCTAATTTCTTCCATGGCTATACAGTGATACATATAACCGAGACCAAGTCCCCCGTACACCTCTAGAAACAATCCAGAGTGAATGTTTGGACAGTGTGAGATTAACTTAGGTAATAAACAAGAATCTACTGCGAATTTAAAAGAGAGCTAGGGACTAAAAACATGTTACTCCAACAAAAAAGGGAATGTAATATAGAACAGAAAGAGTTAAGGGCGAAAGCTTCACGAAAAGGCTCCAATAAATTCAGCCTCTTAATCTGTATGGAGATCTGTTCATAGAGGGAAAAAAACAACATCTACATTAGGAATTTACCTGGTGCTGTAATCCCATGGAGATTAAAGTCGCCCATGAGCTTCCACAAGTTCACCTCCTGGAACAAGAAAGCGAAAAGCAATCATCACTACTACACTAACACAATATTACCGAGGGGAGAGAGACAGAGAGAGGGAGAGAGAGCAGTGATTGATCACAACCTTTGGGAAAGAATTTGATTGGTCAATCTTTGAAGCATGAGGGGCAATATTGTCGCGTGCAAATTGCGCTACACTCTCTTTGAACTGTTAAACATTCGAAGCACAAAGCTATCATCAGAGAAGAACAAAACGGTATCAATCATTCAAGAACTGAATCGCAAAGAACACGAGAAAGCAATCAGAAACAAACGTGGCTAAAGGAGCAATTTTTCCTCTTGATTTCCACTTATTTTCCCATTTCTTGCAATCAAGCGAGGTCAACACGAACAAAAATCGATGTAACAGGACGCACCAGACAGCTGATGGACACTCCATCACAACCCACACAAGAGAGAGCACACGAAGTTCTCATCCGCAAAGGCAAAAGAGTGACGAGCCATGGATTTGTCGAGGATAATAAGGAAAAGAGGAGTGGAAACCTGAAGTTGGGTGTCGTCGGAAAGGAGTGATGTAAAGAAGCGAGCACGCTGGCTCCGTCCTCTGAACAGAGAAGAAGAGAGGGACGTCGCTGCGAACAGCCTTTGCATGCTTTAGCTCAGAAGAAGAAGAAGAAGAAGAAGAGAATCGGGAGTGAATGAACCTGCGATTGAAGCTCATGCCAATTTTTAACAATGTTGTCACAGAAATATGCCGACAAGAGTCCAGGTTTATAAGCGTTTAATCAATGGTTTGACTTGTCAATAGAAAATTTCAGTCATTTTATAACATTTTTCACCTTAGTTTCTTGACATCGTTGCAAGATTCTCCCTCCCCCAGTAACGATAGTGACTAAATAGTACTTTGCGCAATTAAAATGGAAAAAAAAAAAAGAAGGGAAACTTTTCCTATTACAAAAGTCCTACGTGGCATGAATTATGACATTTTTGCTCGAACCTTTCGCGTAATTATATACTGAGGCTCTGAATTATTTGAAGAGAAAAATAGATGTCGACCTTTAAGTAGATTTTGATTAATATAAAAATATTCAGCATGTCTAGTATTGATAATCAAGAAGAAACGTTGTTGAACTCAGTTCCCACAAGTGATAAGCTCAACCGATGTTTAGACAAAGATCGACCAAGCATAGGGAGAGACGGAAAGAGTAGCAAGTAACATTTGAAAAATCATCAGCCGTGACCATTGAAAGAAAAATCAATCGCAATTTGAAGTTGGGGGAAATCCCATGTTTTGGTCCTCAATTTGGGAACTTGGGCAAGGATGACTGGATAAGTCAAATGGCTTGCGGAGTCAGCATTCTCACCCAGTTTGAAGAATTGGTGATTGGGTTCCCACGTGGTTGATCATGTCCTCCATGATCCATACCATACCAGATAAAGATTATTCCACATATCTGTTTGGGAAAGAACTGGCGCGTCTTCTCGCCCATCAATTATTTAGTCGAGCAGTCCAAGACTTGATTTGCAAGTCAAAAGTCACGATTTATAAAAGACGGCTCCGAAATCGTCGGCCTTGAGCTTCGCCACTCGCACTAAATGGGACCGTGACAACAGGCTCATCCACGAGGTAATTGACGCTTTGTTGATGTCTTGAACAGAACATTTTAGCAATGAGTACGGTACATACCAACCCTGTTCAAACCTTAGTTTTTATAGAAAAAGATGTGTTAGATATCTTTTCTCGTGAATTGTTGACCTACACAAGTATCGCATGATTAACTTTGAAACTCCCATTTCCCGTAGATATACACATAATACATACATATATGCAAGAGAGTAATAAAGAGGCTTACCCGTTGCATTCTGGTGCTATCCCTACTTCATGTCGTGCTATTGATAAATATTTAAGAGAATCCATTAATATCTCTACGTGGCTAAATGGGTGAACATTAATGGAACTGATTTTCAATTGTCCTTTAAGAACGGATAATGAACCGGTCATAAGACTATCTTCGAAAGTGAACAAAAAGAAGAAAAGAGAACCTAAGCCGACATGAAGAGGATAGGAGAGACATTTTTGTTTCTCTTAATGAAACAATTAGAACAACCATGTCGAGATGCGAAGACAACAAGCCCGTCTAGCTCAGTTGGTAGAGCGCAAGGCTCTTAACCTTGTGGTCGTGGGTTCGAGCCCCACGGTGGGCGATCTTGACTTTTTGAGTGATATGAAGGTTGACCTTTTGGACCTAAGTCACCTTTGCTAATCTGAGCATCTTTTTCTTTTTAATCCATCATTCTCTATTCGAAGGTGGAAAACAGCCTTAGTTTTTTAAGTGTCTTCCCGTGTACTAGACATTTAATCAAATGACATACGATTAATCCAGCAAGCCAGATCTCACTGATTTAATCCTCCAACTTCAACTCCTGTACCCAATGCGCCGAACAATGCCGCACCCAGAGAGAAGCAAGAATGCATGAATGTCGATTAAATTATCACCTTGAAAGGGTCGATCATTTCTCTTCTGAAGCATATGGACATGCAACCGATTCGATGGTTAGAAGCAAAGGTATAAATATATCATGGAAATGTCTCCTGGCGACTTTAACCAACTTTGGGCAAGCAAGGTACGAGCACTATTCATTTAGAGGAATTTAAAATGTTCTTCCAACACGAATGCTTCAATGAACCCAGTTTTGCTACTGCAACTGCTTATTACCTGGTATTTTTAGCCATTGATGCAGGGAAGAAAGAGTCTGGGTCGCCCATAACTTAAGCATCAGACATCTAATGCGATAAATAATGTGCTGATTTACATACATCATCGTCTTTTACTAATGTTCTAATAAAATGTGAAAACTGACACTCCATATACACATATACTTGTATGAGAGAGAGAGAGAGAATAAAAAGATTCCTCTCATTGCCACCAACTGTCATCAAGACCTTCATTGCTGAACTCTTGGTCTGGCTTGCTATATGACTACTATGATCAACTAGCCACGGAGCAATTAAGGAAAAACCACTCCCCTTGTGCACCGACACCACTTTTCTAGAACAAGACAAAAACTAAGCAATCGCATCCACTTCGTAAAGGACAACATGTGGCCAAAAACGGATGGGCAATACAGGCAGGATAAGTCGTTCATCATCTTTCTCTATTGCTAACCGACTGGAGAAACATTTACAAAGCTAACCTGCTTTAATCACTTAAATGAAAGGCGAAACATTTATGTTGCGGGCTACATCCTAGAAGATTCAATGGATGGTTCCAGAAAGTATTGGATTCAAATGAGTGTCCACTGTACAGTTTACCCGAATATGAACTGCAGATCTCATTTGTATAGGCAAGAAACCTGTGCCACAAAACAAATTTTATCACTAAAGGCTAGAACCAAAAGAATGACTTCAAGATAAACAGAAAATTCCCACAACTCACCGATTTAAAGGTACTTGTCAGTTGCCAGCAAAAATTTAGTCAGAACAGCTTCGGCTTTGCCTAGCTCTGCCGTATGCCTCAAGCCAAACCAGCAAAATACAAATACCACAATGCTAGCACTATTCAAGTTATTGAGGACTAAATTGGACCACCAGAGATCCTTCACCACAATTCTTCAGCAAATTCTGTATGGCCAAAACTGTCCAAGAGGAGCGAGAATCCTTTGATATCCAGGATCAGTCTATCTACTCGGAATCTGAGTCAATAGAAAGGTACAATCTTGGTCTCACAGAACGTTTTTGTCGAGGAAATGAGAAGGGGCTACCTGATCTCTGCCTACTTGCCTTCTCAGATCTATCATCATTCATTCCCAGAAGCAAAGAAGCTACATGAGATGGAAGAACATCTTGGAAGTTAGACCAAGGAAAGATTCGTCATTAGTTGTAAACAAAGATGAATATGATCTGGAACAAACTAATTTGCAAGGCCAGAGAAAACGGCCGGAAATCAAACTCAACAGAAGGATTAAATGAGTATTCTAGAGGAAAGGAAAACCTTCCCAGTATTTTCACATGAGCAGCTAAAACAGAAAATTGCTCTCTTCAAGGATAATGACTGGTATATTACGATCTATCTAACTACCAATAACGTCACCTAAAAGTTTTCATTTAGACTAAAAGCAAAACATTAGTTTACACCAGGGTAGGAGTACAAACCTGTGTCAGCCAAAGTCTCCATGGACCCTTCTCCAGAAGGAATTTGCTGTCCTGGGGTGAATCCATTGGCAGTAGGAGGTTCACAATGACCACCAGTGGCACCATCCCCAACTCTCAGAGATATCCAACCCGCTGTACTTAGGGCATTTGACATGTCAGATTGATCTCTTATGTTAGGCTGCAATAACGCAGCTGAGGGCCTAGTCGGAAGGAAAATCTGGAGGGAGGGGTCATCCCGGCCAATTGCCAAGGGATTATCAACTAAATTATCATTTAAACTATCGTCAGCATGACCAACTGAAGGATCTGGAACTAGAGCAGTGGATTCCGTCGTAGTCACTGGTGCCAAAGTGTAGCCATTCGTCAAAGCGGTACAATTCATTGAACCATGCTGCAAATCAGCCAGGGCATCAGAAACATCAGCACCTGAACCAAATAACTGAAAGGGAGAACCACCTTGAGTTCCTGGTGGTACTGCCCAGGGGTGCATATTTTCAAAATCATCAGTGTTGTTAATAAAAAGGCCCAAACACGGATTCGCCCCAGCACCAAGAGCAGGATCTTCAAATGAATCAGCAATCCCAGTATGAGGTATGGAAAAGTTAATCCCACTAGGCTCAGACTGATCATTCTTGTACATATTTCTATGAGATACTAAAGTGTCGTTCTCTTCATCCGAATCACTAAGAACAATAATTTCTGCATCACCCATTGGAGCAGAAGGAATTTGATCGGCATATCCAAAAGAGGGGTCTACATTCAAAGTAATTGAATCAAGTTCAATTCCATTGGGGGCAGAAAAATCAAAATTCCCCCCACCTTCCTGATTAACACTAGGATCTTCCCCATCCCTACCACTTCCAGTGGCACTGCTACTCGTTGGAATGACTTTCGGTTCATGGTCTCCAAATTTATCGTGCAATCTGTTACTGGAAGAGTTATTCAACTCATCAGGTTTGCTAACTTCCCAGAATCCATTGCGGTTCTTCCTAATTCCAAGTTTCAAACCAGTATGGCCATCCGAAACACCTTCTTGCTTAATCTGCTTCAAATAATCTGCATTAGGTGGAGTATTCTCTTCTGCCGCAAGACAAAGAGTACTATCAGGAAGGCGCCATTGAGTAAGATTGCCCAGATCTCTCCGTTCGCTTTCAGTTTTGGTTTTAACACGCCAAGAACCATCAGGTTTGACCTCAATTTCTGTCACGTCTTCTCCACAATACCTCATCTGAATCACATAAACAAAAGATGTCAAATATACAGAAAAAATCTGACAGCTATTGAATAATGCAATTTATAAGGGCAGAGGAAATACCAGAGACGTCACGCGATTGAAGTAAGGGTCAATAATGATATTCTCCAGTGAGTAATTTTTCATACATATAGGACACTGCCACTGCAATGACAATAGTTCAAGTTTACTGACAGAAAATGATTAAAGCCAAAAGGGAAATTTCCTCAACGGTTCATTACCTTCCTGGACCGCTGATTCATTTCCACATATACATCCAGATCAAAACATCCCATGTGAACACAAGGTTTAAATCTACCAGCAACCTTCATTCTCGAACCACTCATCTGCAGTTCATAATTAGAAAGGTGAAAAAAATCAAAACCAGAAATGAGTAGCTGCAGTTTTAATTAAAAACAAAGGAAATAATTTTCCATCATGCAAAGCATTTTGCTTAGAACAGCCTATGATAGAAAAGGCAAAAAAAAAAAAAAATGGCTCCTCCATGCAGGACAAAATGAGGTAATAGTATTATTATTTACCAGTGCAATCAGATATAGGGTTAACTTCAGATTAGCTCCTCTAACTTGTAACTCGTCGCTTCTTTTTTTGAGCAATCAAGTACTTTAATTTGCTCAATTTGTGCAATCTAAGTCCTTTAGTCACCAGCCATTGCTGACTCCATCAAATTGTTGACATGCCTTATAGAATGTGTCAAATAATCATGACAAATTCCACGTCAGCAATTTAACAGAGTTGCAGTCGGTGGCAGAAGGATTCCTTTCCCCAGATTGGACAAGTTAAAGAACTTCCTTTCAAAAGAAGTCAGGACACGGAAGTGGAATACCGGTTAGTTAAAGGACCAAATATGGACGCGACCAGTTGGCTAATGGATTACACTTCACAGAATTATTAACTGATCGAAGAGAAATCATCACAGAAAATATCTTTACCAGACTTTTCCTCACACTTACACAGAGTACAGTTTAAAAAATAAGAAGAGATACAACTTACAGGACATCGTAGATTCACAGCAAAGGAATCTGCTACCACTTCCAGATCATTGTCACTATCAGCTTCGGTTGCTCCTCCACCCCCGACGCAGCGACAAACACGAGCAAGAGCATCTTCAAAACGTTCACCATCAGACTCTTTTGGAATCAGATTGAGAATCTATACAACAGAGTAATGGAGCATTAGCATAAAAAAACTCTGATTTCTACTATTTTCCTCCATTTCAGTGGGTGTCACCCCAGTGAAATTTAACTAAAAAAGTCATTGCAAAGCAGCCAAGTCCATATTCTCTTAGTACATACAAAAAGAAAAAGGTTCAGGTTTCACAACTATAAAACATACAGTGGTAACTCTGTCACAGCTAAAAGCAATTTGAGCAACAGTTAAAACTGTCCCAAGTATCTCATGAAATCCTGGACAACACTGATAAGACCAGCTGGGCAGTCACATAGACATCAAATAGAAGTACATTTTAACACAAGCATGTACTCCAGCTTTCATTAGGAAAATACGAAACAGGATGAATAATTAAACTTCGGGACAGCACTAGACTTGCTAAAGAAACTCCAATAACAGCTACCAATAATTTTATTAGTTACCTGTTGAACAGTGCGCCTTTTCACAAGTCTGACTCCCAAACAGAAAATGCGAGCATCACACCCCGTTAAGCTGATCTTATTGATTCCATCTTTTGTGCAAGGTGTTATCTGCCACAGAATACCAAAAACCTAAGAGAATATACTAGACAGCCAAGCTCACAAAAGGAAAACTTTTTAACTGATATACGCATCTGGCACTTAAGGAGTCATACAGACAAGCATTGAATATGCAAGTACTGCTAAGCACAGAAAATGCATTCATGATAAAAGGAGACAAATGTGATTTTTTTAAGGTTTAACTCACAATGGGACCATCATCACGACCATTAGTGCCTAGCAGCTGTGAGCCAGGCCTATTAATAGCACGAACAGTCATACCTGTGGAACGACAAAAAAAGATATTAACAAAAGACCATTTCAACCAAAACCATAGCCTGGGTATGACATGAGAATAACTGACGCTAAAAGATAACAATTTTCAAACCCTAACTAGCAAACAGCATTTCCATGATCAAAGCAAACAAGAAACAAAGAACTTTGAGTGCTTCAGTTCCCAACGAAACCAAATTTGGTTGGTGACCTTAAGAACAAAAAAAATATTTCTGATTTTGAAGGCTAAGTGCTTGCAATTATTTCATAAAAGATGTGGCCTACAAAGTGTCTCCCTACCAGTAATAAAGTAAAAGTACCTACGACAACTTACCATTGACCTGTAGGTCTGCATATTGTGGCCAATGCATCCTAAATGGAACCTTGTCATTCAGAAGCATACACCAACCCTTCACGAAGACATTATCCCACACAAATGATCAAGCTTGAATAATCAAATTAGTCCCACATCCTACTTCTTGTACATAAGCTTAAAAGTAGTTAAACTAACCTGAACATCATGCTCTTGCTTTGATAAAAGGTCTCTGTCCGCCCTTGTCAGTTGAAAAGTTCTCTCAACACTCTGTACTGGATTAGTACTGTGCATGCACACGTCCATTAGGACATAATAAGAATGGCAAGTAAAAAAATCAACCTAAAAAATTTCTTTGCTCATTGCAAAGCATATGACAAATGCCAACTTCATCGGAAATTCATCAATGCCCAGAAAAATTCCAAATTACCTTACCAAAAAGGAAAAAACACCCCACCACCACAAACAGAAAAGCAACATCGCTTGTTAGCATAGAAACAAAATTGTACAGACAAGATACTAGCATGTTTTATGGAGATAAAAGCAGTGAGATAACATCATCTTTTAACCGGAAAAAGAAACGTTAATAATGCACCAGGGAAAATAATCATTTCCAGGTAAACCCAGTAGGGGTAATAACAATATAAAGTAGAAAAAGAATAAACATCGAGTAAACTTATGCAAAGCCAAAAGAACTCACCCATCAGTTGGAATATTCGTAGTAGTCATCTTCACAGGCGACAGAGGATGTGCCACAGAAACCCAAAACCTATGAAAATAAAGTAGGATCAGAACTTAGTGAAGAAAAGAGCTTCTACTTTTTCCTTTTAGGAAGTTTACAAAGAATTGAATCCAATTCAAAATTTAATCAAGTAAACCAAAAGAAACCAACAGCAAGTTAAGAATGTATTAAACAATATAATCGCCCCCAATACCAAGATCTATTTAGAGCTGCAATGCTCACAGTAAAAGCAAACTCATAAAACGAAGCTAAGAAGCGCAGGGCTGACTCAAAAGTTAAAGGAGCGTTTCTGCTTAGCAGCGTCATTTTCTTTTAACTGGGGGAAGCAATTGCAGTCCAATTGAAGGACAAACAATACAGTATCAGCCAGACAAAACTTCTAGTTTACATGAATAAGCACCTTTTCAGAAGTAGAATTTTTTGCATACATCTCTTCAAGCATGGTTACTGTTCCTAACACAAGGTAAGGGCACAAGCATACAACTTAGCATACAAAAGACGAGGAAGACAATCTCACATAGAATAAACACAAGGCATGTAAAGAAAGAATAAGACACCCAACCTGATCTATGGATCATGGTATCAAAAAAGAAATAGCGTCTTCTCTCTCAAAGACATTAAAAGATTCAAGAATGGACAGTGATTGCTCTATTCTCTTTAAGTGCCATTCTTGCTTTATGAATGTTGACATACATGTGCATGTATGTATATGGGCCTCATACTAAACTGCCTCCAGCCATATTTAACAGGAAGATGTACTTTTCAGGTTCTTAGACCTCCATTTTGGGAGGTCAAAAGATGTGCTTCTGCCACAAGACATTGTGTCCCAAGGACAAAAACAATAGTGTTAAGTTCACATTCTTCCTTTTCAAGATATGAAGGCAAAACCAATTATGTCACTAACAAGCAGAATAATATCTAAGCAGGTAATGCTTGTCATATGACCTAACGAAATTTTCCTTCTAATATCCGGTATCCATCCAATTTATAAGAATGCCTCCTCTATAGCACTTTCAGTGATCAATTTAACGATCAGATGAAACTAACTAAAAGAACTGAAGAGTTAGGTCATTGTTTCGCATGGAACAAATAAATAAAATTTCTCAAGAGGGATGTTAATATCATCATTCCATACAAAAAGCCACGTCTGGAAGACCGAACATCACATTTCCCAGTTGATATATTGATGAAATACAAAGGTTTGCTAATATGAGATACGTACGGATCAGCACGACTAAGACGGCATAGCTCACAGTAAAAATTTTCAGGAACCATCGGATTGCCCTCCCCAGGTTTTTCAGGCAACAAGACACAATTCATGTGTTGCCAGACATGGCATCTCGGGTCCTGACACTGCCAACAAAAAGATTAAAAAGCAATACATATTAAAAAATAAATAAATAGGTAAGAGGGAAAAATCAAAATATGTCAACGAAAGCAGAAATGATGGTATGACATGAAACTACTCACGGTTCCTTTATTTTTCAAGAATGACATCCATTACTTTCAAAAGGTACACTTGCAGGTCCTACCAAGTCCGTGGACTACCAATAAAGAGTGACAACTCACTTCACTTTCTAGCCACATTCAAAGCACGGGTAATTTTTCACCCAAATATCATACCACAAAAGAAAAAAGATTGGACTCCTAAAGAACCATGAGTAACAATTTCAACATGACAAAAGGGACTCTTAAAGGAAAATCGAAAGACAAGAAATTGGACTGGGGGTGAAGATGCAAAGGTGCAAGTGCTGGCTTCAAGTTTTCTCGTAAACCAATTAAATGTATGGGAAAAGTAACATTTCAACAACTGTGACAAACCATGATTGGGTCTATTTAGGATGCATGAAAACCTAGTGAAAAACTAACAAGCACTTTTTTTCTTTTCACCAGCAACTAGGTCAGATGAGAATGTATCCAAATGCAAACAGTCGGTACAATCCATACCTCGATCATTGACTCTGTCTCCAAAGAACTTCCACAAGGACATCTGACCTTTGTCTCTGACCGATATGGGTCATCAAACTCTGCTTTAACTTTGACATTACTGCAATCTGAGGTTCCCTGACCATTTGAAGCTAAATCAGTGGCCCCAGAAACCTGCATTTTTCTGTAAGCTCCAACCAGAAATATCGGTCAGATAGAAGGCGGAGTGCAAACCATGACAAATGATACAGATAGAGTAATAAACAAGAAGAGACCTGTAAATGTCGTCAACTAGCTTTGCCACATCTTCCTTCCCCACGTTCTTCTTTGCCCACATCTTGGACACTATAGAACAACCAAGAATTAGCATTTTAGCACACGCTGCACAAAAATCACCCCTTAATAAATGCGACCCCATTCTGACCAATTAAAGCACAAGAAGCCCAACCACGAGAGATGAGCCTTCGCTAATCATGTTATCCAGTAATACTGTCCACTCTCTTTGAAAGACAATTTCAGAATAACAGGGGGGAGAGAAGAACTCGAAAATCAGCATATAGTAAGAGAAGCATCGAGGCAAACAAAGATTACGACAACTTCATACCTCTATTGGGAGCAGCATATATCAACATAAAGAATATCTTTGATAAGAGGCACAAAGTCTAAACTAGAGGCTAATTTGACTTTGGGGGACATTTCTATAAAAACAGGTAAAAGAATGCACTGTCACAGGAAATCAGTAAACAACAAATAAAAAGAACACTGATTGATGTAAATTCCCATGAATTCATATGTTACAACGTACAAGATTGCATCAAAACTCAAAAGGGACAAGTAAAACCCAAACAATCACATTTGTCAATTGAAAGAAATAGAAACAATTTACAAAGGGAAAAGAAAATCATCATATACCTTGTTCATCTGAAAGAGCTGATAATATCCGATCTACAAGATCCTACATGAACCATGAAAAAAAATGAATTCCAACAGTTTCCCCAGTAAAATGTACTTTAAGGAAATGTCAAGCTAGTGTAGGGGCCAAGCCAAGAACAACAACGAAAGTAGTCAAACGACATGGATCCAAATGCCGGACAGAGAATTGGAAACAGCCATCATCCGTAGGGGCAAGTGATTCAAAGAACCATTTGCAGAACAAATTATGAGTACAAGACAAAGTTTTATGTGAAGAAAAACAGTTGTGACCCAATACGCACAGTATGAGTGCATCATGAACTACAACAGCTCTAAAAGATTGTAAATGAGATGCATGCAAACAGCAAGATTAAAATCAACTAAGGATCTAACCTGCTTCCTCCCCTGCTTTGAAAGTCCTAGCTGCGTCAAGACATCCTTCAGTTCCTTTATTCGAAAATACGCTAATTTGTCCTGTGAATGACAGGATCAATCGGTTACAGCAACTGAACAGCCGGGATTAACCTCAAATGGAACATCGGTTAATATGACAATAGCAAAGGTTAGACAGGCCTCCACATAGAACTTTCTGTTTCTTGCATAAGGTAGTGCAGGAATTTCGTAGAGGAACAATTACAGAGAAGGTTATTATGTCTTCCCACAAGAGTAACATATGACATTCATGCAAATAAGTATGATCAAACATACTGTCCTATTTTTTTCTATAAATAATATTGGTATATTGGTGCAAGCAGCCAACAGGGAGAAAGAACCACCAGAACATCAATCATGCAAAAAGAGAGTCAAAATGCATGCAGCACCTAGCACAGATGGAACTTACGGATTCAATTATTCTATGCAATCCTTCTCGTACCAACAAAAGACACAAAGATTGCTTAAGCAATGTGAAAGACCAAATCATTTTTCATAGCAAAGCATCGAGCTAAACGCAAATAGGATTAGGGATAGGGAAAAGAGAAGGACTACAAAGAGCTCCAGGTCATTTCCTGAAGTAGTCTGCTCATCCTTCCTCCATGACCTTCAAGTGATACGCCATCACGATTCACAAAATCAAGTCTTGAAATCGAATAATACCCAATCAAGAAGATGGTCACTTATTACAAGCACAATTAAGTCAAACAGTATTATTTGTTCCTTCCTATTTTCCCAATTGGTCGTTAAAAATCTATAACAATGCCGGCACACGTACAACACAATAGTCGGACCACTTGGAACTGACATGCAAAATCCTAAGGATCGCTCAATCACAAAAGCAGCAATAATGAGAGGACTGATGAGATAGTGCTTAAATAAAAGTTAAGACTACTTTCAAATATTTTATTTCCACCGACATCATCCACCAAGTACATACGAATGAGGTCTCAGTAAACAGGAATTGGTTGAAACTTGATCACATGCCACATCCCTCGCTGATATATAAATAGCATTGCCAAAATTACCTCAATGCTACACGAGTCAAAGCTATTAAAACGCGCAACGGACGCAAATACGCACTCATGATGCTATTGAATGACAACAAAAGGTGACTCTGCTGAGCAATGGACATCCGATGATGCGAAAGTATTAATAGACATACAAAGTCCCAGAAAAACACGTTCGATGCCGAATCAGTCTCCATCTATTACAACATGAGACTTTTAAGGACTGTAAACACCGCCGCCGCCAGAAAATTTACCAGTAACTAAATAATAGTACCTTGCAACTAGTTACCAAATCCATTTCCTCCTCCGTCGGCAGAAACAGAAAAGCACCAAAGTATCCGGACTACGCGGCCGCAAATTCCAGGTGATCCGATCAAAACTGCGAAACGCATCAACATCGAGCTCAACGAATACCGCCAATGAACCTCAATTACCGAACCCCACAAAGAAAAAAAAATGATTTTGAAAATGGCGACGACCGAGACGGTCTCCCAAATCGAGCTCCGAGATCATCGACGCAGAGAGCCACGGAGAGCAGCACTCACATGCGATGGATCGAGGTCGACAGCGCGAGGAAAGAGGCGAATTAGGGTTGCGAGCGGACGCCGACTCCTCCTCTCGTGCGCTTGCGATTGCGCTTTCTAATGCCTTCTTCCTCTTTTGACCAGAGACCCCCCGAGAACCAAAACGAAAAAAATATATACTCTCAGAATCCCTGACCTCAAGTTCCACAAAATGTCTCGGACGTATCGGCGATTATGAAATCCAGTTTTGCGACGGGGAACAAGTCCGGGTTTAGTTCCGGTGCGCTCACGTGCAGGTTTGTTTTGCCGCATGGCGGACGAGGAAAGGTCTGCTTGCAACAAGGAAAAGCCGCGTACGGCATCAAGATTCGCGGCCCAGATCATTCCACGTCACTGAAGGAGCAAAAGGGTCAAACACACAACGTGGGGGTGACTCCGTTTTTCGTTCCGTAGAAAAATTAGATATTATTATACTTAGGATGTTAGGGAGCAGAAATGTATTTGGTAAAAAATGACTTTTAGAGCAGTTTTTTACTTCTGAATGAGAATTATGTTTGGTAAATAAGTGATTATTTATGGCCATAATCAATTCTTGCCATAAGTGATTCTTCTTTATTTTCACTTTTTATTTTTCTTCTCACGCTCGTAAGCCGCCGCCGCCAGTTGCCGCCCTCACCCACTGTCGTCGCCGCTTGTCGTCGACCGCCTTCACCAATCGTTGGCCACCATTGCCGACCGCCGCCACTGTCGATTGCCAATCCCCGAGCGCTGCCACCGTTCACCTGCCGCCGATTGCCGATCCCTAGGAGCCGTTTGGTAAACTTGCCAAAAGCAAAATAATGATGCGTTTGGTAAACATAATTTCTCATTCTCTACTAGAATTGATTCTGCTTGCCAGAATAAAAAATTCTGGCAATAATGGATTTCAAACGGGCCCCTAATTGCTTGCTTTGGGGCTAGAAATCGAAAATAGGCCCAAACTAAATTTCTCGTTTTTCTATATTTTTTCTTTTTACTATTGTCGAAAGATAAGAAATATTCAAACTTCGCCATATGCTTTAAATTTAAAATAGGCTCATACCCTAAAAAAACTTGATGTTAACTCCAACTTTTGATTCAGACCCAATTCTACTTTAAACTTTTTTTGTCTCATAAAATATCACTAACTTTTACTTGAGTCTCACGTCTACATCTGTTAACCCTCTGTCCAAAATTGCTCTAATTTTTTCCCAAATTTCATATACACGAAGATGTCTTTTAGAGATGAATTTCCATGTCAGTTCAAACGATGTCCTATTGTATCTGAGTTTTGGGTAAAAACTGAAGCAATTGGGGTTGGCTTTCTTCAATTTCTCTTGCTCTTAAAAGAGTATTTCTTCCATCTTGTTCGGGGATCTTCGATTTTGCAGTCAGTCTTCAACCCCTCGTGCTTGGAGTCTTCCATCTCTGGTGGTCGGAGAACACGCACTCGAGACACTCGGCTCAAGATGCTTGAACAGCTCATGCTTAGAAGTTTTCCATCTATCGATTGTCATTTTGGACGAAGGATTAACAGGGACAGATTTAGGACTCAAGTAAAAGTTTGTGGTTTTTTTATAAGAAAAAAATATTATGTTAAAATTGAGACTAAACCTAAAATCGGGAAATATTTATGGGATAAAAAAAAAAGTTTTGGTAAAATTGAGACTGAATTTAAAATTTAGGAATTTTTAGGGTATTGGACCATTTAAAACATCAAGCACTTGTTATCGTGTAACTAGAAGACATGCACAATCAAAAGCGATGCTCGCTCCACTGCAAAATTAGACGAATTTGCATGTCATGATTTGATCTGAAAAACGAAGGGCACATAAATCAGTGATTTTCATGTGATGAGGACCGATCATCTCTTGCGGCGAATTTCTTTTTTAGCATAAGTTAGATTGTCGACTGAATTTGTTTTATTCCTTCTCATTAGGTGAGATAAGATTACGTCCTTGCTATTATGGCACCACTTCTCACTGTTTCCTTATCCTAAAAGTTCAATTTCCTAGTCAGCCATCTTTCCATAGTCAATTACCATATTGGCAATAGGACAAACGAAAATGTTGTGTGTGTCTATATATATATATATATACCCCCATAGTCAAAATGTGATAAATGTATGCCTTACTTTCACCTGCATAAATTGCCCTAGACAAAAATCAATTTGCTCTCATACAAATACTCTTTTTATTGTTCAAAAAGGGCCTGATACCCTAAAAAAATCTAAACTTTAACCACAGTCCTAATTCTATTATATATTTTTTTTCATAAAAAGCTCCAACTTTAGGTTCAATTCTACCCTAAATCTCTTTTTGCCCAATGAAAAATCCTCAATTTTTGGTCATGACCCAATTCTACCATCCAGTACCAATTTTACCATAAATTATTTTTCAGTCTCATAACAAACCAACAAATTTTACTTGAGTCATAAATTTGCCTCCGTTAACCCTCCATCTATAATTTCTCATTGATGACAGAGAGATGGAAAACTCCCAAGTACGGCTTGTTTGAGCATCTCGAGCCGATGTTGTTTGGGTTGATATAAAAATTCATCTCCAAAAGACATATTCTTGGATCTGAAATTTGAAGAAAAACTATAATAACGACGTGGAAATGTCACGTAAAATCACTAAGGGCCACTTTGGACGGATGGTTAATGGGGACAAATTTGAGATTTAAGTAAAAATTGGTGATTTTTTAAGAGATAATAAAAATTTAGAATAAAATTAGAACTGGACCTTAAGCTAGGGATTTTTACTAGACAAAAGGAAAATTATAATAAAATTAGGAATGAACCAAAAGTTAAGGATTTTTTATGTGATAAAAAAAAGTTTAGGTTAGAATTGAGACTAAAATAAAGTAGAGTTTTTTTATATGTGATGAGAAAAAGTTTATGATAGAATTGTATGACTATGATTGAAGCATTCATGCAGTTATATTAGAATCACTAATATTAAATCCCCTGAAACAAGAGTCGACAACTTTTTCTTAATATTGGGTTATTTAAGAAATTTCAAAATCTATGTTTTGTGTTTTGTAATGTTTCCGCACTCAATAAGACTTAAGGGTAGGTTTGGTTCAGCATTCCCAAGCTTTCGGTCTCCAAAACCCTTTAAGGAAATGTTAGGATGTTTGACAAACCTTCCCAATGAGTTTTTGGCCAAATTCTTGGCTTGAAAAATGTCGAAAGCCTAATGCTGGAGGGATCGGCATTGACCTTTCAGCATTTGCATTTTCCAAAGTTCATTTGCTAAGTTAAACCAAACTCACCATTAGTTCTAAAACTCCTGCGACGATTATGAGTAATTCAAGACTCCTGACTTGTTAAGCTCCTTAGGCTCGTTTTTGGGCCAGCGATTTGTAGAGAACGAGGATTTAAAACAGACGTGGGCTGGACTTTGATATTATAAGCCCGGCATGTTCAATGCATCTTGTCCACCCCCCGCACAACCCAAAATGCAAAAGCTCGAAATGGGTTTCTTTTTTTATTTTTTGGTTAGTTTTCGACTTTCACTTTTTCTTTAATTCATAGAATATAAATATTGCAATGTAAGCGTATCTACCGATCATCGCCGGATCTACCAATTTGATATGTATCTATCGTCATCATCGATTTTATATTGGAATACGGATGATCGAGAGACCGAACATCGTTTTTCTAGGTGAATTTTTTCATCAGTGAATAGAATGGAGCTACTAGACGTGACGTTCCTTTTCCTAAGATGAACCTCGAGCCATCAAAGCCTTTCTAACTCGGCTTGGCCCAGTCGTCCTACGCAATTGGGGCTTCAAAAGGCGAAACTCCCACCGCAGTTTGGCGACCTAAGAGGGAGGACACCAGTTGTTATCCAAAGGCAAAGACTCTGCAGTGGGTGAACACTTGGCCCAACAGGCAAATATGTGAGACTCCGTACTCATGCACCCGTTGCTATATTTTACATATCATATGAAGTATGTTTCAACCTATTTCACCACGTACACTATTTTTTTTTTTTACTAGCACCATGTATACTTTATTAGTTAAATATATAACATAAAAATTTGTAAATTACATTATGTAATTGCGGAAGAAAAATCTGAATTAGATAAGTATTTGGATGAAGCATGTGAACGCTATAGCGCTGACTTTGATATCTTAAATTGGTGGAAAGGAAATTCTCCAAGATATCCTATCCTTTCTTCCATTGCTCGAGATATTTTGGCCGTGCCTATCTCAACTATAGCATCAGAGGCTGCATTCAGCACGGGAGGTTGTGTACTTGATGTGTTTCGTAGCTCCTTGACCCCAAGCATGGTGAAGGCTCTTATATGTACTCAAGATTGGTTATGATCTGCACCACTTTCATCGTCAATTGAGGAGGACTTAGAAGAACTAGAAAATTTTGAGTCAGATGATAAAATGTTATCGTGGAATATTTTATATCATTCAATATTACAATAAATACTTAATTTCTCATTTTCATTGTGCATTTAATGCAGATTTGTCAACTACGAGCATGGACCTGAACTCGATATTAATTTATGTTGATGATTGACAAACTTGGAGAGTTGGTGCTTGTTAAACCATTTTCTTATTGCTATTTGGTTCTACTTAAATTTTTTTGCTTTAAGTTGGAGATTGGAACTTGGAGGTTCCTTTTCTTTGCTATGGAAGGAAAAGCAAATAACACTAATCTACTCTCTTGTCTGTGGAACATGGCACTTTAGATTAGGACTGCTTTCAACTTATCTATATTGGCTTTTCCTTTCAAGTTTTGGTAGTTTCCGTTTCCTTTCAACTTATCTATATCTAGAGGCAAGGATGTTGATGTTGACCGTAGTTTTGGTAGTTTTTGTTTCCTTTCAACTTACCTATGTTTTTTTTTTTCCATGGTATGAAACTTTAGTAAGCCATTCATTCAAATTTTTTTGTCTCTTTTATGCATTTATACACCCGTTACTTGTTAGCGGTTTTTTTTTGTCATATTTACTAATTTTACTAATTGGGTATTACCACACTTGGACAAATAACATCTTCTGCTTCATAGGTGGATGCTGTCGTCTACCTGATTGATGCTTATGACAAGGAGAGGTTTGATGAATCAAAGAAGGAACTAGACGCTTTTTTTGGGTTTCACCTTAAAGGTGGGATGTTCGCAAGGGGGCTATGTCAAAGTAGGAACCTGAAGACTATAAGCCTTGTTGATCTACCGCTCGAGATTGCGATGGATAACGTCATGAGGCACTTACTAAAATCATTAGCTCCTAAATCTGATTATGGACTTGATGATGGTGTCAAGAGTTCAGCAGCAAGTGGAGAATGCAAGACCCCCAAATTGTGATATTTGTCAGGGTTTATTTGTTGTTTGAGAAACTTGGTATTGGTTCAGAAAGTTCAGCGATTTATTAATTTCTCTATGACACCTCTTTGTGTTTGTGTACAAAAAAAGAACCTTCTTTGCTGCAATAAGAAATCTAGTTAGATATGCACTCCAAAGAAAACTGAAAGCATCAACCTTTCATGCGTGGAAATCTTACGGTTCACCACTAGAGAGACTTGCTTTTGTTGTTTAGCATTTTATACTAGCCATTCACACACCATGTAGAGCTTAATCAAACAATTCTAGTTTCGCACATTCGTCCAGATTTTGTTACTGTGCATTTACAATTTTATGGACAAGCACATTATTGTTTAGCAAAGTACAACAAGACGCTACTAGATATGGGTGTCATCTATCTCTAGGAAAATTGAACCGAACCGAAAAAGAATTGGAAGATTATATAACAGAAATAAGGAAAACCAAAAAAAAAAAAAAAAAA
>BCNH02000002.1:15157968-15194464 GCA_001662345.2 Metrosideros polymorpha var. glaberrima | reverse complement strand
GAAAAGGAATTGAAAGAAATAACAAAAAAAAGGAAAACCAAGCCCCAAAAACCGAACCGAACCGAATCGAACCAAACCGAAATAGATTTTTGGTTTGGTTCGTAATCGGTTCGGTTCGGCCGCCATTCTGAACGGTTCGATTCGGTTTGATTTTCTTGAAGAATCGAACCGAACTAAACCATTGACACCCTTAATTACATACCGATCGTAAATAATGCGGCAGAGTTATTGAGAAGAATAATGTGCAGCAATATCTTATATGTTATCCTTGACATGTACTCGAAACTAAAAGTTATCTTGCACTTGATTGTTAATTCTACTATACCTTGTCATTTTACATTCATTTTATTTACTTTAGATGCTTCTATGTAAAAAAAAAAAGCTAGTTTCATTTATTGTAGCGTATCTTGAGATTCGATTCGATTCTCGATTCACAATATGTGAATTTGAGATTTTAGTTTCAGATTCATACTTCTATCGAACAATTATTGCTCTGATTCTTTGGTAATTTATTATAAACAAGAGTGTTCTTGCTATGTGGATGAAAATGTGACTTGCAACATAGAAACAAACACTCTCGAATTATAGTCGAGCAATAGCGAAGATGTTAACCAGGCGGAAAGTTCTTGCTTGTTGAAGTGCTCAAATACGACCACGTCAAATCCGTTTTCTTTAATAAATAAATAAAAAATCCGTTTTCTTTCCTTTTCTTTTTAGGTTTTTTTAGGTCGCAAGTTGTTATCTATATTAATTATATCCATAAGTCACAAAATAAATGTCATCGAGCTGTTGACCAAATAATTTTTTTTCTTTTTTACAATGACGGGCGTTGGCAAGTCTCTCTTATTGTGGTTTTGAGTTTAAGTCCGCACGAGTGAACGACCGGATCGATATCGAGGCGTATGTCATTAAAATCGCTCGAAAAAGTAGACCAGCCGAAGCACGCGAAAGCCGACCCGATCGGACATCATCCGGCCGCTCGAACAAACAAACACAAAAGAGAAAATTCAGTTTAACGCTGCGTGGCCCCGACAATCAGCAATGACAGTGAATAAAACGACCAACATCCAATTAAGAAAGGAGAAAACAGTACGCTACCAATAGCTGAATCCAGTTCATGCAAGTTGATTAACCTGTCGACCTCAAAACAACTAATAACCAAAATTCTTTAAAGACCACATGATAAAGGTGGAGCGCCGGTCGTGCTCATCATTAGCTGGTCCGACGATGAAATATGAAACTATTTCTCACAACTAGTAAAAGGATTATCGCATGATCCGGAAACACAGAAGCCCAAAACATCTGAGTCCTTCGTATTGATGGGGTCTCGACGAGAGTCGCATAAACTAAGAATAGAGATGCACCTGAGTCACGTACCTTCAATGCATTCAAGAATGTCTACTGATGAAGACTGTACATGCATTGCCCAGTAGGAGATCAATTCCAAGATGAATAGGTTCCAACCATGTCGAGGTTAGTTCCCAGTTTCTGAAACAGTAAAACGACCCCATTAACCCAAGAACCAGCTGGGGTTCTTTTATTTTTTATTATATTCAATATGCACGTGTCAAATACGAATGCAATTAGTTCTGCTTGAGGATATTATGTCAAACATATTCAATTTTTATAAACATTTTCCGTTTTTTTTTAAAAAAAAAGAGTAAAAGAACCTGAGATCTTGCAGATTCCAAGTTCCACATTCCCACATAAAGTCAGTTGGTTCGGGATATAGAATGGGGAATCGAACTGGTGAAGACCAATTCCCAATTCTTGGAATCAGGAATGTCACCGATCCCCTTATGAATCGGTCGGTTTCGATCTGTTCCCGAGTTGAACTGGCCGATTGCTCACCCCTAATTGCCAGCATACATCTGCCTGAAATCTTCTTGGAATCAATGACGAGTCTGAGAATTCAGCATATGCTTCCTCAAAGTTACCTGAAACTCCATGTTACAATTTAATGATTGATTCCAAAAGACTACGAAAAAAAAAACACCAAATTGTTGCGGAGGGGCGACCATCTTTAGCCCTCCTGTTGGGTTCGTCGTTGCATGGTCATTAGAAATCTTTGACAACATCTCCTCAGTTTAACTCGAGGCAAAAGGCCAGCTTTGAAAGCCATTCACAGTTCACCTGAAACTGAGAAATGAAAAGCCACATCGTCCTGAAAGGGGAACGCAGATTAATCAACACACTGACCTTTGAGTCTTTGACGAGCTGTCGTGTCTCTGTGCTGCAATTACCCTCGAAACCGAGCTCGTCGCTGCCTATTCCGCACACGACATGCAAACGAAGGTTTGCCACGCAAGAGAAATGGCGCCGGCGGCCTAATCCCGTTTGCGCGAAAGTATTACACGGAGCAACTCCATCGATGGAACAAACGCATGTCGAAATGGAAAGTCTTATTTGAAAACACAGACGCATCTGCCTGTATAATTAAGGTTACATTTAACCAGGTGGGTGACAGACATGATTCGAAGGCAACTCCGAGTAGGAGAATCCATGGTTCCAGTAGAGGATCTGTGGCATTTCGAACGCAGGATTTGCTCTAGTCAAACCCTAGGAGATGTGCTGCTTCGGGCATCTAAAGTTTGTAACCCCGACAACCCCCCATGGTTTGTTCCAGCACGCACACCGAAGGAAGCTCCATGTAATACCCACTCACCAAAATGTAGAGGACAATCATGGCCGACGGCGTCATCCCTCCTGCGTAGCGAACCTTTGCCATGCTTCTTGACCTGGAGAGAGAGAGAGAGAGAGAGAGAGAGAGAGAGAGAGAGAGATGGAACTCTGGGTCTGACTCTCCTGCAACTATGCTTCTTTTGATTTCTTGCTGGGTGAATTTTACATGTGGCTGGAATTTCCTCAAAGCCTTAATCTGCTTCACTGTCGCCACTGATGTCATTCGTCGCTCGTCACCCGAGTTTAACATGATGAAATAGACAAAGAGCTTGACGTGGCATCTTTATTGGCAATATTATCCACACATACACTCGGCCGGCGTGTCCACATATCTATCTAATTTGAAAAAAATTGAAAATTGATAATTGATAATCTAAGTTGTGAGAGTTTGCCTAATTTCGTGAGCACCGCGTATCGCCCCACAAGTATGATCACAAGAGTGGTAAGACGCTTTGACTCGACTTGTTATTCTCGAGTTAAATTGGCCCCATTCATTTGAGGCAATTTGATAATTTTGATAGACTCTAGGATTCAAATGCTTTCGATTAATCTTGAATGACCCGATAGTTGTTTTTAGCCCTTGATATTTGACATGCATGAAAATTAGAATGTAAATTAAATGGTTGGTTGCAACTACCGGGTATCCTAGTATATATGAGTTATGATCTAAGAAAAGCGTCCAAGTTTAGTGCATAGTATGCTCTTGCTATGATTGGAAAAAGTGCAAAAAAACTCCTAAACTTATTACATTGGTACCGATTTAGTCCTAAACCTTTTCATATTTGTACCAATTCAGTCTATCCAGCCAATTTAGACCGAAAATCGTTGACATAGACATTGGACGTCTTACGTGGATATTTTCTTTTAATAATTTTGATTTTTTTCCTTTCTTTTTTTCTTTCCCTTTTCTTTTTGTTGGTGGCTAGTCCGACCACAAGCCATGGCAGGCGAGGGTTGGCTTCGCTGGGCTGTGCCTAGGCGAGGGCAAGAGCCAGCAAGGCCCCCCTCGCCAGATCTAGTGAGGCCGGGTGACCCTCGCTTGGGCGAGGGCGAGGCTCGACAAGCCTCCCATTTGCTACTAGGTTTAGGAATTTTTTGGTACTTTTCCCGATATGGTCGCGAGTCGAGAAATTAATGCAATGTCTTCAACTTTGTCTCCCATCTCCAACTAGTTTACTGTGTCATTCGTTCTGAGAATAATTAAAAAGTTATACATGGTAACATTTTCAGCGATTAAAGTAAAAGACGACAATGCACGGCAACTCTCCTTGGTTGATCAGAGTGTCACAAAACCCTAACGAAAAAACCTGGGCACAAGGGACCTAATCCTGGGCAGGTGGGGGACGTTCTTGGCACAATCAACACGTAAATGATATTTTTCTTTGTCTTGGTTACACAACTTTTGGACAATTGCGATGCTCGACCAATTATTTGATGTCGAGAACGTATGCCCCACCACAGACACTGCCTCTGGCGGGAATGATTAAAGATGCTCGACATGTAGGAACGCTTCAACAGTTCAACTCATTGAATTATTGATATACATAGAATGGACCACATTTCAAAGAACATTTAATTCACATCAAAATCTGATTAGACCCTTCTCTCCCTTCCATTTGTTTTGCATAAGAGGAAGTGGCACAAATATGGACAAAAAAAAAGTTTTAAACCTATTTTATTTGTGTCAATTTAGTCATAACCCTTTCAATTTGGTCAATTTAGACATAATTTAGTTCTAAATTTTTTGATGATTTGCCAATTTAGTCCTTCCACCTAATTTTGGCCAGAAAATTGCTAACGTGGAGGTGCAATTTGTGCCAATCGTCCTAGAGCACAACCGGTGATGTCTTGAACAATTTTTGCAATTTTTAAAAAAAATTTCTATATTTTTCCTTTTTTTCTTTCCTTTCTCTTTTATCTTTTTTCCTTATTTCACTTCGTCGATCGCCAACCTCGACAATGGCCGGTAGAGATCATTGGCCATTAGCGAGGGGACCCTTGCCTAACTCGCGTAGCCCTCGTCGACCTCTAGCAAGGCCGGCCTAGCCCTTGTACTCGTCGGCCATCGCCGAGGCTAGCCACCGACGAAGAGAAATAAGGAAAAAAGATAGAAGGGAAGGGAAAGGAAAAAATTCTGATTTTTTTTTTAAAATTACAAAAATCGTCCACGTTAGTGCTAGTCTTACCACGTAGGACAATCGATGTTGACTAGATCGTCACGTTAGAAAATTCCGATCAATATTAGCCAGAAAAACTAAATTGGCAAATCATCAAATGAATCATGACTACATTGGCAAATTGTCAAAAGGTTTAAGACTCAATTGACACAATCGAAAAGTTTATAGCTAAATTGACCCGAGTGCAATAAATTTAGGAGTAAATTAGCCAAATTGAAAGGTTTAAAATTAAATTGGCACAAATACAATAGGTTCAATACTCTCTCTTTTTTTTTTGTATAAATTCTCCTGCAGCATGCGTTCCAAAAGACTGGGAAAATTCAAATGAAAGAAGCACATGAATTGGCCAGCGTTTTCTGGGCATTCTAATTCTAACTCTAAGAATGACATTCACAGCAGCGAAAGCAGATGAAAAGCTGTGTGCCCGACTGCATCAGAGAGCATTGAACCTGGGAAGTTGCCTTTAACACATAAGGCCATTTGTCGGGTCCTTATCGTGGGACCTGATGTCATCAAGCTCACAGCTTGCGTCAGTGCAGTCGGCCAATGAATTCGATGTTTTCTAGGGTTACAAAAATCGCGTTGTGAAAAAGCGACTAGAGGGAGAGCAGCTCGACTTTTCTTACCTGTACCTCACGAGAGTGCATGATTGAGAACATGCCTGCCGCAACAAAAGGTCAATGCAAAGATTGTTGTCAGAAAAGACTCCCGAAGGAAAAATGTCAATCTCAACCCAAAAGATTAAAGTTTGATTATTGATGTTTCCACTTTTTTCTGTACATGTCTATGTCGCCCACGCATATAAACGCATCAGTTAAGTTTCTAGTTATGCTATATGGCCAATGGGAATGAAGAGTGGCACACAGTTATGCATACAATAATCATAAACCAATTTGTTACCACCAAACAAAGACACGGCGCGACACCGTTTGATCACGCTAATTCGGAATTAAGTGGGTATAGATTGCATTTGTCATCCATCGGGTCTTTTGGTGTTAATCTGGACCAGTTACCAAAACCTGCAACCGAATGATGAATATTAGAATATAAGCAATAGATGATAAAAGTACGAGGCTGAACAATGGATGATCAACGTATGAGACCTTCTGTGATCTTCTCAGGTGATCAAACCAAATAAGCTGCAGCGCTAGAGCCAGAGCCAGAGCCATCGCCACGGGACTGATGGTGGGTGGAGCTTGCTGGTTTGACCACATTCTAGACATGCCTGCTCCAATGATCTCGCAGCTTTAACTCTCGGAAAGTGTAGAGAACTGGAAGCCCGGAGACCATCCTGAAAAGAACATCTCTTAGTGAAATGCAGCTTCTGTTTGGTATCACTTTACACTTGCTTGGCTCATCATGCTTCAGCTACTAAAAGCTATCAAATCACCTAAGCAATTCAACTGATGAATGAAGTCGTAGATTATAATGCATATAAAGTATGTGACATTAACAATAAAGTGACGTACAACAAAGGGAGTTCAATACAAGGACAAGACCTCAAAACTTTTGAGCCGCCTTGGAAATCCAAAGCACCTCGACCATTCACATGCCAATGACTCGGATTATTAACAGTCTCCACCACCGCCTGTCGAGCACCCAGTGCTGCCAACTTCTGTGGCTTGAAGGTGCGTAGAGAACACTATAAGACACGGGATAAAGCAAACAATGACCCAACAAGAACCCAAATTTTATAAAACTGCCTTTAGGAATGAAAGTTCCATCTGCTACAGAACCAATATGAGCCTGCACAGTTCATTTTCCACCCTTCTTGGCAGCAGACTTGGTCACCTTGGCCCCACTAGGGTCCTTCTTCTCAACACTCTTGATGACTCCGACAGCCACGGTCTGACGCATGTCCCTAACAGCAAACCGACCCAGTGGAGGGTACTCAGAGAAAGTCTCCACAACCATGGGCTTGGAGGGAATCATCTTCACAAAACCAGCATCACCATTCTTCAAGAACTTGGGTTCCTTTTCAAGCTCCTTACCAGAACGCCTGTCTATCTTAGTCAAGATCTCGGCAAATTTGACGGCAATGTGAGAAGTGTGGCAGTCAAGGACAGGGGCATAGCCATTTCCAATTTGACCTGGATGATTCATGATGATGACCTGAGAGGTGAAATTAGCAGCCTCCTTGGCAGGATCATCCTTCGAGTTGGAAGCGACAAAACCACGCTTCAGATCCTTTACAGCCACATTCTTGACATTGAAACCGACGTTGTCACCAGGCAAAGCCTCCTGGAGGGCTTCATGGTGCATTTCCACAGACTTAACTTCAGTTGTCAATCCAGAGGGGCCAAATGTGACAACCATACCAGGCTTGAGGATCCCTGTCTCAACACGTCCCACTGGGACGGTTCCAATACCACCAATCTTGTAGACATCTTGTAAGGGAAGGCGGAGTGGCTTGTCTGTCGGCCTCTTGGGCTCCAGGATCATGTCGAGGGCCTCGAGGAGGGTAGGGCCCTTATACCAGTCAAGATTTGTGGACCTCTCAATCATGTTGTCACCCTCAAAGCCCGAAATGGGGACAAATGGAATCTTCTCAGGGTTATAACCCACCTTCTTCAGGTAGGAAGAAACTTCCTTGACGATTTCATCATACCTTGCCTTGGAATACTTAGGGGTAGTGGCATCCATCTAGACAAAAATTAAAGAAGAAACAGAAGTAAGAGTCATTGAACAGCGAAAACTTTAATGCTTAACCAGCTGTAGATTGGTAGGAATTTACCTTGTTGCAGCAACAGATCATCTGCTTGACACCAAGAGTAAAAGCGAGCAAAGCATGCTCCCTAGTCTGCCCATCCTTAGAAATACCAGCTTCAAAACCACCAGTCGTAGAATCAATGATCAGAACAGCACAGTCAGCCTGTGAGGTACCAGTGATCATATTCTTGATGAAGTCACGGTGACCAGGAGCATCAATGACAGTACAGTAGTATTTGGTGGTTTCGAACTTCCACAAGGCAATGTCAATGGTGATACCTCGTTCACGTTCTGCCTTGAGCTTGTCCAATACCCAAGCATACTTGAAAGACCTCTTGTTCATCTCGGCAGCTTCCTTCTCGAACCTCTCGATAACACGCTTGTCAATTCCTCCAAGCTTGTAGATCAAGTGTCCGGTGGTGGTCGACTTCCCAGAGTCGACATGGCCAATGACCACAATGTTGATGTGAACCTTCTCCTTACCCATAGTGAAACTTTAACGAACTAACAGCTGGGAAAAGGAGAGACTCACTTGTTAACAAGTAGAAAATGGAGATCACGATAGATTAGAGTGAGACAGGATGAACATAGAAGTCCAGTCTCAAAACATGTTTTTAGTGGTCATTAGAAGCACTGGCATTGGGATATCCAAGTCAAAATGACTAAAACATCCCATTACCAAACAAAGTACATCGAAACAAAGCCTAACAAAATCTGACAGAGTCAAACAATCTTTTCACAAATAAGCAAGTCAATAACAACCCATTTCCTCAGAAAAGGGAAAAGGAAACAAGATGAAGACCAAAGTCAAGATATGCCGAACCGGGAATAGAAATGAATATCTACCCCCTCCTATTAAGAGAAAGAATGAAGCAGAGAGTATTTTGCTAGATTAAAATCAACAAAATCAAGCTTAGAATAGATAAAATTCATGTCAAGCAGACACCAACAAGAACACCAATTCATTCACAAGGCAATATAGCCGCTTTTTGATCAACACTAGCTGGCCAAGTATTGGCAAAAAGATAGCCCTCCCCATCACCGAGTGAAAGCAATTTGAGAAACCCCAGATCAGGAGTATGAACTGGAAAACGGCTATGCAGATTCAATTGAACCAAACTACCAGCAATACTCACCCAAAGCAAATCCACCGACTCAGCACGCGAGCTGGACCAAGAATTCCGGCAATCAACTTCGAGTAAACACCACAGGAGCCTACACATTGGATTCACTCTCTTCACCAGTAATCATACTCCAAAACCATCACAAACAAGACACTCCGGAGGATCATGCACAAAAAAAATCAAAGAAACCGAGATCTAAGCGCAGCACTCATCAATTCAAGCAAACAAAATGGAACGCAAAGTTTACCAATCAACTATGAAGTCGCAGTAGCTATGAAAACAATGAGAGAGCTGATTAAGGAGACCGGACTCGCCTCGAAGAATGGAAGGCTCTCGGGATTCAGTGAAGCCGTGACGGGAGATGCGAGAGGAGAAGAGTCCGACGCTGCAAAGAAGAAGGGTTTAGGGTTTATGCCCAGGAGTTTCTTGTCTTTCAAAAGAAGAAGCACGTTCGTGTTACGCAAATTTCAGGATCGTGATCGTACAAAAACTGTCGATCGGTTTCACTTATTTATCCCCGAGTTTGCGTCCGAATTACGGTACAGCCCCGGGAGTTGCCCTTTGCCCGATGATGGACAAAACTGGACATCATTTTATTTAGGGGCATGCATAGTCTAGATTGGTCCAATCTCCGTATGAAACGAAATGAATTGATAGTCCCACTCCTCAAATTTTCGAGACTAGGGATCAGACCGGGACTGGTAAACAAGTCGAAGATTTCTAACCTAGAAGCAAGGATCAGAGGTCGGCGAGGTTGGCGTCACAAGAGGAGTGAAGAGCGTCGGATTGGCAAAGACACTGAGTGAGGTTAGCGATGTCCTTGTCATCCCTAAGGACATGGGCGAGATCGTCACCGTAGGAAACGAGCTTCTCCAGATCGATGCTCTGTGAGGAATCCCCCATCTCTTTCCCCTACTTCCTTTGATGGGTAAGAACTCGAATGCTGGATTTGGTTCAGCATTCCCAAAAGGCTTTCGACTTCCAAAACTTTTTGAAAAAATACTAAGGTGTTTGGCAATCAGCTTTCGACCAAACTTTGGCCTTAAAAATGCTAAAAGCTCAATGTTAGAGGGACTAGCATTGAGCTTTCAGCATTTATAAAGCTGAACCAAACCCACCCAAATTCTAGTTTGTGCTACAAAAGAGAAGATCGAAGAAGACGATGGGTTGTAGAGGGAAAACTGGAAGAAGTGCGCCTTCAAAGCACGTTCAAAATCCCTCGGTCCCTGCACTTTTTCTTCTCTCAAGTAGCATCCATAGGATGACGAAAAGTGAATTATTTCACAAAAAATGATTAATTGATTTTTTTTTGAAATTATCATTTGCATGTTTTACAACATTAAACTAACGAAAATCATTTTTATTATGAATGAAATTTTTTGGGTTAACTCTCCATTTGACTTGTTAATGATATTGTCCAATCTTAGAAAAAACAAGAAAAATTCCTCCTTTTCTAATACTCATTTTACTCTTTTTTTTTTTTTTTCTCTCTCTCTATATATATATGAATCGATCCGGTCCGATCCCAGGCCACCAGTTCCATCTATATGGATTGATGACTGAACCGATACCCTCAAGGACTGGACCAAACCAATCAGTACGATGCGGTCTGGTCTGGTCCACTTTGCTCGCCCCTAGTTTTGTTAGATTGCGGTGAGACCGGGGTTTGTTTGCAAAATTGCAATGTACTAGACAACAAACCCCCTCAATCGTTGTATCATGTAAGGAAGATCTTGGCCATTGAAAACATAAATCACTTGAATTGGTCATCGACTGCGTGAGTGTCAACCGTTGGATTTTTCATTGAAAAAAAAGGATAAATCCTAAAACTTGTCATGACTCATTCGTTAATTTCGTCCAATTTGGCTAATGGAAAATGATGAACCTTTTTTTATTATATATTCTCTCCTATGTGGCGGTGGCGTCACTAAAATAACGTCGTTTTGGACCAAATATGATTTTTTAATCTAAATATTATTAAAATTAGACTAAAAAAATAAATGGATAAGTGCACTTGAAGTCCCAAACTTATTATGAAAGTGCAGTTATATACTAAAACTTTAAAAAAGTACAATCAAGTCCTAAAACTTGTCAAGTTGATGCAATCAAGTTATAAAACTTATTAACATTTTTCGTTTGTCAAGTTGGATGGAGTTAACAGAAGGACTCGATTGTACAAATTTAACAAGTTTTAGGATTTGATTGCATTTTTTTTTATGAGTTTTATGACTCAATTATATTTTTGTGACAAAATTTTAGAATATTCATAGTATTACTACTTTTCCTTGAAAAATTAACAAACAACCAATGGAGAGTTTGAAAACTACGATCATGCTCGATGGGAAATGGGCCCACAAGGGGGCACTCCCTCATTATTTGCCATCTCCTTAATTTTATAGGTCAATATCACGAAAAATCTCAAACTGGTACACATGTCACAAATTTACCAAAACTCATTTTTTTACTATGAAAAACCCAAAATTAGTACATTTATGACAAATTTATCCCAAACTAATTTTTGACCCCAAACTGATACATTTGTAATAAATTTACCATCCGTTAGTTTCCGTTAAATTGTGTTAAATATCACGAAAAATCATAAACTGGCACACCTATGATAAATGAAGGGTAAAACCCCAAACTGGTATATTTCGTTAACTATCACGTATCATTAAACTCAACAATTTAACAGTAAAATTTGACGAAAACTAACTAAGGGTAAATTTATCACAAGTGTAACAGTTTGGGGTAAATTTATAACAGATGTATCAGTTTTGGGTTTTTCGTGGTCATAAAATTAGTTTTTGGTAAATTTGTCACAGATGTGCCAATTTGAAATTTTTTTTGGTATTAACCATAATTTTATTTTATTTTATTTTTGTTATTAGTATTCTTTTTAAATTTTCTGATGTGACGTCACAAAACGAGGTGATTTTGTGTTCGAGGACTGAAATAGGACGGCACTATTTCCACCCCATTATGACTAAGACACTCATTTTTCCTAGTTAACTTACCGAAATACCCTCTCTCTCTCTTCAATTTATTGTTTCTTTTTTTTATCATGCTAGCCCACAAAATTGTCTTTATTTCTATCTTCACTCACAATAGTTTTACAATACAAATGCTTCATTACACCCAACAAAATATCATTTTATGTTATCACTTTACCAAGACAATGTTGTCAATTTTAATATATAATCTTATATCTTCAATCATGGGATATATCTATTTATGATGTTTTATAAACACAAAATAAATTTCCTATTTTTATTAAACAGTATGAGTGAAACTATATTTTTAAAGTCGAAATTAAAATTCATTTAATTATCTAGCCAATCTTTATCAATAATAGAAAAGAAAAATTGATCAAAATATGAAAAAAAAAAGAGAGAGGTTAATTTGTTACAAGCATGATCAAATGTCAAACATATTTATATTTAGATTATATCTAAATATTAACGAAAGATAAACACATACAGGAAAAAAAAAAGAAGGAAACTTCTTAGAGCCCTACAAGCTTAAAACTTTTTTCTGAAAAAATACAACGTGCTTTGAAAGTGAAGAATGTGTAAATCAATTGTCAACCCTCATTTTGCAATTATTATTAAAACTGAAAAAGCTCAAAAGAAAGCACAAAGCAACAATGTTTAACTTTAAAAACCTACAAACTTATTTTGGGAAAATAACCACATGTCAAAATCGACTAGATAATAAGATTGAATTTTAATTTTCAACTTTGAAGTAAAGTTTTCCTCAAACCAATTGATAAAATAAATAGGTAATTAATTGTGGGTTGATAAGCTGTCCAAACTAGAAATTTCTAACATTATATGTAACTTTTGTGATTAAAACATATGATATCATAAATTAAAATTAACAACCTTCTTTAGGCAAAGTGATAATAGGACTTAGGATAAGATAATATTTTGTTGGGTGAAATTTGATAAGATAAGAGAGATAATAGAAACAAAAGGCAGTTTTGTGGGTTGATCCGATAAAAGAAGAAATAATAAATCGAAAAGAGAGTGAGAAAAGAGGGTATTTTGGTTAGTTAACTAGGAAAAATGAGTGTTTTAGCTAAAATGGAGGTGGAAAAAACGTTGCCCTTGAAATAATGTTTAAAAGAGTCACGTGGGAATGAAGAATTTATAAAAAAAAAATCCGACTTAGCTTTTGAGTTTACTTGAAATCAGCGAAGTTAACAAATGATTCAAGTGCAATCGAATTAACATGAGATTTTGTTAAGTACAACAGTAAAACTTTACATCGTATTAAATGGCTAAAATCCTTCTACGTTCTTTTTTAAAACAATTCGAAGTTTTATAAAGGCGCGTGACCTAACATGGTGCCCTTGCAAAAATCGTCATGTGACACTTTTTATTATAGCATGACTTCTTACTAGTCTATCGTACCTATGGCCAATCATCGTTGGTTCTTTTTAATATCATCCAGACATTTTGCCAAAAAAAGCTGGTACTTAGATAGTTTTCTTTCCCAAAAAAATTGGCAAGCAATTAAGGCTCCATTTATTTCGCGAAAAATTTAACATTTCTAAAAGATATTTTTCAGAAAGTCATTTTCCTGAAAAATGATTATATTTTCCGGTGTTTGGCCGAGACCTGAAAATGGACTGAAAAATATTTTTCATCGTTTAGTAATTTTTTTTTTGAATTTTGACTATTCTTATATTTTTTTATTTTCGATTTTTTTTTTTAAATCTTTTTCTTCTTTTGTTTTGTTTTGTTTTCTTTTTTTAAAATAAAGAAATACATCAAAAATCTCCAAATCCAGCTGGATTTCTCCTTCATCCTCTTCCATCTACAACCATGTCCAACCTTCGTGCCTCCTTCCACCCTTGCGACCATTAGAGTCGCAAAGGTTGGTGAACTTCCAAATTTGGAACTGTCGTCACTCATGGCCATGGCCGTCCATGACCAACAACGCAGAGATTGGCGCTTAGATTTGTGGACGAGAGGCCGTCCATGGCCAACCTATGCTCTGCATCTCCAGATTTATGGACGAGTGCTCGCGGCCAAGGCTTAGTCGCTGGGACAATGGAGAGGGTGGACGCAGAGGTCGGCTTGGACGCGGCGATTGACCCTCGCTCAACGGCCAGATCTGGTCTGCTGCTTAACAGCTTTGAGGTCAAGCCTTGGCTCGTCCATGGCCGCCAGCAACGACCTCAACAGCTTTGCCGCGGACTGTGGGTGGCTCGAGGATGGTGGCAACGGTGGCTTGGGCGGTGGAGAGAGCCAAGCCTAGGCGGAGCAAAAGTTGATACAGAGCTTTACCGTGGTCTCTCTCTTCTCTTCTCTCTCGCGAGCGTTACTGAGAAAGAGGGGAAAATGATTTCCATTTCAACTTTACAAAGCTATTTTCCTTTGACCAGAAAAGGTTTTCATTGCCCACCTTCATTTTCCACTCCCAAAGGTCAGAAATTGCGAAAAATGTTTTTCTGAAAAACTTTTTCTGCGAAACAAACGGAGCATAAATTACCCATACTTCGTCCATATTTAGCACTAGTTTCCATGCACGCGCTACACGCATGCTCGATTATTTTTCAGTTTTTGTGCAACATCATAGTTGATTAATAATAAGATTAGTAATTTTAATTCGATGGAGAAATAAAAGATTCAAATTAATTTTCCTTTTGCTATTCTTTCAATAACTAAAAGCAATCATGGGAGAATGATCATCAAGAGGGTTATGCATATAAAGAAAGTGGGTGATTACTCAATGAGAAGGCATCATTTATTAGAGGATTATTTTTAAAAAATAAAAGTCGAAACAAAAGACACTTTTAGTTCGATTATATAAAAGGAACAACAAAAAGAAAAGAACTGCTCGAATTCATTTAAAACTCTGCATACTCATGGATGGATTTTTTATTTTCTTTTCCAAATGATGCAAGAAAATCAACCAAAAAAAACAAAATTCGAATTGAAAGAAACTTCACTAAACAATCTCCCATTTGCTAATAATCTTCCATCACTCCCTTCTTATTCGCCAGAGATGAACCTCCTCTCTCGTCATCAAGCAAAACTCAAAAGTCCGTTATCAGATCGCCGTCGAAGCTCTTCTCGACATGGCCCACCGCCTCTGGCGAGGGCAGTATCACGGACTCCCTCTGCGCGCGGAGCAACCGCTCCAACCTCTCGTCGCTAATGCTGAACGACGTGGCGAGCTCGGGCCCTCTCATGGCCCGGAGCACCGAGTTCCGTCCCGCCAGGAACTGTGGCCTATTCCTGCGGGCTGAGGTGGTGTACCCGAAGAACTCGAGGGGGCCGCTGGCGGAGGAGATTTGGCAGAAGGGGAAGTATCTCGGTATCCAGAACACGTCGCCTTCCTTCACCCTCGCGTTCAGCGCTGACGACCCGTTCGGGTACCCAATCTGGATCTCGCCGGAGCCGCTCAAGATGATGCCGTACTCAGTCGCGGTCGGATTCACGTGCGGCGCCATCATGGAGCCCTACGGAATTTGATTCCATGACCAATATAAAAGACTCAGTAAGCTACAAAAAGTAATGGAAACTCGGACGGATTGCGATGTAATTAATTCAATATCGAATTACCGCAGATAAGTTGACGAGATAGATGCCGATTCCGGAGTGCCTGAGAGGCTTGTAATCGGACTCGTCCAGCGTCACGCTCCATCCGTAATCGTTCCTGAAATCGGGGCTCCGGTCGTAGAGATTGCACGAGTCCGGCGCGTGGTGATGTCCCCATTCGTCTCCGCTCTCCGGCCTCCTGCGTCCCAACACCGAGTCCAACAGCTTCCTCCACGGCCACTTGATCCACTCGTCCTCGTCCTCGTCCTCGTCCCTGTTAGCTCGAACCGCTTTCTGGAGATGCCTCAGCCTGTCTTGCTCCTCCATGTCCAGGAACTTGGACCACGCGCCCGGCTGGTGTGAATCGCTCATGTGCACGATCGGACCTTCTCTTTCTCTGGACAATATCTCCTCCACTTCTCCCTTAGAAACCTGGAACGGCCACCGCGTTCGCAATCAAGGTCGCATTGCATCACATAAAAAGGTCGAAAAGTCGAGCAATTTCTTTAACAGGAGTGGCGTAATTGTCTGCTCACATTAAATGCGGTGGCCAGTGTCTGCGGATCGAATCCAGTGAGTATTGATGCAGGGTTTGGCCCTCCACCGAGGAAGAACGACTGCTACATCGGCAGCTAACGCGTTAGGAAACGCTAATTGAACCACGTTGTTTCAATCTCCATGAATGACTTTCAGACAAGTTACCTGGAAATTCCTCATTGGCAAGTTCTCGGACGTGTCCATGTCGATGCTGCAAATGATGTGGAGCCTCTGTCTCTCTCCGGCGTTCACCAAGTAGAACGCGGAACCGGCGGGAATTCTATACACGTCCCCCTTTCGCAGACTTCTCTCGACGGGGTTGTTTCTGTGTATCGTCCCGAGTCTTGCTTCTCCTGCAAGCAATCAAACCGAGCCTTTCGGATTATGCCCCTCACGGTCCAAATTGACAGTGACCCCCACAGGTTTTAATCAATCGACAAGAGTTTCGCAATCTGATCAACGATCAAATCCCAAGTTCGTTCGGAGCAAGCAAGAATTGATAAAGCACTTAGACTCACCTTTGCGGACGAAGAGGACCAAGCTCGAATCAGTATACTGAGGGATGAAGAGAGTGCTAGGTTCCATGGTGATGAAGCCGATGCGCGTCGTCCGCTCACCACTGCTCCCGCCTCTGAAGCTCCTCAGAACCCTCATCTCGCCGGCGTCCGTGTGCACCACGCGCTTCCAGTCCCGCAGCAGGAACACGTTCTCTCCTCTCTCCTCCCTCCCTTCTCTCTCTTCCCTTTCTCTCCTCCAGTCACCTCCTCCTCCTTCCTTCTCCTCCTCCTCCTCATGGTGGTGGTGGTGGTGGTGGTGATGAGCAGCCACGCTCGTCAGGCCGTAGCATAGCACGGCGATTAAGAGCAAAAGGGTCGCTTTACTTCCCATTGCCGAGTCACTCTGTACGCACTCGATCAGTCAACCGCTCGCTGGCTCACGCCACCAGTTCGCTCTGTGGTTTCTTGCTGTGAAACTTTTGGTGGCGAGCTGGAGCGTATATATGATGGGGGAGGGCGAGAAGATCAAGGTTGGGCGGACGTGAGATTTGCTGATTTGTTGGGCTGTTTGGAATGGGGACACGTCTGTCGTCTGGTGAGAAATCTACGCCGATCGGTTTCTGACATGGACGAAGTCTTTGCTCCCCATGCGCGCATCAGTTTCCTCCATTCTCTTCCGCTGCTCCGTTCGTCTCTCCTTCGCCGCTCGACTTATCAACGGACGGGCCTCAGAGTATTGGGCCTGCGAATCGTACCCAAGCCTGTTTATCAAGACGCTAGGCCCATCATCACTTCTGTCCATCACCCACGTATGCTCCGGTAGAATTAGGAGATTCTGCTTCTGGCGTCGTAATTTTCTAAAATTGTTCCAAGGTGTCTTGTAAGTTAAATGCGATGTCATGAAGAGGACGCACCCTTAAACCGAGGAAAAGAAAAATGACGAAGAAGGATGTCCGGGAGTCTTTATAATTTTTAGATCGTCGCACATTATCACCTTTTTCACTCGTGAAAATATAACATGTGCCGATATAGTGATCAACACCTCTCCTCTAAATCATCAAATAACGTGAAGTATGTTAACACACGGAAAATTTCTCTAAGCACGAGGCAAATCCTTTTTATGGTGCTCGAGGTAGGTTACACCATTGTCTTTGTCCATCTCACCTCAGGAAAATTTGATATACCAATAGTTGTGGCACTATAAACAAGGGAAAAAGCCACAAAAAGTTTCAAATTTTACCCTCTATGATACATTTATCCCAAACTTTTTTCTGTGATATCAAAAATTCCAAACTTATACTTGTGTGACACATTTATCCCACTCAAAATAAAAAGACATATTCACTCCCAAACTTTTTTATTTTTTTATTTTCATCATTTTATTAAATAGAATATTCAAAAATATTTTTTAAAAAGGGGGGAATCAGGGGCAAGGGCGACAGACCTCGCCGCCATCACCCCCGTCGTCGAAGAGGCCTCGCCGGCCATGGACGAGGGCCTAGCGACCCTAGCTCAAATCTGGGTGAGGGTCTCGCGCCTCATTAAGGGCCGCCAGTGTTGGGCAAGGGTCGCGCGTGGCCCTCTACCCAGCGTTAGGGGCGGCGTTGGCGAGGGCTGCTGCCCTTGCCCTTGATTCCCCCCCTTTTAATTTTTTTTTTAAATATTTAATTTAATAAAAAGCTAAAAGACGAAAATGCCTTTGGGTCAAATAATTTTTTGAGATAAATGTGTCACACGTATAGAAATTTGGGGTTTTTAGCGTCACAAAAAGAAGTTTGGAATAAATTTATCATATTATATAAGTTTGGGATAAATGTGTACAGATGATAAAGTTTGAGATTTTTGATGTCACAAAAAAAGTTTGGAGGTAAATATGTTATAAATGGTAAAATTTGAAGTTTTTGGTGGCATTTACTCGATAAACAATAGTTAAGTTGTTTTTTTTTTTGTCAAACAATGGTTAAGTCCGCACGTAAAAAATTCATACCCAAAATTTTCGTCACGTGAAGTTAAAACCCTTGAATATGTAAGTGTTTTTTTTTAGGCTGAAGATGTATGTTTTTAATTTTTCGTAAAACGGTTCTCATGTCGTGTGGGAATGGAAAAAGGAAAAGAACAATCGAAGTGTCTTTGACAAGTCAGCTCTAGGCGAAAAGCCGAAAGGACCCCCAGGAGGTGGCGCAAACAAAGGGATGCCTATGGGGGGTACGACGGGGATTTCCCCATCAGACTTCAAAACCACTTCTCCTCCTCCACGAACTCAACCTGTCATCCCCACGAAACGCCCAACTTCCCGGCGATTCCAACGGTCACTCCCTCCACGACGCGGGCTCCCGCTCGAGCTCGCTCGCTCGGAAAATGAACGATTCGCCATCCGAGTCCACGCCCTATAAAGACCAGGAGAATTGCTTTTACGCCACTCCTCCTGAAGAAGTTCCAATCGAGATCGTGAGCGACGACGAGATGGCGCTCCTCGAAACCGCCTTAGCCGCCGCCGCCCGTGTTTCTCTCGCCAGAAAAGCTCTGTTGCCTCCTGGGTTTCAGAGAAGTGCGAGGTCCATTAAGTCCATTTCGGCCCTCTCCAAGAGGAGGCTGTCGGGTGGCTCGGAATCCGACTTCGAGGACTTTGGGAATTACAATGGAGGTTCGACGAAGAAGGATGGGAATGGAGAAGCTCGGTCGTTCTTGGACCGGTTCAGGAGGAAGAAGGGCTTGTCTGTCACTGACATTACCGGCACGGTACTTTTCGAAATCTCCCCTTTTTTTGCCGATTCAGAGGTGACAGCACCTCGTGTCCTGTCGTGTTGGCGTTCTTGTAGCTAATTTGTGCCACAGTCAAGATGCCTCAGGTTTTACTGTGTATAATATAAACTTATTGGGACGAAATTCGCTAACTGTGGCTGTTTCTAGTTAGTTGTTTCATGTTTGTGCCAGTATGAGCACTGTCTCGACATGTTTGTGTATTCTCTATGTCACGGCTGATGTTTCAATGTATTGAAGGTCACGACTGCTTGTAAATTCAAATGTCGGCCTATAGTTAATATGGTGACAAGTCAGTTTAGGTTGCAGGGAGATGAATATGGATATTAGGTTATCCACTCTTGACTGAAAATGGCAGTTCCAATCATCTGCTTATCGGTTGTCTAAATTCCCTGCCGTGCATTGTCGCTGTGAAAGGCTGAGCTGCTTTCTTTTACGATTCAAATGATGTATTGAATGGCTCGTTCTTTAATCGGACTAGATCGTCGTTGTGTCTACTCAAGGCAAAAGCATGGCTCTCCTAATTATGAATGTCGAACTGTGTTGCTTTCGTTGATTTCATTTGCATAAATGGCAGGAATGGTGTGAAAAGCAGATGGAGTTTGGTCTCCTTTTTGGGAAGAGGAGAACTACAAGAGCTATGAAAGCAGGTAGTGCTCGCCATGAGAAGCTTGAACAAGAGGTATGCATCTTTGGTTGCTTCCTCTGTTTGCATGCGGAAAAAGATGCTTGGACTTTTGGAACTCAGCCTCAGACAGACACAACATCATGTCGAGTTTGTTAAACTTTTACTTGATTGACTTATCCGATATTGAATTTATTGACTATATGCAGGTTGTTAAAAAGGTTAAAATTCCCGTAAAATCTGTTGAAGATTTTTGGGCTACAAGAATCATGAACTTTGTAATAGGCGCACATCAACTGTTGTTCGGGGGGTTAACTCGTGAGCTGCCAATGTGAGTCCATGTGCCTGCATATCCATTTCCCTCTTAGGCTCCTCTTTTTTTGGTAGTTTTGACAAGCATATTGCTGCTGCATCTCTAACTAACTTAGCTACACTGAAGAACATTGGCCTCTTTTGTAAACTATGTCAAGAGAACGGTTCAGTAGAAGAGGTAAGCACAATCGGTTTGTTTGCTTATTCTACTTAGGTTTTGTAAATAGAAAAGCCTAAATCAGGTCAAAGAATGTGCAATATCTGTTATAAACTATGAACATCAGATATATTTTGTTGACTTTTAATTGAGTGAGTAGGTAGTGCATCGCTCTGATCACCAATTTTGACGATACCAAATGTTAGAGTACTAAAATTGGGTTTTTAACCAAAGTTGTAATTGTAGCGATGACTATGTGATAGCATCATTAACTGCTAGGACATCCAATATTCATGCTTGAACTAATCTGCAGCTGTATAGTACATCTTTTTGCCTCGAAAAACAATATTATTGTGCTGAGGAGAACCCAGATGGCTTTAACTTTGTTTTATATGTTAAAATTAACTAAGAATTCTGTGTTGGGTCTTTGAATTATGAGCTTGTGTATGTATATGTACTCCTTGCTAATGGGTAATTATTGCTTATATGTTCAGAATGTGCTTTTTAGAGGGTATTTGCTTGGTGGGAGTGATTGATGAGGTTCGAATGCCTGTCTGTGGAACTGAGGGAAACCCAATACTGGTGGACATCAAAACTCGTGTCCGAAATTCACTTCCAGCTGAACCGCAGAGAAGAAATGGAAGGTGTGTAGCTTGAAGAATTATGAATGAAACCATTTGAATCTTCTATGCAAGTCTGGAAAGCTCCCTTGCCATGGTGTCTTAAGTTGAAGTCATCAAACACCTTTCTTTCTACTGATATTTGCAGGTTTCAGTTGATGTGCTACAAGCATATGTGGGATATATCAGTGGGCAAGAAGTTCCCCACTAAACAATTTTTTGATTATTTTAATTTGAACCCTTGTCGTATTTTATCTAAAGATATCAGGGAGAATGCTGCTAATGCAGGTCTTCCCGCAGAGGTGAAGAGTCCTTTTACCTTGATTAGTTACAACTTCCAATTCGCAGAAAGTTTGTCTTGATCCTTCTGACTGATGCATGATGTGCTTTTGTTAATGCTTTGTTTCTTAATACGTTAAGATTAAATGCATATTAAGATGGTAAGAGATGCCTTAGGTTGTTGAGGGATTCACTGACCTTGCAAAGATACACCTTTCTCTGAAAAGACGCGCATGCGGCATCCGGTTGGGTTTGTCTATTGATTTGTGTTACTGGGACAATAATCAGTAGGATGAAAACACAGAGAACTTATTCATATTAGGAACTTTTTTTTTTGCACAATGTGTTGGGAACTTCGACTCACTCACTTTTCCCCCTTTAGATATTATATTCGTTTTTCTGTTTGGTTTTCTTGCAGAACCTTGAGGAGCTATTGGAATACTACAGGAACACATGTTTGATGCTACCTGTGGTTAACAATCAGCTGTTACTGAGGTATGTTGGGTTGTGACCTGGCATTATTGCCCTCACATGCTTGATGATGCGTGCGTTTTGAAGTTAATGCTCTAGTAAAATCCATTAGGTTGCACTGCATTGTTGGAAGTGCATAAATGATAGCTTTCAGGACTGAGAAAATGTGGCCAACCTTATGCCCTGTTTAACCTGATTTGAGTGTTTCTCTGAAGTTAGTGCTATCATTACATCGGATATAAACTGGCAGAATTTACTCGAGTTTTTTCCTTTGAATATTCTCTCTTTACATGACCCACGCCCCCCCGCACATGCCTATCAGATTGTTTTTCCACCTTATAGAGGCCTCCGAGTTTTGAATAACTGGAAAGTTTCACTTCATGCTGAAGCCTCTATATAACTTCTCCCTGAGGAATGCCTCACTGCGAAGTTGAGCAGCATAGAAATAATGATCTTTAGTTATTAATTCAGCTCTAGATGCTTTTAGATTTCCTTAGTCTGCATTATCGTCTTTTTCCCACGCATGGCAAGGACTCTTATGTGACCTGTGTGAAGCAGGTATGAATTACAAAAAGATCATTCAGTGATTGGCGAAGATCAGTTCGCGTTTGATCCAGACTGGTTTAAGGATCAATACGGGACTCGTCTCGAGTTCTGGCATGGTGAACGGGAAGCAACATACCCTCCCGAGCAGGAGCGGTGGAAATGCAGCTTCTGTGAATTTGCTTCGGTGTGTCCTGTGAGGGACATCGGTGACGCGACTTCTGGATCTGTAGATTCCCATCAGGGCAGTACATAAAGAGGAACATAGTTCTGTTATGCCATGTTCCCTTCAGAGAAGCTGCTTTTTTCGAGCTTCTTCGTTCCATGCCTCGTTGCTGGATTCAGTCTTGAAGTCGCCTTCCGGGCTTTGTTGTTAATTTAGCATTTACTTGTATTTATCGTGTAATGATCAGTCAATCGTCGTTATTCATTTATTTAATTCCTTTATTGAGTAGTATTTCTTTTTCCGAGATACGAAGGTTGTATATTGCTCTTTATCGATCCAATTTATCGTGTATAATTAAAATCTAAATTGAGAAAATGTTCGCTTTTCTACTCACCACATGACCCTTTAACTTTCATGGTAGCTTTTTTAGGTGATATGCAATTGATCAATAAGCATCAGCTAATTGATTTGTCATCTCTAAACTTCTTTGTCTTGTTGAGTTTCAAAATAATGAAAAAAAGAATGTTTTCAAAGAAATAGTTTATTTTGTCACTCCAAAACTTTCAAAATCTTATTAATTTAAATATTGAAAAATATATAAAGCGAAAATAAATATAGAAAATTCTACCAACAACGAAGTCCGCCTAATTTCGAACCTAGCGAAATGTAACAAGCTAATGATAATATTTCAATTTTGTTAAGTTATTGCTTATTTAAAGTATAATTTACATACGATCCAATAATTTTTTGCTTTTAACTATAAGGAAAGTGAACGGAATACATAAATAATGCTATATCCAAGTTACAAGAAAAGTAAAATTGATCTAAACTCGCAATTCATATCTAAAATAAAAGTATCAAAAGTTGAAAATCATTCTAGAACATAGTGCTTATGTTTATTTATTATTTGGAATAGTAATTGACATAATTCCAAGTTACCTTAATTTGACATAAAAATTGTGAAATATAATAATAAGGTCAAAGTTAATGAACTTTAGCTTTTTGTTCTACCACTTTTTCATTTTATCTCAAAATTAAAGTAAGTTTTAAATTGATAACGAGTTATGGTCTTTAGCCGATTCTTTAATCAAACTTAGCATGCTTAAAGATGAAACCTTTTGGTGCATTTAATTTCCCTTTTAAAAAAATAGTTAGGCACATATTGTTATTGATGATGAAAATATTTTTTGTTAACTAATTTTTCTAAACGATATAAGCAATCGTTTTTTGGAAAATATTTTCCAAATCACTCATTTTCCGCGAAACGAACGCATCCTTAGTGTATAGAAGCAAAATTGAAAGAAATTTTATATTTATCCTCCTTTCTTTGATACAATATTTGCATAAGTCTTGCTCTTTTTATTTCCTAACTAATTGTTTAGACATCCTGTATACAATAATAGATTTCAAAAGGCAGAACTTGAGCCAAAATATTTAATTCTGCCTAAATACTAATATTAGCATAGAAAAAGGCATGTTCATAAATTTTAAACTTCCATGTACTGAACAGATTTTGATATTGCTAAATATCAGAAGTCAATAATTTCAAAGAGGTTAGTAACTCTTCCAATAAAGAAGTAAATCTATGATATCGGCAACTAATTATGATGTTTAGAAACTACTAACTATTAATAACGATGATAATTATGATTGTTATGATGATGATAATAATAGCCATCATTGTGATGATAATATTTCGGGAAAAAGCAATAAAAAATCCTAAACTATGCCAAATATGACACAATTATTCTGAATTTTTTTGTGACATAAAAAATTCTAAATTATGTCTACTGTGACACATTTATCTTAAACTTTTTTTTGTGACATAAAAAATCTCAAACTTGTACTTATGTGGCACATTTAACCCCTGTCAAGGTTTCGTCAAATGATTTTTTAACCAAAATGACGTCATTTTTATTTCACTTAAGCTATGTGGGCGTCATGTCAACACTATTTGCTCTCTGGCATCCATTTATGCAGTTTTTTTAACGGTGCTCATTCATGGAATCATAAAGGGAAGGGTAAATGTGATGCACACATATAAGTTCGGGATTTTTTTTTGTGTCGCAGAACAAAATTTATGATTAATGTGTCACATATCATATATATTTATTTGGGCCGAAAATGTGTCATATGGTATAGTTCGAGGTTTTTTTTTGTGGTTTTTTTCCTAATATTTATAAAGTTCACTTGAAAACCGGCGAAGGAGGTGGTCCATTACTGTTGCATTATACAGGCTACGCCGCTCTTCCGTTAGCAGCAATCGCTACGGTCCGAATCGCCGATCCTCGAATCCTTCTCGCTTCGCCGTCTTTGCGCACACGACTAGGGTTCCGGCGAAGCTCCTCTCTCTTTCATCAGGGTGAGATCCGTTCTCATTTCGGCCGCCCCGATCAGAGTCTCGTCTCTGATTTTTCAGATTCGCATTATCATCTTGCTGCTACTTCTGTCTAATGAACAGTTGATGAGCTTAGCTCTTGCTCTGCTTCGGCTTAAACTGTAGAAATGTGCTGCGTTGTTCCTTAGTCCGCGCTTAACATGTCCTCGGATTGTGCGTACAAGAGTCTCAGTGGCTTGTGTAGTTGTCCGCGTGTTTGTGTGCAAACGATGTTCGGACTCGAGCGTTCTGTGTGTAATTTTTAGATTGTGCTTCTTACAGAAATCCGATCTATGGCCCTCTGCCTGACGTTGAAGCTGGCGAGCGAACTCGCCCGATCGGCGTTCTCATAGTCCACCATTCAGTGATTGAATTCATGTCCGGCATGTGAATGAGCAACCGAGGCTTCCTTGGGTAGGAAGTGGAGGGAAGATGCTCCTTTTGTCTTCTTTTTCTTGGTGTATGGTCTGAACAGTGTTCGAACCATTGCAGATCATTTTGACATGAACAGCCCTTCGGCATTGATGAAGGGTGGGGTCATCCATGTACTACAAAGATCATTCAGTTGAGAAGGAAGCTGAATCCCATTGCTTATGCTTTCTGGTTCCTGAAATCACGCTCGGTTTTGCCCTTTTCCTTTTTGTTTTAATTCGTAGGCATTACTGTGTGAGAGTGAGACACCGAGTTAAGATGTCTGAGCCCTCCTTTCTGTGGCATCTGCAAAATTATCCTTAGTTCTCTCATGACTACAATATGAATGCTGTTGAAAAACTCTCTCGGTTGAATTTTCCTAGATCCTTGACTTACTATCTGCATCCTTTTTTGTCATCAGCTACCCAACACTATAATGCTTCCTATCATCTATCCTCTCTCTATAATTCATCCACGTGTATGCACAGTTTGACGCATACCCATGCCAACCTTTGTTGGAGAAATTGTCTAAATGGTTCACATCACACCTATGCCCAATTTTCCTTGTACTCCTTATATTCATCTAAACCCCCATCAAGATCTTTCAGAAGGAGAGCTAGTAAAAGATTAAAAGCCAAGAGCAGACCTACGCTTGATGAAGCCCAATTTAGACAGGTGCTTTCCCAACTCCCACCCAGATTTTCATCTGAAGAACTTTGCAATGTCATCACTTTCCAGGACGATCCTCTAATTTGCTTGGAGCTTTTCAACTGGGCTTCTCAACAGCCTAGGTTCAGACACGATGCTTCCACTTATCATATCACGATAAAGAAGCTCGGTGTCGCAAAAATGTACGAGGAAATGGATGATGTTGTTAATCAAGTATTAGCTGTTCCTCATATTGGGACAGAGCCTCTTTACAACTCCATCATATACTTTTTCACTGAGGCAAGGAAACTGACTAGAGCAGTCAATATATTTAAGCACATGAAGAACTGGATGAAGTTGGATTGTAGGCCTTCAATTAGAACTTACAATCTTCTATTTGCAGCATTTTTGAGCAGGGGAAGGAATTCTTATGTTAATCATGTGTACATGGAAACCATAAGAGGCCTCTTTAAGCAACTGGTCAGTGATGGGATTGAACCAGACATCTTTACTTTGAATTGCATGATAAAAGGTTATGTGCTTTCCCTCCACGTGAATGATGCTTTAAGAATATTCCATCAGATGGATGTGGTTTACAAGTGCCAGCCAAACTCCTTCTCATACAATTATTTAATTCATGGGTTATGTGCCCAAGGCAGGACAATAAATGCGAGTGAGCTGTGTAATGAAATGAAGGAAAAAGGGCATACCCCTAGCAGTAAGTCATATAATTCATTAGTGAATGCTTTGGCTTTGGGTGGTGAAGTTGAGGATGCAGTGAGTTATTTGTGGGAGATGATTGAAAAGCAGATATCAGTCGATTTTATCACCTATAGGACAATCCTTGATGAGATATGCCGACAAGGAAGGGTAGAAGAGGCTATGATGTTGCTGAAGGACCTGCAAGAGAAGGACGTTCTGGATGTATATACTTATAGGAAGCTTCAATGTGTGTTTGAAGATGATTTTGGACATTCAGGTCATAGAAATGTATTCAGGTAGGGATGTCATTAGCTCTTCCATCCATCTAATTCATTTCATGATATTTCTAGTACCCGTGTCATATTATCGGGAGAAATACCTTATCTTTCTATTGAAGTTTGATGGCTGTATAATTCCTTAAATCACTCTGTAGTCCTAAGATGAGAAGATCTCAATTTCTTTTGGTCTTTAATAACATTTTATTGTACTATTCCTGGACCATTCATTTGAATGGATATACTGCACAGCTGCACATTTACTTTCGCACCATGATCCTTCTGTTTTTTATTAAATAACCAAAGATGGCACTTGGATAACCAGATCAAGATGGTAACTAAATTAATTGAGAATTTGCTTTTAAACTATTACATCTGGTTAACCCTTCAAAGACTATGATAAATCCTTTTGCACGTTTCCGTCGATTCAATTATTTTGTCTTAAAATGCACGGATACGATGAAGAACAAAATGAGAACACTACTTATGGTTTTTCTCTGAGCTCATTCATTTGGTTTATGGTGACAGTAATTGATCGGGCAATTATCTTTAAATCAGAGCATCCCTTTCTTTCTGTATGTGCTCATCTGTGTATGGATTGATGTCTGCAGGGGTTAAATTATATGTCCTGCTCTCTTCCTTCTTGGCTCAGTTGTTAGAAGATCAACCTGCAATTCGCTTCCATTAGACAGGATAAGAGCAGAGTGTGCCTCTATGATCAACATGTCAATTTTTAGGCATGTGAATGTTCTTGGTACTTTGAGGTGCTTCTCATCATCTGGACCCCAAATACTGAGGACCGGAGATATCTTAAGGCAAAGTAGAATATTCTCCAATGAAGACATTATTGATTATTCAAAGGTGAGCCATGATTCAAATCCTCTTCATTTTGATGCTGAAGTAGCTCAGAATTCAGGATTTGAAGATCGACTTGTTCATGGGATGCTTGTTGCTGCATTGTTCCCACGAATTATTGCCTCTCACTTCGTAAGTCTATTTCAATATTTTTTTTGCCTTTACTTTCTTCTTTTGATTATTTGTGATACTTGTCGTTGAATACTAGATGAATCTTTAGTCATGGTACAGTATGCATATATAGTGGCAGAGTAACTGCTTCTTTAGCACTAAAAAGCCGAGGCAGAGCCATGTGTTCTACTCATATGTTGATGGATAAAATCTGGTAACAGGTGGTCATTGTGGCTTTTAAGTTGACATTTTTACTAGATTCTCCTCAAGTAATGCGTCAGGTGCATCTCAGTCGTTGGATGTGCCTTGTTTTTACACAAGCCAATGGTCAAAATGCAGCTCTCCAAAGCATTTCATAGTTGTATAGCCCAGAAGATTCTTTTCAACATCTTTTGCATTGAGTACAAGGATGTCTGAATTTGATTTAAGGTTTATGTGCTCTTATTTGAGATACCTATATTTCCTTTCATGTGTTGCTGATCAATAGCCTGGAGTCATCTATGTGTCCCAAAGCTTGCAATTCAAGTGGCCTGTCTATGTTGGAGATGAGGTCACGGGTGAAGTACAGGCGGTTAACATCAGAGAAAGCAAGAAAAAATATATGTATGTCAAGTTACTTTATTAAATTGCTCTATTCTTGTGAGGCCGGGAGTAATTCAGGAAAGATTACGTCATGCAGGGTAAAGTTCTTGACAAAATGTTTCAAAAGCGGTGAGCTTCTAGTCATCGATGGGGAGGCCGTGGCAATTTTGCCTTCACTCACCTTGGGTTAAATCTCACTATTCTGCCTGCTATGAGATGGTAGCTGGATGATACATGATCGGAGACACGAGCAATCAGTCCCATGTGGAAACTTCTTAATGCACCGCAACAACCCTGCCGAGGCTTTTGTCATGGTGTTGTCCGTAAAGATTGTGTGTCTGGTCGTTGTTAATTTTGCAATGTTGAACCAGTCGGATTTGCACTGAGAAAGTTTGAGTAGACTCCTCCGTTTCGTTTTCTTTTTGCGCATGTTCACTTTCCCATGAAGACATCTAGTTCGCTTGTGTGGGAGTCTAGAGCTAATGAATAACCTACCCATCTACATTTTCCATCATGTAAATGCCGGATTTATATGGTATGAGAAATGTATAGCTCTCCATCTACGAAAAAGAACTTGTCACAGAGATTAAGATATGCGGACGCTTGAACTGTCGCCAGAATTGAATTCAGACTATTAGGTCTGATGGCACGAGGTTGATACTGCATGAAACAGAGTTCTGACATATCTGAAGCAGTGCGAGGAAGCAATTTTATTTCATTAAATTCCAGAAAGAAGACTCATTAAGTTAATAGATACAACGATACATTCTACGAATTTTCTATTAACTATACATTCTACGAATTTTCAAAATTCGTCTCCATTTGCTTCAAATTATACAAAACAAGTAAAATTTACGTAGCAGCTGAACTATACAAAGTTTCTCAGGGGCGATTGAATTTTTGTTGGAATTTCCCCTCCAACACGTGCAAAAAAGAGCGAAATTAACTTGCCTAAAAGAATTGGAGCGGACCAGATATGGTAACCGGAGGATCAATTTCTACTTGCGTAGCCTTCCCCTCCGAAAGCAAGGAGGGTAAAGTGTTGGCCTCCTTTGGTGGAACCCCCTCCGCTGTCCATATAGTAACATGCGGCCACTCGTTCTTCGAGGTTATGACTTCCCCGTCGACAGAACCGAGGCGAGCTTCAAGTGCAGCCGTTTTGTCGTTGAAGAGCAAAGCTGTAAGATCCACAGGGACATCTTGATCAAGGTAGAGGCCGTAGCTAGCTACAGCCGTAACGCCATGACTTCTCTTGTGAGCAAGAGTGACATGAGGCTTTTGGAGGCTGCTGTCTAAGTGTTTGTCTCGCAGGAAGGTTTCTACGTTAGGGTACTTCTCAGCCAACTGCTTAGAGTGACCATGGAGATGACAAACAAGATTGTCAGTAGCAAAAGAATAACAAATTTAATATACAAGATTTGCGTAAGGTTAAGAAAGATGAGGCATAGCCAAGAGCACTTGACAAAAATGCTTTATCCTACTTACATCATTAAGAAGATTTTGTATGCGTGTTATGGGTAAGCTGACAGCAGCAAAAACAATTGTTCCTGGCTTCCTCTTCTCTGTACTAGGCGCCATGTAATCACCTCTGGCAACTTTCTTCAGTTGTTCCGATACTTGCTTAACAGCAAAGTCAAATGGCACCTGGAGAAGTGAAAACATGTTTCTCACCATTGAGAAGTGGAACGGAGAGAGGATGTGACAGGACAAGAGAGAGTATAATGACCTGAATAGAGTTGAGATAATCAGCATTGCTAAGTAATGTCTCTCGCAATTGCTTTTCCCAGTTAGACCACTCCTTTGCATAGGATCCTTTGTTGGACTCCAATCTACAAATGCCAAACATGTAATGCACCAAATCAAAGAGAGAGGAATGCATAATCAGTCAGTACACCAAAAGACAAGACACGACTTATCTCTTGGAACAAACATTCAGAATGGTGATGCAGATGGAGAAATCCTAGTAACAAGGCTCCACTAGTTCTTTATACAATTTAGTCAACCAATGCTCAGAAATGAACATCAGAGAAGTGAGCTTGCTTGTTCAAGAGAAGAATTATATTATTTTGGTTGGTTTAGTGGATTGCCGCTTCCATGACCACGAAACGACCACAAAGGAGCACAATACGATACGAATATAGCCATCTATAGGTTAAGCAGAGCCATAGAAAGGTCTAACCTCCCGTGCCTCCTAGTATGAAGGTTGAATAGATTAAGTCCCTCCTCCAAAACTGATTTGACTAGACCAGGTAGAGGACTCCTGCATAAGCAAAGCAAAATGTGGCATCGATTTAACTTTCTGGCAAGAGCTAGAGAATGTAAGTGAAATTGACATGGCAAACATTTCCGATGTGCGAAGAACTCAAGTTCCCAGACTGTCTACCCCCTGCTTTCACATCTTCATTGACCAACTCCCCCACCTCTCTCTCTACTGAAGAAAAAAAGAATCTGAACATGCAACAAAACCATGCCGTGGTAATCGACCCTCAAGTGTTCTAGTATAATTATGTCATCCCGCATGAATCTTATGTCACTACATGATGAGTTATGACAATTGCAACCTTGTGAATGACATGTAACCTTATTTGTGCATTTCACTGCACTTATTTTATGTGTCAGGAAAAGAAATGATGTTACGATAAGACAAGAAAATTATGTGTCAGAGTCAGTAGGGAGATTTCATCCCTAGTGTACGGTTACCCGTATTTGGCTCACCGCATGATCACAGTTACAGACATCGAGCTTAAAATGAGCCAAGGAATCATTTTACCTATCAGATTTCAGCAAGGGCATCTTCACAATTGAGCCAAATCGTTCAACTAGTTCACTCTCAAACTCTTCACGACTCTGAAGCATATCAACACAGATCAGTGAATACCTCAAACAGTCTCATTGACATCACACTAAGAGAAACGCCAAGAAGTTTATCTCGGAAGAAAAGGCAGGATCATACCTTGCCCTCATAAAGGTGATAAAACATTAGAAGCACATAACCAGCATTTGGAGATGCCTTGTCAAGATTACCCTTCCAAATTGAAAAGCATCAAATAACGCATCAGTAAAAGATGAAAAAGGGTAACTAATCTTCATAGTGCCTTAAAAAGTTAAAAAATCTTACTGGATGATTAACCCGCTGAAGCACACGGAACATGAACACAGCTAATGCATCGAGAGAAAATGGATTCAAATCAGTACCTGCAAGAAACCATGATTAATTCTTTTGGGAACAGCAGTGAGAGAGAATTGAAACCAAGATCAAATGATTCATATCATCCAATACACTTGGAAAAGAAAAACTCAAAGGCAAGTTTGCAAACAAGTCATCTGCATCTTGCATGGCATCAACAAACTAACATGCAAGTGTCACGGTCCTGAGGTTCCCCACGGGCTAAGGACCGTGTACAACCCAAGAAGATCGAGCAAGAGCCCTGAAGACCTCTAGAATATTCTTAGGGGCGGGCAATACGGTAAATGTACCACATTCTAGAATTCTCTACTCTTAAATGTCGGTAGTTGATAGATGGAGAGATACCATCTCCACCCTTAGATCGTAGAAGATCCGATGGTAGTAATGAGAGGCTCTCTTGTATAAATAGGGGTGCTCTCCCCCTCATTTGTATCATCCAACACTTGAAAGCAATACAATTGTCCTTTCTCTCCCAAGAGCTTCTCTCTCTAGATACTTTCTCTCTCTACGATCCAGGTGAGCAAGAGTGATTGATCCCTGGGGAAGGCTTAGCTTAGGTGGTCCACCGATCTAAGGAAGCCTAAGTCGCCGCACAAGTCCGAACCAAGCTATCGGCCCGTGACACAAGATTGCACAATAGCACAATCTACATTGGCAATCATAACAGCTTACTAGAGTGTGCATGAAGAAATAAATGAAGAGACGAAGAGAACAAAGCAGTAGAAATTATTGAAGTCCCACATATTCACCACTTAATCTAATGAAGAAAATGGAGTGCAAAAAGGACATATAAGACTGGTGAAAATGTTCCAATGATGCTCTAACTCTTCCTTGTAACATAACCATGGAACTCTGGGGAAGAATCACATTGCTGTCAATTTCTCAATGGAAACTACAGAGTAACTAAAAGCTCATATATATTAAGTAGAAAGCTTCAGATTCCTCTTATGAGGTACGATCAACCTAGAAAAATACAGGCACATTACTTGTGCAAATAGATTTGAAGAGAACTCTTGATCACTGAAGAACCAAGATGACCACATGCATTTTCTAGGCCATTTTTTAGGAAAACAAAAAGTCCATCAATAACATAATTATCTTCCATTAAGGCTCCATTCATTTTGCGGAAAATGAATTATTTGAAAAACATTTTCCTAAAAAAGATCATTTGTATCGCTTGAAATAATTAGCCAATAAAAAGTATTTTCATTATCGACAACAATTTATATCTAAACATTTTTGTGGATGATGAAAACATTGTTCATCCATTTATTCTTGTAAACGATATAAGTGATCATTTTTAGGAAAATGTTTCCAAATCATTCATTTTCCGCGAAACAAACGGAGCATAAGTAGCAGAATAGTCCAAGAAACTTGTCTTGCATATACGGGCAACACCAAGAAAATCACCATGCTTCAAGCGCTAAAATGAGGGAGGAAAGGCAAAAATTTCTTTTCAGCTGGCTACTTGTGGTACGGAGGTTTGTGAGGAGCAAAAAGAAGTCAGAAGGAGCTTTACTTTAGCCAGAAGGAGGTATTTTAGAAGCTACACTACATTTATGGATTTGGTAATAACAAAAGTATATGTTGCTGACTCCTTATTAGGACATTCCTACTGTTGATCTGAAGAACCAATCACAACGGTTTAGAGGAGTGGATACTGCCAGGTAATATCCAGAAATTTCAAACAGCTCCATGTATATTGAAGTTTTATCTAGAGAGAGAGCACAACCTTCAGAATCAGGTATAACTGGAACTGCCGACGCTTTGGTGCTCCTGCACATATCCTCAATCTGAAACAGCAAAACAAAAGGACCAAACTGAGACATGTATTTTTCCATCATTAATGGGGTTTTTAAGAGGAAAGAAATTGAAGCATGTGCCATCACATGCGCAGCATCACCTTTTTGAAAGTAGTTGCTTAAAGATGGAGTTGCTTTAGTTGTTAAAAATCAAATTATAGAATTGATTGAGCTACTTTCCAAAAGTTTAGGAACTAGATTGAATAAAAAAAAAAGGTTCAGCGACAACATCGAATATTGAAAAAAAGATCAGGGACCATCACTGTCATTGCCCTAACTGTATTCAATAGTCAGGCCAAAGAGATTCATTGCTCAATCAGTTGACTGACTCATATTGCCACCAAATAGAACGCAGAATCAGCTATATAGCCACATGTTCCCCTGAAGGTTAGTTTAAAAGAAACCAGGACAGTTTTTTTTAAGAAATTGAGACATTTTAATTCACCATTGCTAGCTACTGCAACCTAGATTAGCACAGAAAAGTTCCTTTAGTTTTAATTGTTCCAGATTCGTGGGAACACCCACTATCTGCGATCTGGGTTGTTCGACCCTGATCACCATACGTATGTGACTTGGATCACCAGTTTTAGAGATCCTGATACCCTACAGAGCTGCTAGAAATTAGAATGCTTCTCGGCTTAGCTATGGCTTACTCATTTGATCTTCTCTGGTTAAGAAGAAGAAGAAGCAGAAGAAGGATTTCTCTCCTCAAGCTATGCGTGCAACAATTTCCAAGGTTTTGACTTTTTGACCCCATTACTCAAGATAAGCTCCTATAAATAAATTCTCAGGCCAAAGGATCAAATCCATTTAGCCCAATTATTGAGTAAGACATGGGGTAGAGTAAATATGATTATGTGTCAAGGTATGTGCAGTTTATTGGACATGCCACCTAACACAAACCACGATCCCTACTACCAAACCAACTAAGCCTACCCCCCAAACCACAAGCCTAAAAACTAGTGCTCTGCGTACCCAAATCCATACCACGTACCATAACGAACCACGATCCAGGTAACATTGGACTTTGACTCACATTTTGATGCTCGAAACTCGACTCTAGCTAAATCGAGTATTAAATTTCCAGAGAAAGCTCATCTCTAAGTAGAAAATTGAGATATTCGAATTCGATTTGATTACAACAAAATTATAAATGAACTCGAGCAAGCCGAAGTATCTTCCCTTAAACATATGAGTGTGTGTGGATATACTATTATTCAAAGGATTTAGGAATCTATTTTTACACTATTAGATTTCTTTTATAAAAATAATAAAAGCTTGATTAGGTTAGCGAGCTTGCTGAACTTAGTTTTCGGCGCGCTTGAGTTTGACTGCAAACAAACGAGTCAATCTAGAGGAATCATTGAAGCAGGAAGTATTCGCCTGCAGCTTGACTCAGTCTTGACCCTAGCATATATTCACAAGTAATTGTGGCGCTCGCCATTGTCAATGGAAAAGAAGTCTATTTTTTACCCTAGTTCTCTGTAGGAGCTAGCAATAAGTGAAAACGACTTCAATATGCCGACTCAGTAGAAAATGAAGAAAATATCCAAACTTTGGACTAAACAATCATAATCTAAAGGGAAAACAGAAAGAAAATCACCTGTCTCCAAACTTCTTCATTTGGAGCATTCTTGTCTGCTAGCATTATAGAATGGGGTTTTCTCCTGCGTTCATCAGCAACTTTCTGCCAATATTTGCCTACGCATATACCAAAACAGAGAAACAAACTCTCAAAGAAAAGTATCAGGAAAAAAGAAGTTTGCATCCATAATATTGGCTTGGAGTAAGATTCTTTCGTCAGGAATTGTTCTGACAAGAGCACATGAACATTTTTAAGGGGAAGTATGGTGTACAATGAGGATCAGAAATTGATGATGATTTGAATAAAATATAGTAAGCCTATACACCGCAACAGATTATGCTTGAAGCTTGAACTTCTGTCAAATAAACAAATTGTCAACCAAAGTGACAACATAAATAGCGGAGTGAAATGGAGGACCAATCCAACTACCCTGAGCAGTCAATCTCCTTTCCGCTGAGTTAATGTCATGGGATATGTACTATTTTCCACTTGAAAAATCCTCTCTTGCGATGCTTCACTCATTATTCTTTATTATCAGTAAATTTCTAGTGCTTCATCTTCGGGTACCAACAGCTAAAGATCCAAATTTCTTCCAGTTTTAATCATACCACACCAATGATCATGCTTTCTTTGTCGCTCAAGACTTATACAAACGAGAGGTCCTAATTTTGCCGGGCTTTGGTGAACAGGCCTAGTCCTTCGTTATTTTTACAGGGCCAGATGGGCACAGCTATGGAGACGCCATTCTTTATTTTACCTCAAGACAATGGACACATTGCGAATGGTGAACATCCAAAATTAAACCGATGAAAAGCATTGAAATCCAAATGAGGTACAGCCTAATTACTTCAAAGAAGCATAAGTTTGATGACATCTCAACAATGTTCGATACCTTTAACAAGGTCACCCATTAGACTATGGACTGGCCGATCATCCCCAAGACCACCTGGGGCACTCAATAGTTCCTTGCACAGGGCCGACTTAGCACAACCAGGTATTCCTGAGATATGAGAAATCAAAACATAATTACCACATCTGAAGTAACAAATTATACACAAGAAGAATTATAAGATGAGAATTTTCTGAGACCAATTTATGTTTGCTCAAACCAATAACTAATTGATATTAGTTATTTAAAAAGAAAGAAATAACAAAGCAGTGCTGCAACTAAGATGAAAAAAGATCTTGGAGAAACTGGACATATAAGAAACTTCTGAGAACTCAACAGTCTGAGATAGATAGAATCTGATTGTTAAAAGAGGCTCAACATTTCATAAAATTTTGTACTAAAGCAGCATGCTTTTGCTGTAATAGTATGCCTTAACAAAGAAGAATGAGGTATTGTTATTAAGAGAAAAACCAAATAGTTCTGCCAACCCATTCGCAAATGAATACAGAACAATAGATGTATAACTAGCTGCAGACTCAATTCAGCTGTTGTGTGACCAAAAGTACCTAAAACTCTTGTTGCGGAGGATTCTTCAAAATTCTTTGTGAGATTCTTTCAAAATAGAGGTATGATTGCCAACAGGAGCAAAATGCTGCTCAAGTGACTACACACATCAACAAGAAAAGACAGTTCTAGCTCAAGAGGCACTTCACGCCGCCCAAAGGCCAAGACAATTGTAGAGAGGAGAGTTATCTTATTTGAAAGAAGGAACATCAAATTAAAATACTTAAAGAAATCATTGAACCATTATTGGCAGATTATTTAAGAACTTAAACAAAATCATGAGGACCTCTCTCTCTCTCTC
>BCNH02000002.1:15124482-15153214 GCA_001662345.2 Metrosideros polymorpha var. glaberrima | reverse complement strand
GCAGACAGGTTAAACTTTTAGGAAACAATCAATATTTCATGTGATATGAAGCTCACATCAAGAGTTTGAATCTTGCACTCCCTCCTATTGTTAGTCCATGTGTTCTAGTCTACAGCTATCTAGTGGCATATCATATCTCTCCTGCATAAGGTCCATCTTACAAGCAAAGGGGAGTGTTAAGAAATATGCTAACATTCATTGTTATCCCATTTTCAAATAGTTTAAACTATGGCGGAAAACAGTCATTTCACTCTATACAAGATAATGTAGTTCTTCCTAAAAACTTTTACTGAGTGCAAATTATTACTACAACAGGCAAGAAGATAGTACGTGTAGAAGGTAAGATAATTTGTTCAATCGATTAATCCTTAATGTCTAGTAATTAATCAAAATGCATGGCTCATGCAAATAAGTTTCGTGAACATACCTAGTTGAGAATAACCATACATGGTTGGTAGGGAGACGCCATTTTCGACAAAACGCAATAATTTCAGGAGTGGAGTAGAATTTAGGCTTGCCACTTCCCAATTCGGTGACCGCAGTAACTACAACTGTTGAAGTAACAAGAATGGTTTGACAAAATAATCAACTTTTCATACTTATCTACATTGATGAATGTTGAGAATAGACATAATGACCAAAACATATTTCTCCATCTGTGTAAGAAACAATAATGAGAGACTAACAATATTAGGAAAGGGCTTTATTAGCAAGTGATATAAGGTACACATCAAGCAAACTAGCCAACGCGAAGTCAAGTTCTTCACGATGAAACGGTAAGAAAAAGTAGCTCTTGATTAACCATTTCTTTTGGAGAATTCTATCAATAGGAATACTTCACTATTCTATCTAAAAGAGCTATCCTCGCAAAAACTACTTTCATACGATGATCAACATAGTTATGGAGGCATGATGTAACAGAAGGACATGAAATGGAACTTTTCAATAAGATATGAGACTATAGCAATGGAAGAAAATGAAGTATGATTATGGGCAGTCAATCTCTAAACATCAACCATAACCACAAGAAAAGTGTAAAAGTTTTTCAGCCCGAACTCATAGTATGACTCCAAGAACAGAAGGACACTAATAGTAGAAATGAGAAAACACGCATACAATTAATCAACCATGTTTTCATTAACAAATTTTTAAAGATCCAAATATAGAATGCATACTTCCTAACAAAGAACCTCAAAGTGGAAAAGGAGTAAAAATAATACCGTAATCTTCTCGGGGTCGCTGCCCATGGTCACCCAAAACAGCTGTTACTAGCTCCATAGAAATACACATCCTGTTTTCCTGGAATTATCAAAGATACAGCTGTTGGAAAAGGTAAAGCATACTATAAAAAATTTAACTTCAGAGGTCATGTGCCAATGCTGTGAACAGCAATGAACATTGCTAACTGGAGATTTACCACATAGACGGAGTCCTAAATTCCATATTACAGGATACTCGTGAACTTGAGTGGTTGCTTGTTTACACCAGCAAAGTGTTTCATTTCACATATGTCCATATGTGCACTACTGCATTAGTGGTGTGCACAGTAGTGCGCGCGCACTTTGTCGAGAGAGAGAGAGAGAGTGTGTTAAATCATTTCCATATTAGGGTCCATTTGTTTCAACTTCTTAATTACTTATGGTGTTCCACCAAAATGAAAATGTTATTTTAAATTTAAAAACTATGTAATTTTCACGAAAATGAATTAACATTCTTAAAGATTTGAAATTTTCAATATAAATAAAGGAAAGTCAAATTATAAACCCTTAAAAGTATAGGCTCCAAATTAAAATTAATAGAACCCCCAGTCACCTAATTGGTGAGAGTCTTAGCACTTGAATCTCTAACACTTCTTTCTCTCACTTAAGCAAGTTTAAGGTCTAGGGACTAGCCACTACAAAAGCTTGACCTGAAGATTAAGTTCCAAGCAGCCCAATTAGATAGAAAATACCCACAAAAAGAAATCAAAGGGGACAAAGACCTTGCATCAATCGATGAATTATATCCCAAAAACATGGTAGTAAAATCGTACACGGATTTTTATGTGCCCGTGGAAATTACATGGGAAAAGACTTCAAATTTAAAGTTGCAGATATTGATCTAAAGATTGGTTGAGCATCAAGGAGAATAGAAATGATATCGACAGCTAACGTTAGAGTGAAATACCCACTCACTTCCAGGAAGGCATTGAACTCAGTTTGCATCTTTCCTGCTTCCATACCCCATGACCCCCGAAACATGCGGCCAAGGACAAAAACTCCCACAGCAGTGTATCTATAAGAGGAACATCTACTAAGTACTCAATGCAATGTGCCACAAATACTAAAAGGTTTTCAGCTTACATATTTCCAAAGCTGTTCTTGGCATATGCTCCACCCTCATGACCGGCATACATGAAGAGAGAACCTGAATGCTTGAGGGAAACCTGCATGGGTGTAACTTAACCAGGGTGAAAAAACATCATCTGCCTCACTTGGCAGTTATCTCAAGAAATTACTTATTTAGCCTATGCAATAGGGAAAGATTGGCAAACTATAAATTTCATCAAATATCTGGGACATATAAGTTAACACTCTTTGCCGAATGCAAAAATGTATTCCTACTAGGAGAAAACATGGAGCTAGTAAGGTGGCGTACCTCTAATGTTGCCAGGCCTTTTGACACCATCTCAACCATCCTTGTCCTAATCTGAATAAATGAAAACACATGAATAGATAGAGAAGATGCAAAACTTGGTTTCCATTATTAAAGATGAAGCGACCAAATGAGCAGGAAACTGCTATAGACATTCTTGTGCGCTAGATAACTTATCAGAAGTTAGTAGCACCCTCAACAGCTGAACAAAGCATACATCCTGATAAAGTAAAATAATAAGGGACTGTTTTAAAAAAAAGAGTACCTCCTGATCAGACTTCTCATTTTCAAACTTGGGATAGAAGGTAGCTCTGATTTGGGCACTTGTATACGTAGAGTTATCCACAGAGAAACCCTCCAAATAATTTGTCCTGAATATCTTACCCAAACCCGGGGAGATTTCTCGTGCCACACTTGAGCCAGAGCTATTCTCTTGCACCTCCGCCACTCCTTTATCCGCAGTCTTACTTTCACTGTCCACTTCCAAGGGTCCGCTAGCTGTTCCATAGGCTCTCGGCTTCCATATTACTTTCTCACCTAGGAAAGGAGTATGATGGTTTGCCAATTGAATGCTGCCCAATTGGGAAGAATGAACATCTCCACTTGACTCTGCAATATCTAACCCTCCGAGTCCGCCGGTAACAGCTTCAACTGTCAATGCACTATTCATCTCCGGAGCTGTTGTGGAAGGGTTTCTCTCTTTCCACTTCTGCTCTCCATGCCGACCCTTTGTCTGTATGACCACATCCAATTAATGCATTTATCAGATAATCCTAGAAGAGGGAATCATTTACATAATTGAAGCAATGATGCTGATAACATGTAAATCACTCCATTTTTCGTTAACTTGCACAAATTAAAAACATAGAGTTAAGGGAATGATAAAAAAATATGAACATCAAAAGTTCTCAACTTGCGCCAAAGCTGATAGTCGAAAATCTAACATTAACGGACAAGTATTTGCACGAACGTCAAAAGAAGAAACTCAAGCGCGCCAAAGGAAGCACTTGTCAATCGTCCAAAGCATTGGACCAAAACCGCAGGCGCGTGACGCAAGTTCACCGAGTGCAACGACGCACCGAGCGCAGGAGACGAACCTGATGGCGAGGCATTACCAAGCGATGGGCGGAGGAGGAAGGAACGAAGGCGAGAGAGCGAGTCAGGGTTTTGCGAGGATTGAGGGAGCGATGCGAGGGGAAGGTTCTGGACAGCAACGCCGCCGGCGGAGGAGAATGGCAGAGGAGTGTTGGATTGAGAGCACAAAGTATCCTCTGTGCCGCCGACATCCAAAGAGTCGGGACGTTGGCGCATCTAGAAACAATCACAGAGGTAGAGAGAGAGAGACAGAGAGCTACGGTGCCGTCGTCGTCTCACACATGGCGACGTGCAGTGACCCTCGGGCTCTTCGTCGTGCACGTACTACATACAGCACCGGCGACTGCTTCTAGCTCCAGGGGTGCGCCGTGGAAAAAAGGGAATGGCCCGAAAGCACGGACCGGCCCGACTTTGCGGGCTTCAACGGGAAAGGCCCGCCCGATTTCTTCTCCTGGGCCGCCTTTCACTGCCTCCAATCCATGGACACACACAGAGCCTCCCCGTCTATCGCTCGCTCGCCGACTCATCAAACCACCAAGCCACCGGCCCACCGCGGCACGATCATCAATCTCCCTTCGCACAGCCCTCGAGACACACCCATAGAGCCGCTAAGGGTGCGTTTTTTTTTCCTTCCAGAATTCAACTTATGACAATAATCAAATTTTTGCCAAAATCAATTCTTGAAAAGAATGACAAATAAATTTTTGGAATGTTTACTAAACGCGTCCCCATTTTACTTCTACTTTTGTCAAGTTTACCAAATAGCAATCGGAGATCGGCGATCGACGGCGTTTGACGATCGCCCGGCGACCGGCGGCAATCGACGATACAAATCCATTGACGGGGACCGGTGACCGACGGCAGTCAACGATGGGAGTGACGGCGGCTTACGAGCATGAGAAAGAAATGAGAAAAAAAATGAAAAATGAAAATATCAAAGAATTACTTCTGGCTTTAAAAAATTACTTCTTTTACCAAATATAATTCTCATTTAGAAATATAAAATTGCTTTAGAAATAATTATTTATCAAACGCATTTCTGTTCCAAAATTACTTTTGGAGCAAAATTAAAAATTCTGGAAAGTTATCAAACTCACCTTAAAATGTGTTAGAAACCCATATTTTAACTCATATACATAAAAATGGGATCATAAACAGCTTTTAATTTTTTTTACCAAAAAAAAAACTTAAAATTTGAGTGAAAATAAGTTCTAAAGAAAAGAGGCAAAAAGAATTGAAAGTGGGTTAAGTAACAAGCGTCACAAACCCACCTTCGTTTTCTATACGCTCTTCTTTCTTCTCTGTAGACGACAAGCAGCACCCCCACCGCTCCTCGCCTCTCTCTCGCCCTCAAATCTCGCCACCCCTCTCCGCTTCTTCCGTCCCTCCACCTCCGATTGTCTCCCGGTTGCACTGGCCGCCGCTGCGAGACTCTGTCCCCAATTGCACGCCGCCGCTTTCGATTACGGCATCATCCGAAACGACGACCATCAAATTGAGAGAGAAGAGGAATGTTGCAATAGCAAGTGTTGCCGAGTTCTCGAGGCCGAGGTAGCGCTCGCCCTCGGGGAACTGGTCGACGAGGGCCTTCTCGAGCTTGGAGCCCGCAGCACCCATAACTCTCAGACGGCGAATCGAGAGCAGACGGAGGTTGGACAGTGCCAAAAAGACCCAAAAAATTGGAGTAACAGGAAAACTATATTCGATTTTCAAATTTGTTTAAGTTAAGAGAGCTTCATTGTACTAGCAAATCGCAAAAAGTTGGACTTCTACGATAAATAAATAAAAAACTTGAATAATTGAATCTGAGTCACCACGCATTTTGCCAGCCCTGAGTTATTTATAAGTATTTCAATTTAGGATTAATATTACAAAAAACTTCAAATTAACTAATTTTTTTACCTTAAAAAATCCTAAACAGGTACAACTAGAACAAATTTACTCCAAATTAATTTTTTAGCCATAAAAAATCTCAAACTGGTATATTTGTGACAATTGTACATTATGTTAGTTTCCGTTAAATTATGTTAATACTATGAAAAACTCCAAATTAATTTACTTGTAACAAACAGAGGTAAAAACTTCAAATTAATACCCCCATCAACTATCACGTGCCTTTCAACTCATCAATTTAATGGTAAAATTTAACGAAAACTCATAAAGGGTAAACTTATCACAAATATACCAATTTAGAGTTTTTCGTGGTATTAACCTTTCAATTTTTTGTATTTTTAATATATGTTGCTAATTCTTTTATTGTTTAATTTACTTTTATAATTTGATGCGAATTTTTTTATTTAAGTAACATATATATGTGAAGAGCTTAAAATGGGTTAAATGAGTGGAATGAATTTTCCTAAAATATTAATGTGTTTTGATAATATGGATACGGTCATGTACTAGTTGAGTTGGGTATGGGTCGTAACCAAGGGGCCTCCTGTGGATCCTCGATTGTTGATTACGAGAGGGTCACCTTACCATAGAAGAGGTAGTTTCCTAACACTTGAGGTCTTCGTGGCCTGTCTTATAACAAGACAAGCTCCACGGATGCGTTCTTTATTTTAACATATCGGTACCCGCACAAGCCCCCCTAATTGATACAATATATTTTTCCTACCTTGTCCTCGACAATACCCTCTATGTGTTTTTTATGTCTAAGGAATCCTAAAGTCTGGACGAGGCCTTTGACGAAGCAAATTAAGAACTCACTTGCATGGAAATGGGTAAAAACGGATTAAATTTGTCAATATAGGTTGGATCATAATTGACACGACCCAAACCCGACCCGACCCACACCATTTGACAGGCCTAGCTATAACCGATAAAGTAGCTCATGGATTTTATTCGAGATATAATCTACACGATTGAATAAAAAAATTCAAGCCATTCATTCGACTCCTGAACCGCTTTACTCCATCTATTTTGAGTATCCGGATGTCTGTCTCGCTCTCTAATGGCATTTTCTACACCATCATTTGCCAAGCAAAAAGAAACCATCTTCTGTTCGTCTCCATGAACCAGCAAGTTTCCAAGCTATCTCAGAAATCTTCAATCTCTTCTCCGTTTATCCCTCTCTCTCCATGCTCCACAAGCTTTTTGGCTTCCCTGCTGATTCTCTCACCCGGATGCTCTCGAGTTTCGGCTTCATTTCAAAGCCAACTTTATCTCAAAGTAATGCAGGAAGCATCTGCTTTACTCACTCAATTCTTTACAATCTGTATGCTTGCAAATTGAATTGCTCGATCCTTATTTCAATGTATTTTGTCCAGCAAAAGAGATGAAAAAAAAAGAAAGCGTCCAACCTAACTATACACGTCAATGTTTGACATTATGAACAGATAATATCGCATCTGAGAAAAGGAAAGCATTGAGAGAATAAATATAATCAGTAGCAGTTACAAATAATCCTCATCCGAGTCAGTATACCAATCTTCATCGTCTTCATCTTCATCATCATCATCATCATCATCATCAAAATCCCTGTCATCATCATACAAAATATTGTTTTCCTCCCACAGTGGACAAGAACATGTAGGTTTTTTATCCTTCCACTCCGCACCACAATTGTAGCAAAACTCATAACCACATCTGCAAGGATGCAATGCTAAGTAAGATTTTTGTAGTTTGTAAAAGAGGACTGACAAAAGATATAGAAGATAAAAAGCAAACCGCAAACTTGAATTATCTTTTTGCTGCATTATCTAAACAGTATGCACACTCAAAATTTCAGCGGCAATTAATCAGAAGGTAAAGAGCAAAAACAAAGGTTGAATAAAGCAGCCTGACCATTTCCAATCGCCCAAGCCAATAGTTTTGCCAATTTCAAGCATGTGGGAAATTGCATAACGCATTTACTAGTTGCTAGCAAAAGAAAAGAATTTACTAGCGCTAGCACATTGGCCTTTCTAATATCTGCAGGTACTAGCATGTAAAGCCTTCTGCCTCTATCTACCTTGTCCAGTGTAATCTACCAACAGACTGCTGCAAACTTTAAAAAAATCTTAAGATGCATATTTCCCCCCATGACTACTATAAGCACTCTGTCAACAACAATTCATTCCAACTCAAGTAAAGACCTTGATCACGGGACTCTTGTTCTTAATATGAAATTCTAATTCAGAGAGAAGAAAGAGAGGGGAGGGGGGGTTAATAATAGGGCTCCTTCCAGGAGGTCATCAGTTCAATACTGCCACTGCAACATTTCTCTTATCTTCAAGAAGGTCAAAGATCCACTCAAAGTGGTTGACCGGTCAAATCGGGTCAACATAAGGTCTGACCGGTTCTTGACCATTCCAGTCACCAGAACATAGTCCGATTCTTCATTCAACAGGTTGAACCAGCCTATGTGGTCTAGTTTTATAAGCATTGTCTTTGACATCCATAGTCCCTAATTCTACTTCTTGCGTGTAATAACAAAAGCATGGATATGACCACTGAAGCTCCAATCACGTAGATTAGCGGAAAACAGACCATTAAATGATAAACCTAAGGCATTAAACTATCGAGCAGCAGAGCTTGCCATTATGCATATCGACTAGAAGATACCCCAGGTAAAGATCAGCTCAACCGGGTAGGTCACTCATGGGAATTAAGTACCTGCAAGTCATGTGGTAACAGCCTTCAGAAAGTTCGATCATGTGATTGCATTTGATACACTGACGCCATAGATTCCTGGAAGCAAGAGACTTCAGCTTTGCATCTTCAGCAGGAGGATGAGGATGCAATCTTTTATAGGCCAAGCATGTCAAACTACTATGCCAAGGAACCTTGCAATTGATACAGAAGAGTCTATGACATTTGATGCATTTCCTTGCCCCGGATCTTGCAACACCTGAGTCTTCTGAAACTTCAGTTTTTGACATCAATGCAGAGCACGTGGGATAAGGGCAATATATTTTCTCTGCAACAGGGATTGAGGCTTCCTTTAACCGCTGGGTCATCATCTCAATTAGTTTGGGTGTCAAAAATTTACTGCAGCTGCTGACATTAAGATCAGATTTACATCCCTCGTGAGGACATCTTGGCACCATACCATGGAGCAACTTCACCTCTACATGCTGTCTCATGCAAGAAAAGCAATAGCGGTGTGCGCATCCATCAACCGCAAATATCTGACTAACATCAGCATCTTCTAAACAGATTACACAGGTCTCCTTCAGATTCTTGCTGGCAACACCATCTACACGCCCCACAATCTGGGAAGTTATCGCATCTCTTGCAAGTTTAAAGGCAAACTTGTACTCATTTCGTGCTACCAACAAGAAATTGCACTGATCGAATTTTCTTCTAAGAAAAGTCACTTGCTCAACTAACGCCACAACCTTGCGCTGCTTCGGCGTCCATCTACGAATAATCTACATTGTAAAGTCGACCACATAAGTGACTAGACTTTATACTTACGATGAATTGAACCAGACACTAATGTAGGAGGTTACCATAATTATTTCTGCTTAGAATCATGGAGGCACCTTAAGTCTTTGATAAATAAATGAACAGAGAGTGAATTATGAAGCACGAAGACAGAAAAAGAAACACTAAACATCAAAAGAGATATCATAAACAATGCAAACAACCGAAGTGTCAATCAGAACAGTTATGTCCATGAGTATTTCAGTAAAGCCATATGATTTGAACCTTCAGTAATCACAAAACAAAGACTCGAATAATTTGAAGTAGGGTCAGGAGTCAGGACAATGTACCATCTTTGCCATCTGCTACATGCCTATAGAAATAACTCACATGCAAAGGTTTATATATCTCCATCATATAATCAGATATTGCTTCAGCTAAAGAAGAAGTTGGGTAGAAGATTTCCCGAAGATGCGGTATGATTATAAGCCAGATAGACTAATTGCGCCCGGAAACATACCTGTAACCTCATCAAGAAACAATCAGATCCTCACAAAGCCAAGCAAATGGCGCAGGTACGTTTTCAAGACTGCGCTCATCTTGATAAACGATTCACATTTTCAATCAATCAACGAGAGAAGGTAAACCAATACAGAACGATAAGAAGTGAAGAATTCAACTTTGGTAATTATCTATAAAGAAAACTAAAACAGACACCTCCCTCACACCATGGGAAGATTGCATGGGGGCCAAAACATACAATTCGAGTAAGGAAATAAATCATTGAATGACGAGAAACGCCGAAACTAGAGACAGAGAAACTCACAAACTGGAAAAGCGGGAAGTAATCGCAGTAAAAGACAATCCTCTTCAACTCCAACGCCAAAGCAGCATTAAGGCCTTCAACCAACGCCTTGGCTTCAACCACAACCTTGCTCCTGCTCGTCCCGGGCCCGACCAATGGCTTCCTCACTTCGAATATCAAATTCCCTTTAAAATCACACACCGCAACTCCGACCCCCGCAAAAACGGAATTGCATTTCTGCCCCTCGATCCTCTCGTCACTCACCAAACCCTTGCAATACAAGCTAAACACATCACCGACGTGGCTGCGGCCGCTACGGCCGCTGCCGTCGCTGCGGCTGCCGCAATCCTTGGAAGTGCCCTCGCCAAAAGGCTGCTCGAACTCATCTCCCCAGTCCTCCCAGTCATCGTCGGGAATGGTCATGATCTCGGTGGCGACCTTCTGATCGTGGATCCGACGGTGGAGATCCTCCCTGACGCGCCTCGCCACGGCCTGGCTCAACTCGCGGTCCTTGAGCACTCGCTGGAACTTGGAGAGCTCGTCCGATTGGAGGGAGGCGAAGGAGGGTGAGACGACGTCGACGGACGGGGCTAGGGTTTGGGGCGGGGGTGAGGAGGAGGATGAGGAGGGGAGGAGAGAGAGGGAAGCGGCTAAGGCTTCCTCGAGCTGGAGGCGGTAGGCGAGGTCGAGGTCCGATTCTAGGGTTTGGGCGGCCATCAGCTCGCGGTGTTGCTCGGCGACGAGGGAACGGAGGTCGTCGTCGTCAATGGAGGAGCGGGAGCCCATGTACATGGAGCAGGGAAGTGAAAGTGAATGATCGGACTGTGGTGGGCGTGCTTTTTGGGGGCGGGACGGAGGCGTGATTCTACGAATTGTCATCGGGAGAGTCAGACTGCGATTTGTCTCTTTTGTCCCTATGAACGCACTCTTTTACTGTTGTGTCTTGAGGCTATGTTTGGTAGCCGAAATGAAAATCAGGATAAGATGAAATTTATCATTTCCTATATTTGCTTCTGACTTTAGATAGAATTGAATCGGATATAAGTGGGATAAGACAGGATAAAACATCATATGCAAAAGGTGAGAAAAAGATGTATAGAATTTCTTATATTTATGAAATAAAATGTATTTTTCTAGGAAAACAAACTTCTTAAACTATTAAAATTATAGTTATGATTAAATAAAAATAACATTTAAACTCTAATATATATATAATTCAAAATAAAAAATAATAACAATTTTATTGTTTATTTAATCCTTTTTAAATTTATATATTTGAATTTCTTTCTATTCTATAACATATTATGTGTATATATAATTAGTATCTATATTTATCCCATATTTTAAGTACATTATTTGAAAAATCTTTTACTATATAATGATGGAAAGGAATAAAAATGACTTTCTTCGTGATTTTGGTTGTGGCTAGTGATACATGCTATAGGGGTAAATAGGTTATATAACAATCTCGACAACTATTCGCGGATATAAGTAGAAGTAAGTTTGTATGTGCAGAATCAGACTAGATACAAAGCAAAACTACGAAGGTGTTGCTTCCATCAAGTAAATAAAACAATAAGTAATAAGAGATAGAAGTAGATGTAAGTATATTTAGCTTGCATTACTTTAATCCAAAACTGCTTCTACTCAAAACTTGATAGATCACACTACCAAAAATACACGCACTACTACAATACTTGTTCTCTTCTCAAAAGACTAATAGACAGTGTATGAATCTCAGTAAGCAAGATTAATTGATCATTTCACCTTGATGCATTGGTCCTTCTTATAAACGACGATCGTCAAGTTGACTGTTTGACATATCAGTTTAGCCATTGTAGATTCTATAAAAATCACCAAAATTTGGTCGCCCGTACACTCAGATCTTCTAGCAATCTTACCGTTTTCATGAATAGAAACTCCGAGTTAGGAAATAACCCTTGTCCAACGGCATGATGAATAATAATTTGATTCTCTTCAGACAAAATAAAACCATAACTTTAGACTTGTGATCGGCCACTTGATTCCTTCGAATGCGTAACAACAATCAAGGAATGTTTGAGTCTTCATTATGTCACTCGTATAGAAGTTTTTCTAAGTTTGGTCTAAGTTGTAGCTTCTATCAGCTTTCCTTGGTTTGGCCTGGTGGTCCAGCTAACGATTCTTGTATTTATCAAACTCCATTGATTTTTCCAGAGCAGGCCTGTGAATTAGGCTTTCACAGATTTGTTTGCCTAATGATCTTTCAAACATTCACGAACTTCTTTTTCTCTTTGACTTATTCCCCCTTAAGGTCCTTCCAGTCTTTCAATTTTTTCTTACACATTGTCAAGGATAGATTCAATGGTGTTGAGTCACTAATGGCTACTTGGACAGGAATAACACTCGCATCTATCAAACAACAAATCGCATGAGATAATTTTGTCATTATTAGAATCCTTAGGGGTTTTCTCGACAACTTTTTGGTTCACGTCAAAACTCCACAAAAACGACGAGAGAGTTGAAAATCCCCCTCCTCTATTCAAAAGTCCACGAAAGCAACAAAAGAGCCTAAACTCATTCTCCTCCATATTTCTGTGGTTTGCATTGAAGTTTTACAAAAGTGACAAAAGAATTGAAGCACTATCCTTTTTGGAATTGTGAAGATGAATCCGTTTACATTTCTTGTCATAGTTGAACCCATGCCTTTAGAATGTTCAAATGAACTCTTTTGCCGTCTATGATTTAGATTGTACAATAATCATAGATTGATTTGTGGAGGTTTTCTGGTTTGTGCATTTGTGGTTTTTTTAGTAGTGAATCATAAAAGATTCTTACCATTTCCATTTGTGCACTTTTAGATTTATTTACACCGATATGTTATTCATACTAAATAATGGACATGATGAGATACGAAAATATCCAGCTTTATTACTATATTCATCAAACAATGGATAGGATATAGCAAAATCCATAAATTTCATATCTTATCCTATCGACGTCCAAAATCACTTAGGAGTGACAAATTTTTCCTCTTACGTGCAAATAATAAATTAACTTGTTGCTCTAATGTGTAGGAAATCGATTTTATTTATAAGGATAAAGGTCAACAAAGGATTCTACACTATCATAAATTGTTCGATCAAGTTTCCAGACTCTTGCACGATTGAATCCCTAAATTATATATTTTGTTATATGAATTATTTCTTTCGTTATAAAAGAAACGAAAATACTAACATCGGCCGACCCATCAACACAATGTGATCACATGTAGCATTCCGAGCCCACGGCGTCCCAAGGCGCCATTATCTAATCGGCTTCTTTAATTCTTTAGATTACAAGCACATGCGGAAGACGAGATAACTCAAAATTTTGAATGCAAACCAAAATTTCACATAAAACGACTACCATTTTATTTACTTATACCTTGAAGGTTATTTACAAGGAGATTGGTATATAGATGAACATGTATACATCCTAAGGCATCAACAAAAATTGGGAGGTAAACCAAAAGAAGGGGTAACCTACTCCCAAACTACCAGCCAGATCGTCATCATCTTCCTAATATCGAGCGGTAACAACATCCGAACACTCGCACCATACATGGAGTCACCCAAAATATGATCTTCACCTAAGACCATTCAAAAATGGAATATTTTCTCGTCAACACCATCCCTCACACTACCGGTCCACTATCACCACCAACACCTCCTCCCTCACCATCACTCGCACCGCCAGCTGCTCTATCTTTGTTGGCACCTCCATTGCCTCTGTCGGGAAAAGGAATTGGACCATGAAGATGTCCATCCACATTCACATATACAGCAATGAAAGTAAAAGGAACCAACCCCGACTCTAGGCAACAATCTACCCATAAGGTAAATTCTAGTTTGACCAAAGGGACATCCGAGATACTTGGGTCAACGTGTTCAGTCCATGACACCTCGAATCTAACAGGGGCACCGTACGTAGCAATCGACACTGCAGAGATGGCAGATATAACTAATGATCTAAAAAAAGTGAAATCAATAGGAATAAGTATAACTTAACAAGTGAAAACGTCAATTCAAACCATTTAATCTATTGAATCTCAAATTAGGCACCTGATTGCACCAAATCATGTAGAGAAATCCTATTACCAATCTAATCACTTATATAACACGTCTATATGACCAATCTTACCATTTCTACTATTCCAAACATAATCACATAAAAATGTTACATCATGCAGAATACACATAAATGATTATATGCCACGATATGTCCATCTGGTTCAACTCTCATCATAATAACTTCCGGTCATCATCCGGACTTCCATGGGACTCCAGCCACAGGCATCTCACTCCTACTTTGAGGTCCTCGCGCTTGTCGTGCGCGGTAGCCATCGTGACTCCTTATGCGCCCTTGAGGGACTCCGGCCTCAAGCTTCCCGATTTTCCTTTCGGCTCCCACGGGGCATCGTCAGGACGCCGGCCGACAGTCCTTACCGAATACTATTCTCACCAATGCCAATGCTCATGTATGTATGAATGCACATTACCAACCCAAAAATCATGGACTTGTATACCAAAGCAATTGTCACTTCCATATAGGCAACCAAGACAACCACATCAAAATCCATGTCCTTTTTGGTTTTCAAGAGGCAAGGCACATACAGAACATATAATGTTCCAAATAACCTGAATTCATAGAAAATCAATTTATAACTCTCAACTCATTCAATTCCAAGTCTATCCATCTCGCCCATGACTACTAGGACTACCTTACAAGCAACCAATAAACAACTTATGAATCTAGAACTGTCGTGCATGAACCGAGTACCACCCAAAATTCCAGTCAGACATCGTGAAAGTTTCAAGCCTTTTCGAGTATCAGATAAATTCCAAAAATTCATAAATTAAAATATGTTATAGATCAACATGTTGCGCACAACTCTTATGAAGGAAGTTTCTCAAAATTCATCCCATAGAAGATTGCAAATAAAATAACAAAATCGGACATCGGACAGCCCCAATCCTGGAAATAGCACAACAATCAACATGCATGTCCAATTCCAGAATTCCTTCACCATTTTCAACTGCACTTAGTACTACTAACCCATGATGCACTTTAATCTCACCACTATAATTCCACAAACAGAGGAGGTATTCACCGTTTTACCATAATTTAGTCAATAACACTACCTCTCTTACATGCGAGCTAGAACTTATCCTACGAACTGAGTCCCTATCTCAGCATCACCCCCGAACAACCCCATAAAATTTGATTATACCTCTTCCCAACTCGAGACACAACATAAAGAAATGGAAAGGATTGAAGTTCCTAGTCGCCTTGATTCTCAGATGATAGCAACGGTTCTAATTCTCCTTGGCGCTCTGGTGAGCTTGGCGTGGAAAAGATGAAGAGAGAATGGCGAGATAGTGAGGAAAATGAGCAAGAAACAAGAGGGAGAGTTTATGGGGTTGTCTCGGCCGAATGAGACTAAAAGAGAGAGAGAGAGAGAGAGAGAGAGAGAGAGAGTTTTATCTTGCTTCTAATATGCACTCAAATGATGTGGAGAACAAATTGGTGCTGCCAAGTGGCCATCATGGGGTTTCAAAGAGTGATTCGCAAGTCTTGCTCTGTCCAAGGGCCGATCATAGAGAAAAAAAGAGGAGGAGTTGCATGAAATTTTATTGGGTAAGTGGGCGGCAACTAATGATTACCTCCTTGCAGTCCTGTACCATGATAAAGAGAGAGGGAATGTTGCTAGTTTTAAGGGCAGAGTCGGTGGGGTGTAGGAATAAGACAATTAGAAGATCTCATGCTTATAGGAAAGCAATTAGCAAGACACATGGCGTTTTCAAGAAAAATTGGTGAGATAAGAAATCTTGCTTATCGATAAGTAGGGTGATGAGTATACTTACTTATCATGATAGGAAGGCAAGCTTATCACATAAGATAAGTGCTCTAACTTATCTACACATGATAAGTACTCTCATTTATCGCCTATTATCCGAAACATTATAGGTCCAATTTAACTTATCACAAGTAGTCGAATTAAGAACTAAGGCAATAATCCAAAACATTCTATTCAAGCCAAAACCGTAGGGCTTAGGCGTTCGAAACTATCTTTAAAATAGATAAACTTGATGGTTAAAGTTAAATGTTATTATCTACGCATCTATAGGTGAGCAGAGCTCAGAATGTCACACCACGCTTGTGCTAACCAGTAATTATATGCTAAGTTGGTTAAATTTAGGAAATTGAAAATAATAATAATAATAATAACAAATCCTAAGAGAGAAAGAGTTAGAAGAAGAGGCAGCGCCGGCGACAAGGGTCGCGAGCACTCATAGGCCATTGTCAAGTGTGCAACCCCATCCCTGCGAGCACTCATGGCCATTGTATCGTTGACGAAACATAATGATGATCAAATACAAAGAGTGATTATAACAATTGAAGAGGTACTACCAATTTAGTTCCTTCGTAGAGTTTAAATAATAAGAAATGATTTCTCTTATTTCCATAAACGGGTTGATTTTTTTTTTCTCTTAATCTAAATTTTGGATAACGTATGAGGAAATATTAGGTACCCGAGCTGTTCCACGTCAGCTCGTGCCTAACCCACTCAACGTGCGACACGTGTCACACGCTAGCCCACCTGTCAAAAACAAAAAGTTAGAAACAACAGAAATTTACCTAAAGGCCTCTTCCCCTTCTCTCCCGCATAGTCATTTCTAAGAAACTAAGAGCTCCATGCTTATCCAAACTTTCCATGTTCATTCTTCATCGTCCTCCCGAAAGGCCCTTCCCCCTTCTCTCCCACATCATCATTTATGAGAAACTGAGAGCTCCATGCTTATCCAAACATTATGTCTTCAATCTTCATCGTCCTCTCGAAGCCTCTGCAACTAAGGTGAAAACTCTTGCTTAGTCATTCACCATCTCTCTCATGTCTATTGCTTCCATCTTCGTCCTCCGCAACTGCGAAGGACGCTTCCCTCCTCCACCTCCGCCACCTCCCCCCGTCACCAGGCACTAAAACCCCAGCAACGTCTTCGGGAAGCTCCAAAACCCCAGCAAGAACTTCCTCAAGGCCAAGCAAGGCATTGTTAGGGAATTTTCCTCCCTATTGCCGGTCCTCTCGCCTAATGATGAGCCTCCGCCATCAAATTGTCAGGCCATCGGCACAATCGCGGCGGCCAAGGCCAACTTCATGCTCATGATAGTGCAATCCTTATCTTCGATTGAGGGCGCTAGGCAAGGATCAGAGTGGAGTTGCTATGTGTGGTGAAGGCGGTGCTGAAGAAGATAAAAAGGAGGGTACTAGTGAGGGACAAGGTGTTGGTGGGGTGGATCGAACAGGCATGATCGAGAACGTGTTCCAGAGGAGGACTAAGATTCCGGATCCTTCAGTTGTGAATGTGGACCACTTGCTTGTGCTTTTCTCCATGGAGCAACCCAAGTTAGAGTTGTTTTTGCTCACTCAATTCCTTGTGGAGGGCTAAGGGTGGGTTAAATTTAGCATTCCCAAAAGGTTTTTGGCCTCTAAAGTCTCTTGGGAAAATGTTAGGGTATTTAACAAATCTTCCGAATTGACTTTTGGCTAAATTATAGCTTTGGGGATGATCAGTATTGAGCTTTCGGCATTTGCATTTCCTTAAGACTCATTTGCAAAACTGAACTAAATACATCCTAAGTCTCCGACAATTCCTCTTTGCATGAGATAGGGAGGGAGAGAAAGGCGATACGAGAGAGAAGGGGGAGGGATAAAAGGGGCATTTTGGTAACTTTCTACTGTTTCTAATTTTTTGCTTCTGACAAGTGGGCTAGCGTGCAACACGCGTTGCACACTAGGTGATTTGGGCACAGGCTGATGTGGCACAACTCAGGTACCTAATATTTTCTCATAATAGATGATCCAATAATATCTGTTAAGTTGGATTTTTATTTCCTAATATGAAATTGGTTGTTTCAGATTGAGATTAACAGGAAACTTGACTGCGGAGAGTTGTTTCCTTGTTTGGAGTCTTAGGAAAAATAGAAAAAGAAAAACCAAAAAAACCGCATTAGCATAAATAGGAAACAAGCGGGAAAAGAAAAACATGTTAGCGGTAAATTATTCATTTCTACAAGTAATAAAACTAAGCTATATTTCACGATATGAATATTACTTATGCAATGCCACATATTTCTATTTCCAAAATTATCGGCCGAGCATATGCCACGAGGCGATAATATGTGCAAAGGAAAATGGAGAGTATATGTAAATTAATTGGAGACATTATATTTCACTTTTATCCACTTTTCTCCAAATCTAAAATTATAAAACCTTTGGGAAGTGACAAATGAATAAGTTAAAAATTAAAATAACACAAGCTAATTAGTTAAAAAAAATTAAAGTGAGCAAATTTTAGAAAAGGAGAAGAATGGATCATTTTGGTCATGCTGATCTAATCTCGAGGTCAAAGCGCCACCAAAGTCATGCGACCCTAGTGCTGGTTGACCTGGGGTCGTGTGACTCTTGCCAAGTGACGCGTGGATCGCATGACTTTGGTGGTGCTTTAACTATGGGATTAGATCTACATAATGAGTGAGTTTGATTCAGCTTTACAAATGTTGAAAACCCAATGCTAGACCTTTCAGCATTGGGCTTTCAGCATTCCTAATGCTAGAATTTGGCTAAAAACTGCTTGCCAAATACTTCAATATTTCCTCAATGAGCTTTGGAGGCTGAAAGCCCCTTAAGAATGCCGAATCAAACACATCTATTGCCTGTAAAAGAGACATTTTTTCTCTCTTAAAATGTAATTATTTTAATCTTTAGTAATATCTTCTTCTTTTTTTAATTTTGTATTATCTATTTTTTCTTTTTCTTTATCCACATCATCATTTTCGTCCATAAATTTGACGGAAGGGCCATGTTAAAACAAATATAAGCTTAGGAACATAATTAGACAAAAACAATTAGAGACCTGAACGAATTGAAATTATTCAAGTACCTCAAGTGCCTTTTCTCCTATTTTTTATTTCTTATGTTATAGCTTTTGCAATAAACATATAAAAATATAAAAAAAAATTACAAATATTAGGACTTTTATAACGTTTATATGATATAAGAACTATTTTTCTCACAAACAGAATAATGATCATAGTGAGTGTGCATCTTCAAAGTAATTAATTAGCTAAATATACACATGTCAAGATGCGAAGCTTGCATAGGAGAAACGTTCTTTCCACTGACGGTGTTTCATTCAAAATTCAAAAATGTTTGAACATTAAAATCTTGAAAAAGCTTTCTATAATTTTTCAAGGTCATAATAAATTCTAGATTTAAATGGAAAGTAAAGTGCTTTTTTCTTCTTCTTCTTCTTCTTTTCTTTTTTAGAGCTTATGTATATATCATACAGACATTGTCTCTTTGCTAAAACATGTTTGTGTGACTCTCGGCTTGTTCAATGCAACCAAAATGCCCGTCCACATAGGCGGGCTTAGATGAAAAGTTCCTATCCGCCGAATGCTATTCTATCGTGTTTTAATATGAAGGATGATAAGTTAGTAAACTTGGCAAATGTCACTTCATTGACACCTAACACTCCCACTATAGGTCCAAGTCCAACTTTTTTCGTGTATATTGATGAATATTTATATATTCCTTTGAATGAGAGATCTATTTTGTTTATCTCCATTAACCAAACAAAAATTATTTTCTCCTTGTTTTTTTTTACAAAGGCTGAAATAAAAAAGAAAAAAAAAGTTAACGGGTTGGTTTGGGTGGCCCAACCATTTGGCCCTAAAGCATTCAGAGGCCCAATAAGAACTTTCAAACCCCATAAGTATGCTCTTCTAATCCAGTGTTGACACCCGACCATTCCTGATAAGTCAAACTTTGAAAATTCAATATTCGAGATCCCTAACCATAACATGGCTCATTTCTTGACAAAAAAAAATTCAAATAAGTATTTATAAAGTCTCAATTGCCATTAGTAGTTATGTGTCAATTTCTCAATAAATCAATAGTTGACTATTAGGTTGATTTTTTTTTCAAACCTATAAGTCAACTTTAGGTCAGTGCAATTAAGGCATTCCAAGATAATTTCACGAAAAGTTGAGCAATCACGAGGACTCGGGTCAATTGGGTTTGACCAAAGTTCACTCGGCCCACCTAACTCGGTCCATTAAGCCCGAGAGTCCGGCCCATGAAGCCCACACGCCCACGTTGAGTGGTCGGCCCCTCTTCAAATGAAAATTACAAAAATGTCATTATCCCTTCATTACAATCGGGACATGCCCATTTATTAATCCATTGTTGACACCTGGTTTTTAGTTGACAATTCAAGTAGCCTTTCTCACAACAATGAAAAATAAATAAGCAAATAAATAAAAGGACCCATTTGGACTTTTTCTAACATAATCTCATCAGGACCCCAATTAAAACCCATAAAGCGACTAGAGCTTGTTAAGGGTGCGAATGATAAAATTTTTATTCCAGAAATCAATTTTTGAGCAAAAAAACGTGTTCTATATTGACACAAAATTTATATTCTCATAACATAAATTCCTTTAATAACAACATAAAATTTCTATTTCCCTGATAGAACTGACGGCGGCGGCAAATGACCGCCGAAGGCGACGGAGTGGAGGGAGGAGGCGAGGAGACAAGAGAGAGAGGAGACTGAGTTGTGAAGAAAGAGAGAAGAGCGAGAGAGAAGAGTTTTAACTTATGATTTCTATTCCAAAAGTAGAGAAGTGGAAAATTTTAAATTTTGATTTCTATTCCAAACTTATTTTTGGAACTGAAATTTGTTTCATAAATAGAAAAATAAAATTGTGTTACCAAACAGATTTCTATTTCAAATCTATTTTTGAAACATAAATTCTATTTTAGAAACTTTGCCATGCGCACCCCAAATTAACAAAGCCCTTCACTAGACTAGTCCATCTCACGACACTGAGTGATTTTCAGCTCTCTCTCTCTCTCTCTCTCTCTCTCTCTTCTCTGATCAACGTCTTTTGAAAAATAAAAAACTTGTTCACACTAGCGTCAATAGCACCACGTAGGACAGCCAGCATTGACTGGATCACCACGTCAGCAATTTTCGGTTAAAATTAGCCGGAAGGACAACATTGGCAATTCATTAAAAAGTTTAAAACTATATTGGCAAATTCCCAAAAAGGTTTAAGATTAAATTAACATAATTGAGAGGTTTGTAAATAAATTGACAAATTGTCAAAAGACTTAGGTTTAACACAATTAAAAAGTTTATGATTGAATTAGCTAACATATAATAGGTTTAGGACTTTTGGAACAATTTTTTCAAAATTATCGTGAAGAGGGCAATATAACGAACCTATGACTTGTATTTTACTAGTGACCATCTTCGAAAAAGATAGTTGAACGTGGTAAACACACTTTCTATAAAGTTATTTGATTTGCTAACACATCTCTCTATATTATATCGTCCATGCTTAGCATTTGGTTTAATAACTAAGAATAATGTTTCTAGGTTTTGATGATTTCCCCTTGTCAATAGTATTGTGCATTGTAGGGAAATTTGTTCAGAGAAAATTACCCAATCGATCTTAAACTTATTGTATAGACGTCAATTCAGTTAAACTTTTCGATTTGTCAATTTAATCCTAAACATTTGCTCAAAATATCATTAGAATATCATTATAGTTCTTCCGATCAATTTTTGCCAGAAATCACTAATATGGTGATTGAATCATAGCGGGCTGTCCTACGTGGCACACTGCCACTTTAGCAATTTGCCGGAAGAGTACATTGGAATTTTACAAGTTTATGAATGAATTGGCAAAATTGAAAATTTTAAAACCAAGTACAATAGGTTTATAACCGATTAGACAATTTTCACAAATTATTTTCGATCCAATACTCAATTTTCATGTTTTATTTTTACTTTGGGCCTTAAACGATGATTATTGAACGGGTTCTGCTTCGGACAGCATCCAAATCCACTGGGCTAGAAAGGGCCCATATATCAGATATCAAAACATTAAAAAATTACATTATTCTCAAAATCTCAAGGCACATAGAAAGGCACTATGATTGTTTTAACCCAAAAAAAAAAAAAAAGTCTTAGAAGATTTAAACATCAACATCATTGATCGCACTTCTTCCAGAAAATATATTCCTTAGTTTGACTAAAATAAAACGTCTACGACTCACCAGCTGCCGACTAAAAACGTATACGAGTCTGATTACGTTTATCCCCGTATTTTATAGCGACAAGTAAGTTTCGAGTGCCCCATTATCTCAACAATATAAATTTACAGATGATCCATTTCATCATATTAATACAGATATAGTAATCACTGAAAAACAAAAGTGGCCACTGTTTATGTACTTAATTTGTCAATTTCGGACGTATGAGACTATAAGATATCATCTCAGATTTTTCTTTTCGGAAGAAATGTCAACGAAGAAAGTAACTTTCATTTGATTCACAAAGGGACATCAAATTCCAAGACCATGTGTCTATTGGAATTGCCACAACCCAATTGGTGGCGGTCGTGACAAACGGGACATTAGTCGTGCGCATGCAAAATCATGCTCTTCGCTACAATCCCAGCAGAACGAACTTTGCCTTGGATTTATTAGGCAAAATTCAAGCCTATACCCATGTGCAACCCCCCCAAAGTCGACAACGACAAAGCCCCTCCTCTCTTCGGTCTCGATTAGATAGTTACTAAACATTCGTTTCATTTGAACATGGAATCTACCGCATAATCGCACGGTTTTCCCCCTGTCCCGACTTTTCCAAGTGAGTCGAAAAATCGGAATTGGTCAGTACTTACACACACGTCGCGATGACTTGTGTAATACTCCTGTCCATCGTGAGGAATGTTCCTTCCGTGCTTTCGATCTTGAAGAAAATTAGTTTAGACGTGTTTTCCACCTTTCACTTCACGAAGAAAGTTACTTTTTTTATATGGTCAAAGTTCAATCGAATTGGGTAAAGCTCAATTTCGTGTCAAAGTGTCTTTTCTCTCTAACGGTTCTAGCATAAGCTAATTTTCTGCTTAGACTTTATTGACTGCTCTTGACTATTCTTATACCGTTAGGTAGCTACCGGTGGAATTTGAGGAGCGTGTTCTTTGTTCCATTTAATTTTTTTTTTGGGTCAGAAGGGAATTTTCATTTCACATAAACAAGAGTTACATATCTTCAAGACAAGACCGATCATATAGCGTTACAATCCAGTGCAAATCTAAAAGATAAAATAACTTTGTATAATCTGCTGCAACTTCCTCCTTCTATCGGAACAAATTTGTTATAGCATCAATGCACAATCAATGACCGATCACCGAAACTCGTATCATCATCGATGATGAGCACACGTCAAAATCTTCCTCTCTAGTAACTACCGTTTTGCCAAAAGGCAGTGCGCGTCTAGATTCGACGTTCCCTGCACTATCATCGTATAGAAACAATAACAACACCAATAGGTTGAAGAAGTACAATTAACATCTTGTAAATCCCAAATCTATATTTAGATCGGGATAGAAGAACTTCCAAATTTAGATCTAATTCTAAATCGGGAGAGAAAAGTTGCAAAGCAGATACAAATGATCAAAATACTTTCAGATAAACTCACTATTGAACACAATAAGAGATGAGCTTCAGAGACTTGCGGGGCGCTCGAAAGATGTCCACGAATTACCGAAGAAGTTTTGAAGATTCTTAACTAAGAAAAAATAGGAAAATAGATAGAAATATAGAGAAGAAGAGGGAAAAGGGACGTCCCTCAAGAACGATCTTCAGGAGGAGGGGTTGGGGGTGGCGGCTAAAACCCTAAGGGAAAGGGGGAGGGAGGAAAAAGTGGCTCTCTTAGAGAGACACTGTTTATTCTTTGTCCCATTTAACGACTTCAATTTCGCATCGTCCCCGCTAAACCTAAATTAAGAATGATTACAGCAGCTCAACGAGAGCGTGACTGAGAATTTGCGATGGCGGAAAAGAGTCGGCTCGACCAGACAAGAAATCGCACCGAACTTGGGCATCTTATCGTGTAAGAAGTCGTGGGTTAGTCAGAAGAGAAATGGGAATTTTCCTAATTTAAAAAATTGAGATGGACCGTCAAGAAAATGGAGAAAATGAAGGGATTGATTCCACCAAAGTTCATCTCTTCCCCAAGCTGACTCATTTGAAATGTGGGGTGTTTTCTAGATGCACGGACCATACCATATAAAAGTCTAAACATAAGGTACACAGGCAACATGGTTTGCCTCAAAGAAGTACAAAACTATGGATCCCTATCAAAGTTGGTTCCTTTCTTTTCCTTACTTTATCGCTGTTAATTTAATTATTAATTGACGAATTGAGTGAATAAATGTTTGATTCCTATGCCATACGTTCTATATTTAAATTACAGTATATCTAGCTGAAAGCGACTTTACTGGAAATATCATACATTTGAAAACGGTATACATAGATAGGATGATTTGACATGCATTCGTAAGAGCGGAAAATCGATAATTCGTTTTTTATTTGTTACTTTTGCTTCGGATGCATGAATGTCAATGGCGTGATGTAGATCTAGTCCCCTATTAGAACGAGAGAGCTAAGACAAGTAGATTATCAACTACTTATATAAATGGTGCTACATCCCCAAAAAAAAAAAAATTCCACGTTGAGATTGCGATGAAAGAAGTAAACAAGATAGATTTTTTTGGCTTTGCCGTGGCAGCCTTTCTTGGTCCGTAATAGGTTCCGTCCTTATCGTCCGCGTGGATTGATGGTGTTCTATTTGGAATTTCTTGTATACGAAATTACTCGGCATTTCGCTAGTTGTCCATTCTATAGTATACTATTTCAATGCACTACGACGAAATAATTTAGACGCTTACCCGTTTATTGCGCCGATTATTATAAAAAAATATAATCAAAACAGAGTATGATACGTTTTGTTAGAAGCGTGAGATTATTTTAACTCTTAGAGATTATCTTGACTATTACAAGACAAATAATTAGTTAAACTAATAGTTCCGAGACATAATATAAAATATTGTACGTGGTAAAATTTTACCGTCTCCAGAATGCATATGAACAATAAAAGCTTCTGTCTACCAACTCATGTGGGAAAAACATTAGATCCTGTTATTATGCTAAAAATACAAAATGTTTCTTAAATACAAATGCATTACAGTTAAACAGTAGAATAATGAAGAGAGAGCAGAAGGACGAGGTGATAATAAATCAGCACATATACGTTTTGCTACTTTCGTGGAGAAAGTATCAAAACCTCTTATAACACGGACAATCGAATTCTAATAATTTTCAATCTTAGATAGCACACTCAGATGAAATAGTTTCAGAAATTTTGTTATCACATATATATATATGTGTGTGTATATATATATTGCGATAAATGATGCGATGTTTCCACCTAAGTTTCTACAATACATGTTTGTTTTCTATACCCCGTCCAGGCTAGCTCCTACAAGCGGAGGGTCACTGGCCTCGGCAACGTTAGATCGAAGGTCGCTTAAGCTAAATTATGAGATTGTGAGTTAAGTTTGCGATTGAGAGGTTCTTCGCGCGTGTGTTTGGTTTTATTCTTATTACATATGAATGATTTTGGAGTGCATGAGCATGACCACATCGATAATTTGTGTTTATCCAAGTAATTCAGATTAAGCGTTGATTCCTAAAGATAAGAAGGACAGTGATGCATACTGGTTTTGCGTTTATTTTAATGATATAGCGCTAGCAGTCCCTCTCTTTCCACATCGATAGCCATCTTTAGATCTGTTTTCTGTTTTCAATCACTTTGAAAATGCCCTGAGAAATTCGTTGACAATAACAATCCTTCAATCACGAAAGCGAGGACGCCACTACAGTCTACGGATAACACCATTTGAAAAACAAGCATTCGTCTTGATGAAATCGTATCATACTTTGACACCATATAAGTAGGGCAAAAGAATACTGGAAGTGTCAAAACTTGTGTACGATGCTTACTTTAATGCCAAAACTTTTTTTTTCGAATCACGTAAGTGCCAACTTTTTTTAAAAACGATTACTTAAATGTCAACTCCAGTAAGCTTGGTTGGAAATCTGACGTGGCCTTTTTTTTTTTTTTATTGATATCTCCAGCCAACGTAGCTCGTCGGTGTTGACGTGGCAATTTTTTTGATAATTTTTAAATATTTTTTAAAATAATATTTTTTCCTTTTCTTCTTCCTCTCTTTGGCCATCGACTAGCCAGAGGCAGGGCCAACGAGGCTGACCTCACCCTCACGTCGTCGGACAAGCCCTCACCGTTGCTGGGCAAGGTTGTGCCTCATTGGCCCTCCCTTTGGCTGGCCAGAGGGAGGAAGAAGAAGAAAACAAAGAAAAAGAAAAAATATGTTGAGATGTCACTTAAAAAATGAAAAAGAAATTAAAATTCAATGTCACCTTTTGGCCAGAATTTCTCGCCGTTAGCACTCAAGTGATCGTTTTTTCTTCCATTTGGCATTTAAGTAAACCGGCGAAAAGTTTGAGTGCTAAAGTGATTTATGTACACAATTTCTGGCACTTCTGATGTCTTTTTGCCATATAAGTAGAAAATTTTCTCCTTTAGATCATGGATCAATTCTACCATTTTGTTTTTAAAATGGCCGATCTTTATTTTTTTTTTTATGCCGGTAAATTTGTGAAAAAGTTGGTGGATGTTTGTTTTTCTGTCTTAGAAATTCATTAATACATTCATACGGGAGATCGCCAAGAGTAAGCCCAAGACCAAGCCTATCAACATATTTAGTTGAATCCACTTTCACTAAAAAACTTAATCAATATATTATACGTCAACTTGTACATGTTAATTGCTTCACCTTATACTACATCTTTGATGTGGTATTTGTTTCGCCTAACACCCTCACACGTACACCTAGACAACACTTTGTTCCTCCACGAGTTGGAATCATGTATTAAGTAACCGCTATGTCGCAAAGTATTTCCTTTTATGAGTAACTAAATAAATGTATACATGTCGTGATCATCAAGCGATGTGATGAAAGAGGATAGACTAGATATTCGTGATAGATATTGGAATGTTCAATTTTACCACTTTAAAGCAGGACTCCTAGGTAGTGAAGCTGAAGTACTATATGAACTTAGCTAGGGAACATCCAAGTCGTGGGCAAAGACGAAAAGTCGATCATCTTAAGAGTCCAAAACAAGGACTTGCCGTTTCATACTCGCTAATATTTTAAGTGTGATCACATATTGATGCCAAAGACTTTCACAATATGAAAATCCAAGTGCATTCATGATTGTTACCCACTATGATCGACTTTGGATTGCGCCGGATCTGATTTGATGCGTTTCAAGCTTGAGTTTTGAATGACTAGGAAAATGTATTTTGAATTTAATTCTGTCGAGATTAAATTTGAGTCGTTCTCCAATAATTTAAATATTTAGAACAAACAGCTAACTCATTTTTACGTGATATGCTTATCCTAGTTTTTATTCGATAACATCAAGGTCAGAAGTTCGACCTAAGTAAGTTATATACTCGTGTAACATAAATCGATGCTCTCATCTTGTTCCATCCCAACAAATTTATAGCAAGGGGCTTGAATTAGAGTGCTTAGGACGAGACAACTTCGACTCGCGTCTTATTTGGTTTATAAATTTGGAGCGACGAGGGGGCGAAATCGATCCACACGCTTTAAGATGGACTTTTTCGCCGTGTGAAATTCCACACCGCGTCTTATGAGACAACGGGCACTCGCCAAAACTTAACAAGTCAGAACGGTTTACTTTCTTGCGGTTTCAGCTGCTTTACCAGTTAACTCATCCACCATGAAATGAGAAAATATCAGGGTGATTGTGCTCACCGAGGGTGCGGGAGACAGAAAGCTAAGTAAATAACCTTTCTGCACAACCTGCACTTTCAAAAGCAGTGTCTCAGTTCCCATTACAACATGTCTCTCCACTGTTAGTTTCTAGAACTCGACAGAGTGCGAACCGGTCGTCCTCTACCCACTACTGGCACGTGGTCTGTAATTCTGTATCGACTTGTTCTTTGTAACTTCCGTTTACGTGATTGATCATAGGTTCAACAGAATATTCAAATCAAGAGCTTGTCTTTCTATTGATCCATTGCGAGACCCGGTTGGAATTGAATCTCATCCCCTGATAAATTCTTTTGTCTTTGAATTGTATTAGCAGTTATGCTAGAGATATCTAGTGTGGGAATGATAATTCTTTACTAGGGTAAATGTTGCTACCGACCCTAGAGACTACCGAGTGCCCCCTGGGGTCTAATCACCAACTGATGCTTGGAAAATGCAGCACGAACGTTGAAGTCTAAGGGACAAAGTTTGTTACATATTCTCTCGTATTTGACGATTCCAGGTCTTCGGTTGCTACAGTTGCTACGCGGATAACGTTGCCCAGCAACTTCTCATTAAACAAATGTTGATATCTCCCAAATAAAGCAAAACCAATAAATATAGAGATTCAATAGCAATTAAAAGAGGATATATATATATATATGTAGACAGCATCCTCTTCTTCAAAGCATGTTCGACACAGTAGCTTCTCAATCAGGAGGCGTTGCACATGCCCTTGTTTGACCGCTTTTGTGGCAGCCATAGACACACAGATTGGAAACCAGCGAAATATAAAGAAGCGTCAATCTTATTTTCATCCTCGTGATACTCGAGTTAGATTCACAAACTTTGTTCCCCAAACAAGTTTTCACATTATTCATAAGTTCAAATTTCACAAACTTTGACTCCGTTCATTTCGCGGAAAATGCGATGTTTCTGGAAAATATATTCCAAGAAGTCATTTTCTTGGAAAACGACATTATTTTCCGGTGTTCAGCTGAAACATGAAAATGGATTGGGAAATATTTTTCGCCGTTCGGTGAG
>BCNH02000002.1:15064480-15118592 GCA_001662345.2 Metrosideros polymorpha var. glaberrima | reverse complement strand
ATGAAAGTGAGCACCACATAAAAATTGTTATGTTATTTTATTTTTTCTAAAGTCTGCTTGAAGAGTTTAGACACTTCTGTATAATATGAAAATCACTAGGTTTGAAAACCAAGCCAAGGGTTTCTAGAAAATAATGAACTCTTTCGAAAAGAGGCAAAAAAAAGTGGGCCAAAAGTCATAAGGAAAGTCTAATCACGCATAATTTTTTTTTTTGCGTTGAAAGAAATTATCCGATGAACTTAGCTCGTAAATTGGATAAATACGAATCGTCTAATTCGACGAGTTTCACATAACAACTATATGATACTTGGCATTTTTAATGATACGGGTTCATTTTAGTATTAAGTTCACTAAATAATTGCTTAGAGCATAGATAGGAGAATTACTTGACTCTGAATTTTTTTTCTTGGCAATTTTTCTATATATTACTCATTAGTCATATCAGCGATGCTATGGCTTAACTTTTTATACCAAGTAATTTGACAATAACACATTTGAAGTAGAAACAAGTGGAATCCACGCACAAGACAATTGTTCGCATTCTACATATATTGGCTTAAATCTGTAATGTAATTATGATGTCATTATATCTCATTATATTTAGTCACGTGTACGATTAAGTAATTCTTTACTGGAGAACGATAGTTGCATAGGCCATCTCCATTTACTTTTCTTCTGCACGTCATGTTTTTCGTACTTCTGCTTCCATTTTCCAATACTGTAATCGGTCCTTGTGCAATTTCCAATTTAAACCGTCCATCGTGACCTGTACGATCGAGAACTTTCTTGTAGGAAATGAAAGTCTTAAGAGAATGGTGACCAAAACTCTCTCCTAAACTTATCAACGCTCCCCCAATTTTCTTGGATTACAACTGACAAGTACGACAAAATATCTTGAAGAAAATGAGAGAAACCCTAACAGGGGAAAGAGAAAGGAAAGAAACTGACAACGTCTCTCTATCATTATTGACAAATTGGCATCATGGCCTTGACACTGGAACAGAGTTTCACTTAGCGGTCTCGCTTGGAGTCGCTCCATCGGATGCATTCTTGGAGATGTAACTACATATCTTCCATTCATTCACGTCATCCCCTGTCGTAACCAGTACTAATCATGTATACTCATACGGACTAAGTTATGTCAATTTGTTGACCAAAATTCAGACTCACATCTCGATATCGGATGGTCCATGGTTGAAATGAAATGAAATGCAATCCAATGCACAAAATGTTTTGAGCTTAGATACTCCATTCTTGATCATGTGTAATTATCTCCTATAGGCAATTAAACCAATATTCCCTCATTCAATCGAAGCTAAGCACGTGTTGTAAAGGACAATATCCTGATCCTTATGAATCAGAAGAAGATAGGCTATTGAACACAGGCCAAGAACTACCTTCAGGTCAATAAACTCCAATCTTTGGTCTTGGGACGGTTCACTTCACCGAAGAGATTTGTGAAGATCGAAAGTAGTAGAAATATAGAATTGTCGCATCACCAAGAGCTGTGTCAAATCACCTTTCAAAATAATGAATCGATATTTACCGTAAAAGAATTCAGCGTCGTTCATCGTAACTTTTCACATATAGGGTCCAATTGCCGAGTCAAGATTTATTATAAATGATAGGCCCACTCGATTATTTATTGATCTATTTGAGACAGCTATGGACACAGAAAGTTCTGCAAAACCATTGTGAAAGACTGTCTCAACACTAGGGAAAATAGCAGTGTGAACGGTCTTCTTTCTTTCCTTCCAGATGGAGTATACAGGTGCATTGCAAGCCATTCTCAATAAAATCACAGCAAAGGGTTTCCCCTTCAATGCTGCTTCATCCCAACCATTCACAGTCTCATGCATGCCACATGAAAGAAGCAATCTGCTCCATCCTTCTTCAGACAAGACGCTATCAAAACCTGCGCACGTTAACGTTATGCCCCACGATCCAGAGCAGAGTGACACATCACACGATGAGAACGAGCATCATCGATGCTTGCTTGCACGTACGAGGCACATGATTGTCTCTACACTAACCACCACCTGTGTCCATCATGTCCCAACCACTCGAGAAAAGGAAAATGCTAAATTGGACACGTTTTGTTTGACTTCACAGCAGCAGTTCCAATCAAAACTAAACTTACCCGATTCATCCTTGGACACTGATCTAATCAGGGGTGAGAGTGAGAGGTTGGGATCTTCTACATATAAATGGCCTCAACGTTTTGTCAAGTACAGAATACTTAAATAATTAATGTGCGATCCGGATGCGCTTATCGATCAGTTCGTAGTATACCTTCCTTCACTGCGATCTTTCAGTCCATTAATAAAATAAGATTAGCTATCTTCTTAAACTACTTGATGAGTAAGCACGGAGAGAGAGAGAGAGAGAGAGAGAGAGAGAGAGAGAGAGAGAGATTATGAGGGTTTAAGGGCGAAGGTGGGGTTAAGGTTGGTGGAGAGCTGGTAACTCGTTGCGCACATGTAGTGAAAGGAACTTCTTTAGCTACTCCTTCGACAAAAAATAAATATATAAATAAATAAAAAATGATGTGTGGATGAAATGATTTACGGTTGAAAATCAGTTAAGACTAATGTTCCAAAATCTCCTTTTATCCAAAACAATTAGATTCATTTAAAAGCAATTACCCGATCTTTTCAGTAATATTTGCTAGAGACCGACAAGAGTGGGGCGAGGCCCCGCCCGTGTCAAGTGAGGGCATCTCGACCCTCGCCCTTGCCGGTGGCTGGTGAGCTCCACCGGTCATTGCTGTGGCCGGCGACCGGCGGAGGGAAATAAGGAAAAAAGATAAAAGAGAAGGGAAAGAAAAAAAGGAAATAGAGTTCAGAAAATTTAAAAAAAATTACAAAAATTATTCACATTAGCACTAATTGTGTCACCTAGGACGATCAACACTGACTAGACCGCCACTTCAGCTATTTCCAGCCAAAATTAGCCGGAAAAACTAAATTGGCAAATTGTCAAAAGATTTATAACTAAATTGGCAAAATGTCAAAAGATTTAGGACTCAATTGGCACACTTGAAACGTGTATGACTAAATTGGCATAAGCACAATAGATTTAGGATTTTTTTTTGTAATTTCCCCCTAATCCATGCTCTCTAATGGGAAATAACAAGGATAATATGTATTTATTTCACTGCATATGAATTAAGAATGATCGTGATTGGTTCAAATTTGAAACATTACCACTCGAGGGTAATACGATATGTGTTTTATGCGTACATAATAATTCCAGTCACTTTGAAAGAATGCCTAATTTTCCTTAAATTTGGTAAACGTGTGGGAGGGAGAAATTTTACCGAAAATTACGTACTTACTTCCTTTCTTATAAAAGAAAAGGTATTATAGTAATAGAGACAAATGACCTTTCCCTCTTCCACCTTCCAACAAAATGCAATGGTTAAAAAACATTCCAAGCCCATCCAAATGCAAAACGTCCAATTTCATCTTTTTTTTCTACTGCATTGAAACTTCCAATCCAGAGTGAACAAGTTTCCCACTCCCACCTCTTAGAAGAATTCCCAAACTCCAACTTTGCGGTGGAGGTAGTTCAACTTGTACTCTTGCTCCCACTAACATCATCTCTCTCTCTCTCTCTCTCTCTCTCTCTCTCTCTCTCTCTCGTATGGTATTTTGCGTGTGGACCCTTCCTTTTGAAAGGAATCCACAATGGTGAGCTGGCAACACTTTTACTCAAATCGTTCACTCATTATACTCGTGAAATCGGGTCATCCAAAGACCCGTTTCATGTTCTATGTATGGAGAGGAGAACCGATTCGCAATGTAAACACGAGAATCGCTCCGATTCTCTTCCTGCCCATACTTAGGAAAGACATATCTCTCACGTAAAGGGCACCGACATTGCCGAAGTACAGTGTTTCGTTCGATCTATTGACTGAGTTCTATTTAAGGTTAGAGATACAGTTGACGAGTTTTTTGTGCATATCATACCAATGTTGTCTTAGGAAATGACATTGTGGTCGAAATAACATGATAAAGCAACTAATACTCATTTTTAATCGCAATCACAGACTTAAATACAGCGGGCGAGATGCACGACATTGAATAAAAAGAGAAAGTTTAGAAGGAAAAAACAGCAAGAATCGATGAGTAATCGCACAATAAAAAAGGACTCGCCATGCTAGCCACAAGTGTTTTCATCATAATACCTTGTAAATATATATGAGAAATGATTAAGTGATTGTCCTTAATTCACTGTAAGAATAATAATCTACCATGGGCTACAAAAAAATAAATAACAAATTATTATAAATTGTTGTGAGGTCCACTACTTTGAAAATTTAAGACTCACGACATACCGTTATTGTCAATAGTTTAAATATCGTTATACTAGCAAAGCTCAATGTGTATTAAGCATTATAATAAATAATTCACGCCACGAAAGTGAAAGCTGGTGGATTGGGCACGGCGTGATGCTAACCCTAGCTTTTCCCTTAAAAAACTGATATAAAAGAAGAAAAATGGAGGAGGAATTTTCCACCACGTACTAGCTTTGAAGACTATTATATAACCAGACATTCACAGTGCGATGTCTTGGAATTTTCAGTTTATTCCTCAATTAATGCAAAGCCTGCCGGAATGTAACGCCACGTCAATCATATGGGATTGATCTGAAGGGGCCAGTTGAATAACCCATGACCAATGTTTTCTGCAGATCAGCCATAAACTAATAAAAGATTAAGAATTATAAAACCATTTAACGAACAGATTCCTTCTGTGAATGGCCTCAAGTTGTCACCATCTTCTTCTATATCTCTCTCTCTCTCTGTTTCGATCTCACTGTAATTTTCCAAATTTCCACTATTTCATTTTCTTCTCTAAAACCCCACACGCTTTCAGCCAAAGGTCTCTCTATCTCTCTCTCTCCCTCTCTGTCTCTTCCAGTTTCCCACTAAAGACCTCTTGCAACAGCAGCACCGAGGACTCCAGCTAAGGATGAACACGATTGGAAATTGAATGAGTTAGAAAAAATTCTTGTCAGAATTTTCTTTGCCGATGACTAGGATGGATTAGCGTACACGGTGTCATGAGTGCACGGGAGAATACAAAACCCCACGTGGTCAAGCCCTCCGTCGTGTTAACATCACAGCTCCAGAAGTAGCAGCATGTCATCACGTTCAATAACATGCCTCCTTACTGGAAATTGAATCCTGCCGATTTTCCATGATGGGTGTAGGGATTTCAATTACCGACAATTGTCGACCTCTTTAAGCAAGTTAGTATGGCAAGTGGTCCAACACCCAATAATTATAATCTACATCAAAATTCCCCACAAGTTTGGTGCGTGTTTGAATGGGTTTTAACACGTTGTGCCACTAGAAGAACACGTTGAAGTCGTCAAATGACAGTGGATCGCAACTAGTGGCGTCGCTGTAACTCTAAATATAATGACCCATTCGTTTCATGTGGAGTGAATGCCTGAAAAGAGCATTCAAACAGCCACTTCTAGAAAATGTTGGCGTGTGGTTTATATTCCCCATTGACTGGAAAGCACTGATGTCCCACTATGTTATGATGGCATGAAAAGCTTAAAGGGACAACAAGCATTAGAATTGAAGTGATTTGTAGATACTGACTAGGGAAGTGACATTGATAGCAGGAGGTCAACTAACAGATACATTGTTTCATTATTCGACGGAGCTGTAAGTTGGATAAGTAAGAGACAAAGCACGGTTGCATTATCTTCTACTGAGTCAGAGTACATGGCTCTTACTCATGCGGCAAAGGAAGTGATATAGTTTCGCAGATTGTGTAAAAAGCTTGGTTTTACACAAGGAGGAGTGAAAATTTGGTGAGATAGCCAGAATGCTATATTCTTGGCTAAGAATCCCGAATTTCATGCAAGAATAAAGCACATTGGCAAACAATATCACTTCATCCGATAAAAGTGGAGCAGAAAATTATAGTGTTAGAGAAAGTTGATACACAGGTGAATAGTGCAGATTTTTTTACCAAGGCAGTGAGTGCAAAAAAGTTTGAATGGTATACAACTGTGTTGGGTTTGAAGAAGCATGTGAAGTATTTAACAAATGAGATAATATTGGGATGTGGTTCATACTCTCCATCAACAGAAATGTACTGGGGTCCCGCTTAAGGGTGAAATCTTTTACTAGATGTAGTCCTAGTTTAAGAATAAACCAAAATAAAACCTTACATCTTGATTTCTCTCTTTCTCGATTTTTACTTTATTTCATGTGATTGTGCACCCAAAACCTAATGGAAAGCGTGTCTCTACTTACTGATTAGGTCGCAAGTTCTTTTCTTTATCCAATGTAGGATTGGCCGTTACACCCGAGATCCTAGAAACAAATGGATTTTTTGTTTTGTCATACACACTCCATCCCAAACACCGGCTCATGCATCCAGGACAGGATGCTAAGCCGTGATCACAACTTTGAAATGATCAAACTGAATGAGCATTCAAATATCGGCCGGGTCTATGCGCTCGTACCCTGTGGGCATAAAGAAAAGAAAAATACATTAACCCAATGAAACTCATTCGATTATCGCAATATGAAGCCATGTGATGTAGGGACTTTCCTTGAATAAATGAGACGTGAAGTTCTTGAACACAAGTCCACAACCAATTCCTAGAAATGGCTCAAATTCCTGACCCAAAAACGTTACAAGAATAGATGTGGGCCACATTCCAGATTGTAGAGATTGGATTGATTCGGATGCGGGACTTTAGGGCCCATTTACTTTTGTTGACTGAAAAGTAACGACGCTGTACATCATTCGAAGGCCACAAGGGCCAAAAGTCCCCTTTCAGGGCTTGATACGATGGTGTCAACTTAGAAAACCGAGAGAGGTAAATGGACCGGGCTTAGGCCTGGACCGATTTTGTACGTGAAAATTGTCTAAAGTTTTTTTAATTTATTGCAATTTTATCAATTTAGTTCTAAATCTTATATTTTTGTCAATTGAGTCCCAAATCTTTTCACATTTTGTGAATTGTGCCCATCCGACTAATTTTGGTCGAAATTGCTGATGTAGACATTGATCGTCTTACGTGAAAACTTTATTTTTTTTATTTTTTATTTTTTATTTTTTACTTGGATGCTGAGGGTTGTTGGGCCCTCACCGGCAGCGGTGGCGACGGTCTAGTCAAGGGCTGCGAAGCCCTCGCTTGCTGTGAGGAGTGTCACGGCCCTCACCTAGTGGCCACTTGGGCAACGGTCGGCTGGCCACAATAAAAAAATCAAAAATCAAAAATCAAAAAATTTTATAATATTATTAATAATTGTCCATGTCAGCACTGGCCGTGCCATGTAGAAAAGATTTTCAGTCAAAATTGACCAGATAGATTTAATTGGCAAAACATGAAAAAGAGAACTCAATTGACAAAATTAGAATATTAATAACTAAATTGGTAAAAGTGCAATAAATTTAGAATCTGGACAATTTTCTCAAATTTGTACCATTTCTTTTCGTTTTTCCCCCACGACGAGCCCAAACGTTTACCCGGGAGGTCAGATTCAATAAATCATGCCTAGTTTGTCGTTATTATACTGTCCAGAATGTCAATCATTACAATAAGAATAAGTGATGATGAGGAATATTAACGTTAGACTCATGCTAAAGTACAGTAGGTTGATGATGTTCAATAGGGATGTCAATGGATCGATTCGGGTTGGGTCTCCATTCTACCCGAACAATAAGAGATTTATGTTTTATGACCCGAACCCGACTCGAAACGTATCTGACTCGAAACGTTAAACCCTGGGTTAGGTCGGTCCGGGTCAGGTTTCGGGTTTCTTTCACACTTTTTTTTTTTTTTAAAATTGGGTTTCAAGCTAACTACGTTACAATTGAACTCGAAGGTTGACACTCATTGTGCACTTCCATTTTTCTCAATAAGAACATAAAAGAAATCCTAGAAATAAGACCACCAACCAACAAAAGAAAAAGGAAAGAAAATTATAATGCAAATCGCCAACACATCGTATTTTATAAATCATTCTAGGCACATCGTGATTGTGGTCTTGGTGCTTCCCAAACAAAGTGAACAAAACTTTCCACCAAAAATAAACAAAGGGACAAAATTCTCCAACCAGAGCTGCGCAATCGATCAACATGTGAAGAGACTTTACATAAGGGACTTGAGATCTTCAAAGTACAAAAAATTCCAATATGGGTTCCCCAAAAGAAAAGTGTCCTGCCAAGCAAACAACCAATCAATAGCATTTCCAAGGAACTCTATACGAAGTGATTGAAAAACCGAGTGCAGTAAGAGTAAACAATACAAGAAGATATCGATCTCAGTTCAGTGATTATAAGTACATAATCGAAATAGGCAAAGAAACATTTGAGACACAAGCAATTCTATGGGTTCCAAGAAGAATTAGTGATGATAGACGACAAATATACGCAAATATAATCTTCTCAAATGCCCATGTGCAGAAACTAACCTAAGGAGTCTTGTTGACCTAACCAAATGAGAATAGTATATCCTAGCTCTCAAGATGCTAGAGATCATAATCCAACTATTAATTAGTCAAAAAGAGAACACCTATGACTAGATATCAAGAGCTCTCAAGAACACTATGGGAAGCTTCCAAATGAGCAACAAAAAGTTCATTTCAGAGACAGAGTGCATCTCTTTTAGGGGTGAGCAAAAACTGGGCGAGCCGGTCTTAGGCTTAGACCCTGAAACCGGCCCTATTATAACTAGTCCTCATTTTTTGGGCCCAAAAACCGACCCTGTTTTTCTGGAACCTGTTTTGGAACCGACCCTGTTTTTTCGATTCGGGAACAGGGTAGATAGGGTTAACCCTATTTCACTTTTTTTTTTCAAATTTCGCAACTTGTAAATAAAATCTAAACAAAAATGATCACTTTGTTCAGTAGAAACTCGTAAAAATCATCACTTTTCTTTCAACTTTTTTTTTTCAACTTTCGCAACTTGTCTTTTTCATTAGCACTGGAGCTTTTGCTGAAGGCTAGGTCAATAATAGTGGTGTGATTGAAACAATAAACATGAATGACAAAAAAAAAAGGGAAGAAGTTTTAGTTCACAAAACCTTATCCTGTTGTCCAGATTTTGTAGCTCTAATCAACGTACTCCATAGAACCTTTTTTCTAGAGTCTTTTGGCTAGTGTCGCTGAAAATAATCAACTTGCAATTGCAAAGTTGCTTTGCTGCATCCTGTGCTTAGCAAAAAGAAAAGATATGAAAAATGAATTTTAAACTTTTTCTTTAAATCCCTAAAACCGGTTTTATAAACCGGTCCGGGCGGGCCTCCACCTACAACTGGAACCCAGACCGGTTCAAACCGGTCCCCGAAATCTGGACCCTGTTCCCAGACCGGTTAGTTCAGGAACCGGTTCCAAGCCCGATTATCCGAGTGGGCCGATCCGGATTCCGGGCCAACCCAGTTCAATTGCACACCCCTAATCTCTTTTCCCAACCACCGGCAAGTCCAAGTGAAAATCTAACTCAAGCAAAGTCTACTCCTGCCTAATGCTGAATATGAAGAAGTAAATTTGTAATAAAAAGATAGTTGGTATAACAGGTACCATTTCCAACTTCGTCAATCATCAAGAGAAACCAATATAGAGTTTGGCTCCATGGTCATAGTTGACAACTCTGCATTAAATTCACAATGAAAATGAGAACTTAAGTATCCATTGTAATATAGAAGAGTATAAATATTCTACAATTATGTTTTTTCATCTGACTCGAAATTTTCAAGTTCTTCTCGATCGAAAATGAAAGTGGTGCGGATTGTAGCCAATCTTAAGCACATATAAAAGCCTCCACCATGCTTGGGGTCAAGAAGCGATGAAACACATCAAGTACACGACCTCCTGTGCAGAATGCGGCCTTTGATGCTACAGTCAAGACGGGCACGGCCAAAATATCTCTAGCAATGGAAGAGAGGATAGGATATTTCGAAGAATTCACTTTCCACCAAGTTAAGATATCAAAGTCAAAGCAAATATATTAACATTTTTCCTCCAATACTCATCCAATTTAGATTTTTCTTCCAAAAGATGTTGTTCCATTTGTTTAAGATATTTTGCAGTCATAAAATTCGCACCAACCATAGGAGACTTTGACACGCTAATTGTCCTTGCACCCTTTGATCTCAAGTTGCTTTGGGGGCATTTACCAATGCGGTATTACTTGTACAATGATGTCAAAGATGATGTTACTCTATCGTGTAAAATTTTCGCCTACTTCCTTTCATAAACATCACTAATCAATCATTTCACATATTCCAACTTATGTCAAGGGTCAAATATGTAAGCAATGAACAAAGTAAAATTGATGTTGTTCACATTGCCAAAATACTTAATGAATTTGGTCTTCATACTTTTAGCCATCTCTTGCAAACTTCTATCCTCATTATCACAATATTCATCAATCATCCCAGAAAGCCCAAAGACGTCATTTGCCAAATTATTACTAGTGACATAAGAAGAATTCGAAACTTTTGAAGTCGTATCAAATAACAACTTCAGGAAAGGAAGAAGGTGACGAGCATACTCCCAATCATCACTAATAGGCAACCCTTTCGCCTTGGTCAATTTTTCACCAAATTTGCTATCTCAAATTTTCAATAAGAAAAAAGCTTTTTGAAACTTCAAAGCCTCTTCCAACATCATAAATGTTGAGTTCCAACGAGTCTCCATATCCAAACATACAAGACTCTTGGACTTAATATTCTCTAGTTCAATACAATCCTTAAACCACTTCAGCCTTGCAGGAGAAGACCTCACATAACATACACCCGTACATATTCTAACAATAGAAGTATTTATTTATTTTAACTCATCTCTCACAATCAAACTCAATATATGAGTACAATACCTCATGTGGAGTAACTCACCTCTCAATACCAGAGAGTTTCAAGAATTGAGTCTCCTTTTTAAGTATTGAATTCCTAAATTATTGGAGCTCACATTATCCACGGTGATAGAAAAAACGCTTTGAATCTCCCAACTAATCAAGTATTTCTCAACCGCCTTACCTATTATTCTCTGTAGAATGACCCGGGATTTGATAAAAACTTACGATTTTTTTCTGCAACTTCCAATCAGCATCAACAAAATGAGTAGTGAGACACATATAATTCATATTTTGACAAGATGTCCATGTGTCGGTTGAAAAAGAAACTCTAGGACATGTTTCGCCAAAGTATTTCATCAATTTACTTCTTTCCTCCACGTATAAATCATAACAATCACGCCTCAACGTGTTATGCGAAGGGATTAAGACCTTTGGCTGGATTCTATTGACAAATCATCGAAAACCCTCATTTTCTACAAACTTAAAAGGCAATTCAACAAGAATAAACATCGTCACTAATTCTTTTCTACAAGCTTCTTGGTCAAATTTCCACAGACCAGCTGAACTATCGATGGGGCATTTTTTTGCCTTTTCTCGACGTTCGCATAAGGAAATTCCTTACATCTAGATAAATGATGATGCATTGAACTAGTCCCTTGAGTACTAGAACAACCGATACGGGTCTCGCAATATAAACAGTCAGCATTTTCTTGGCTCTTGTCTTCACATAGAATCTTTTTAAAGTGATCCCACATAGTGAATCTACTCATTCTATTTGTCACACTAGAATTCGTCGACGAAGACATCTAGAAATCTTCCTATCTATGATGCTTAAAACCTGCAAATTCTTATTAAAATTCAATTAGCGCATGCCCACTCAAAATACAAACAATTAACAATTTGGCAAACAATAAACTCATTTGGAAACAAACGTTTGTTTAGGATTTTAATATTATTCAAATGAGAATTATACCCCAGCTCAAAAGTTCCAAACTTTAAGATGTTATGAATGGAGAAGTTATGTGGGTTCCAAGAAGAATCAGTGATGATAGATGACAAATGTATGCAAATGTAATCTTCTCATATGCCCATCATTGAGATTGGACCAAACACAAGGCCAACGCCTAGTGCAAGCCTATCAAATCATAACTATCCACAGACCAAAGAGCCAATAGGCTCGAACCCAAACCCACAAAATTCAATGTCCTCCAATAAACAGAAGGCCAAAAGGCCGATGGACCAAACCGAACAACTAACATAACCATTACATACTCAAAAATCCCAAAGAACCCACCTTCTTGAAGACGACAAAACATAACACAAACAAAACGAGCAATATCAGAGTAAACCATAACATGTGCACTAACTTCACGGTCAGATCCCAGAAAATATAATAACACGACCCAACAACAAGAACATTTGAAACGTTGTGAAAGAATTAAAATCGCAGCAGGAAAGCACCATCTCAATCACGAGTGACGGAGTGAGTCGAACATGATTTTGCCACCATTACTTAACCACTCTTAGTAAACTTTAAGCACCTTCCAAGGATGAATCTAGTAAAATATAAGACATGGTTCAACTATACAATCACAAAACCGTAGAGCATTCAACTAAGGAAAGCCTTTCTTGATCGAAAGAGCTATATTTCTCTTCTCCAAAATCCTACAAATAAGTACCTTTAGAACAACATCGGAGCAACCACATAATACTATGACACCCAAGGCTTATACATATGATCTTGGGAAATCATAAATTAGATTCCATTCTGTTGTTCATAGTGATGATTTAGTGCTGAAATGTGTTTGAGGTGATGCTGGAGTTCGATTGCTCAACATCTTAGGAAAATAAATGGTCCACGACTTGCACAAATGTATTCTATTGGCCATATCAATTTTCCTCTACAATCACACAAATTCCTCCATGAAAGCGAACTATATCGGTAGCAAATTACGTTCCTATTGAATCACAAGACATAAAAATATCATGAACACCAATAACCCTTGTAAAAAAGACAGACGCTACACAATGATGCATCAATCAAACAAACCGATAAAAAGACATAGCATTGTTGCAGAAAGGAAGTAGCATTAGCCAGCATCACAAGTAAAGCAAAGTAAGACCAACGGGAATCACGAGAGTTACCCACAAATCTATGTTCAAGACAATCAAATGCAAACATATGCAACGTAGGGAGAACAATCACACCATAACAAGAACACACATTCACGGATTCACCACAACTAGAGAACCAACCCCAACCGCAACGCATTTCTGAATTCAATCGAAGTTTTACTATATAATCTAGTCAGGAATGCAGAGAGCAATTCAAGACGAAGAACCCACAAGAGTCAAGGCGACCCAGATGGAATCGAGCCCGAATCGCAACAAGGGTAGCTCGACTCTAATTCACTAGCAGCAAGGTGCAGCGAGACACGACGCGCAAAAGGAAAATGCGGGCTCGCAAAGAGAGCTCACCTCTGAGTTGGCGCGCGGAGGAGAGGACCCGGAAGCGAGATGAGGGACCTGATCCCTAAATCGGAGGGCGAGGCGAGGCGGAAGGAGACACCAGGAGAGATGGGGTTTGGCAGGGGTGGTCTCCCGCGGGAGGAGACAGAAGGACGAGCAGAAGAAGCCTGAAGGCTGCGCCGTGTGAGGCTGCGATTGAGAGATGGAAGAAGAAGCCAGATGGAACATTCTCCCGCTATGTTCGTGTTTGAGTAATAATAGGGTTTTATGTTTGTTTTCATGATTGGGCTTGTGTTTTTGTGTTTGAGCATAATACCCAATCATTGTTATTGTTACCCGAACAAGACTGAGGCCCAACCTGAAAAGGCCATAAATTTTCGGGTCGGGTCTGGTCGGGCCATGTTTACTCGGGTTTTTTGGACAGCCCTAATGTTCGGTATGCCACTCTCGGCCTAACGCTAAAGAAAAGAAAAGGAGAATTGCTGACCGTTGGCTGAACATATTTTGTTAGCCAATTTTCTTTTTTATCCCGTCAAGTATGAAAATGAAGCAAATAACCATTACAATATCCGTCAGACAGTGATGTTTCCGATTCTCCACCTTGTGGAAATGCACGGACGGTCGGGGTCCGACTAACCGTTGTTTGTATCCCGCCGCATCGAACGCAACGACGCCGCGTCGGCAGCGGCTGCGCGCTTTGTCTCTCTCGCCCACGCGTCGACCTGTCGTCTCCCCATCTCTCTCTGTGTGTTCATATAGGATGCCCAATGAGATTTCTCTCTAGAAGAATGGTAGGCGTGGACTTGGTCGGAGTCAAAAGGGAAATTGTGTGAAGCTCCCAACTTTGACGGTTCTTTGGTCAGCCAAGAAACGCATCGCGTTGAATCGAAGCTTGAACGTGCGTTACAATTTCCCAACACGCTCTCTTTGTCTTTTCTCGTTCTCTTTTTATTACCCTAGTTCTTCTTCTTCTTCTTCTTCTTCAAATTCTTCAAGAAACCTTCATACGCTTCCATTGCCATCGCCATCACAATCAGACGCCTCTCTCTGGGTAACAAGCTGCATTTTGAGAGCTTGTTTAGTGGGGTTCAGTCTCGGGAGGCCTTGCTTGCAATATGGTTCAGCTCAAGGAATTGTATCCTTCTCTCTAGTCTTTTTTTGTCCCGATAAAGTCTGTGTGTGTTGACCATTCTCATGCCTATCTCTTTTTTCTCTTTCGAGTTTTCCCAGCTGCTAATATTGCTTGCAGGGTGTTCGAATGGATCCCCCACAGAACTGGAAAATAGGAGGCTTTCGGTTGTATCACTTTCATTGCTTATGTTCCAGTTGTGTTGTACCCTTTAAGTCCCTCAGTTGACCCAATGCCTGGGGTGCTTTAGTTTTCAAACTACCCCTTTGTTGATGAAATCGCAATCTTTTATAGGGTTATTCGTGTTACAGTTACTTGTTGTATATCAGAACTGCCATATGAGTCCTATCCTTTTTTGCGGTACTCCTTAACTTCTCACTTTTTCGCAATGAAGCCGAATCGTCATGCCAATGTCATTGGAAGAAGTAATTCTCCGTTGCTCTTTTAATACTAGTCTTGCTTTGTGGCTGCCCGATGTAATATGTTATGATGCGTCACTTGAATGCAGTATCAGGTAGCTCAGATGTATGCGGTCACGAAGATGCAACATCAGAGCAGAACTGATACCGAGGGGGTGGATATTTTGGAGAGCAGACCCATTGAAGACGGCATATTTGGAAAGGGTCATTACACTTCTAAAGTCTATCGCTTGCAGAGGTAAGAATTGCTGATATCACTGATCTTAAATTCTTAATCTAAACCGTGTTGCTCAATCAAATCATCGGTTTATTTGCTGTGCTGGTCCTTTCCATTGCCTTTGTTTTCGCACTCGATAGATGATTGCTCCATTAGTTAAGAATGATGCTGCTTGGACAGAATGGTGAATAACTGGAGAATTGTAGCATCCCCATATTTTGACTTTTGGTTATCTAATAGTTGAGGTAGCCTTAACATTCTATTAGTTTTGTAGCCATGTTTTGGTATTGCTATTCCTCTTTCTTAAAATAGTCACAATTACTCTTTCCGGGTTAGGTTAAGGAGATTCATTCCTAAAATGCTTATTGGGTAGAGAGAGGTTGTGATTGTTGTATCTACTTATAAATCCTTTATACAGTTGACAGCTACCTATGAAGTTCCATGTTTTCAATGTGGTCGTTCACTTTGTCTTTAGTCTTTCGCACTGTCATGAATATGGTAATCTGAGAATCCACCCTCACCACTTCTTGTTACTTGGAATTTATCTGGTGCAACAGAACCCTGGATAAGTACCATAGTTTAGTTCAAGGTTGTAGAGTATCAAAACTTCTTTCTGTTTGCTAACTTTACTATTGGGTAGGAGTACTTAATTGCATTTCTTTTCCTTCTAACCCTCTATCTTGGCTTTGATGTTCAGTGCTTGGTGCCCTCTCTCTCTCTCTGATTTTGTTGATCTTATTGACATCTCAAGCTTATTGTGTTTTACCACAGTGTCGGTTTCCTTCCCTTATGCTTGTTTGTGCAGCAAAGTTCCTGCTTGGTTAACTACTTTTGCACCAGCAGATGCTCTAATCCTCCAAGAGGAAGCTTGGAATGCTTACCCAAGATGTAAAACAGGTTTGCCACATCCTTGCAATTTCATCCTTTCTCTGAAATTTGTTTCTTGAACAACCACTGATAATTTTTTCGTGCGCTCATTGCAAATGGATGTGGTCTCCCTCAGTACTCAAGGTAATAGTTTTGTCCTTAGCAGTTTGTAGCTTCTTTGGTCTAAAACATATTTCTAGAGCTGCATGCTTGTAATAAATTATGCAGTAAATTGGGCTTATTTTTGTCTGCATTTTACAGTGTCCATACTTTACAAAGTTCAGTCTAACTATAGAAACCATCCACGAGGCTGACAACAGGCAATCAGAAAATGTAAGTTCTTATGTCACTTTCTTTTCAAAAGTAGAATGAAGTCTTGTCTCTTCTCTCTCCCTCTTAATCTCTCCTGCATGTACTAACATTGAAGCTTGTAAAAACTAGGTTCATGGCCTAAGTGAAGAACAGCTAGCAACCCGGCAGGTGGAAACCATTGATATAGCTTCAGCTACGACAGATTATTGGAGTTATGCAATTGGAAGCAGTGATGTGGACCTCTCAAAATTCAAGTCAGTCAGAACTGGACGTGGTCCTCTTTCAGAAGGTTGGCAGGTCTGGATTTTCATGCCACTTATATCTCCATTTTTAGCTTATACTTGAGCATATGGAAACTCTGTGGTCAGTTTGTTTGTGCTATCTATCATGTGGAAAAGAAGCACGGTTATATGCACTCCCTTCTCATATGAGCAAACATGAGTCTCTTCTTCAATTTTTTTTTTTTTTTTATAATTGAAAAGCTTTACTAGAAGAAAGGGCACCACCCTATACAACCCATCTCAATGCACAAAACCCAAGCGCCAATAGGCACAAACTCTCAACCTAGTCAAACTAAGCCCATTGTCCCACAGAACAGGCCAATAGGCTCATTATCCGAACCTAAAACTAAACCCAAAGTCCCAAATACAAACATAAATGAATGAGTATTCTCATATACTCAAATCCAAAGATAATGACCTAGAATCAGTATAATTCTTTCTCTTCAGAACATTAGTAAAGCACCAGCAGAAACAACAACCATTCCCGGAGAACTACTCAACAGTCACCAGAGAAATTACTCCTCATTTATGGACCAATTCCTGTACAATGGTTTAACCTCATCAGAAACCAATTTCCCCCCCAGTAGAGATAAAACCTTCAAATGCACCTTAACAGAAAGCATAACAACAGCAGTGTCTCTGTGAGCTTAAGAGTGATTTTATCATGCAACACCCTATTCCTCTCCTTCCAAAGGTGGTAAAAAGTAGCATTCCAAACTCACAAGAACAACCTTCAAACTCCTCCCTTTCTTTTCTGAAGCGCCCAATTCCAGTCCATAGCGGCTGTAGGCTGTCCAAGTAAAAGCAAGGCGCATTTGGTAATTAAAAGCAAGGCGCAAGTCCAAATCTGTTCGAGAAGGAACAGCTGAAGAATAGATGCAGCTTGGATTTTACATGCTGATTACACAAACTACAAGTATCATCAATAGCACTCCAGAGTTTCATCCTTTCAAATGTTGACAGCCTGTTTTGCATGATCAGTCATGAAATGAAGGTGAACTTTGGCACATTTGGTTTGAACCAAACCAATTATGCCGCATAACTTTCCTGCCATGTTTACTCAAAAGTCTCCAAGCCTCTATAAAGCCAAAAGAACCATTAGAAGTCGTGTATATGACCCTATCAGAAGAGTTCACATTTGGTTGTAAGGTACTACCCAAAGCTGATTGAATTTCCACAACAATCAGTAACTCAGGTTTTATCTCCTAAAGCTGGATCACAATGATTTTTTTGATGATGCTTATGAAGCAAAGTCCCAAAAGGGCGCAAATGATCATAACATAAGGAGATAGTTTCGCCATTAGCAGCAATATGCTTCACGTGAGGCTTCAAGAAATTTCTTAACTTGAGCAACTTCCTCCTCGCATATGTGCAATCTGATTTTGCTGAAACTTGCCATAAAAAGGAGCCCTTCAGCAGATTATTATTCAGCCAAGCAAGCAATCCATAATGAGCCTGATTGAAGCAGTAAATGCCATAGTCTTTTTAGTAAACAGGCAGAATTCCAAAGGGATAAGCTCTTGAGACCCAAACCACATTCATACTTAGGAGAATGTGGTTTGGGTGCTATTGTTTTCCCATTGCTACCCTTAAATAAAAGAGCAGAGCATCTACTTTCAACGGCCTTAATCACCTTTTTTAGGCAAGATAAAAATCTGAAACCAGTAGTTCACTATGCCAGACACCACGGACTTTATCAACAGCCTACCAGCATAGCTAAGTTTCTTTGCGGTCCATGAGTTCTTCTCTATTGACTTGTCCTCTGTTTCAGGAGCTTGTTCTTTTTTTTTTCCGCATATTCCCACTCTTAGCTGCTGTTCCCCTTCTGTTCGTTTCTCAAAGTGGTGTATGTACCCGTTGCATGATGTGAGCACGGAAGAATTTGTGAATAACGTGTTGTGTGGGTGCTGACTTGGTGTCTCTTTACAATGCAGTAACATGTATATCTTACTGATCATAGTTGTGAAATTCTGATTATGTCTGCAGAGTAAGTGCAGTCCAGTTATGACAGCATATAAGCTGGTAACTGTAGATGCACCGTATTGGGGTTTTGGTTACCGACTTGAACAAGCTATGCTCTCGGTAAATTAGCTCACCATTTTTCAAAAAAAAAATACTTAATTCTTGGTTTCCTTGAAAATAATCCTTTGTCATTCTTTGCATAGGGTGAAAGAGCTCTTTTTATAGAAAGTCATCGTAACTGTTTTAGCTGGATCGACGATTGGTTCGGAATGACCATTCAGCAAGTACGAGAACTTGAACGCTGTTTGCTACAGGAGGTACGGATGTGCTGAAACCGTTACTCGTAGAATTTTACTGTAATTTTTTGCATTCACTGGGTTTCTTGGCAGAACAGAGAATCCTTGTATCGGATTGCTTCTAACATGTTCTTAGTTCACACCCAGGAGAAACTCTTTCCTTGTTTTTTTATTTTTACCACTGATGAAAACTAAAGATTGTTGTTCGTTTGATGAAACAGAGAATTGCCAAGCCGACTACACTGAAGAGCGTCAAGGAGCATGACATGAGATTTCCAATCAACAATGAAGAAAATCAGAGTGAGAGGCCTCAGCTAGAATCAGATTGCCGATCCATTACTGTGGAGCAAGATTCTTAGTTGTCTACTAGTGATGTATTCAGCCCTGCAGATGTGAGGAAGGAGCATGGTTCATACAGCCATTGTCCAGTTGTATTATGTGTGAAGCCCGCTCTCATGTAAAACTTTGTAGGAATATTGTTTAGAGGATTCAATAGAAAATCCTCAGGTTGTTTTTTGAAAGCACGCATAAGTACATTTATAGACGCCCCCGAATACTTATATGTGGAGATGAAAGAGGTGGAAGAACAGAATTGCTGATCGGGTAAATTTCAAAACCCAAAATGGGTTTACGAAATCTGTGTTGTTGCTAGACCCGGCTAATGGGTGGGTCAAGTCGAAAATGGTTCGATCTAAATATATCCATTTTACCCGTTTTGACTCATTTTCATGCAATTCAAATCTAGTAATCAATATCTCATTCGACTCATATTGCTAAACACTTCCATATTTTACACAATCTAGAAAAACTCATAGCCAAACTAATGTGAGAGTGCAGAGTGAGTGGGCACGAAATCAAATGAGGGCAAGAGAGAATGAAGAGAGAGTCATAAAAGTTGGTTAGATTTAAGTAAATTATAAACACATTTATAACTCATTTAACACTCATATTATATTTAACTCATTTAAGATTTATTTACAGAATATAACTAACTTATATATACAACTCGATTCATCATATAAGAGTTACAAATTAGATTTATGACCCATTTTGACAGGTGTTGTCGCGATGAACAGAACTTAATGGAAACATCCACGTATAACTTCAGCATTAACTATTCACGTTCATCGATGCCTGTTGGACCATCCTCCTGTGGACAGTGATTCATCCTTCCGAGACGATATGGGGGCCTTTCCCATGTCATATGGTCTCCTCTCTGCTCCATAATATCTTCTCCTCAGAAACCCATTTCTCGCCCTCTTCGTCACTGATACGAGTTCTACAAATGAAAACCTGGGCAGTTTCAGACGAAACCAATCCATTCCCAGCTCATCTCGAAGCACAAAATCGAAACCTCGGTGACAGACAAGCTTGCCGCAAGACCGCTCGTGTACAGAAATCCAATCATCCTTGTAATACATATGTCATGAACCATAGTCATCACAGTAATAATAAGTCTAGACCACTCGTATACTCGTACATATCCATCATACGACTTCAATTTCCTGCCACCACTACATCTCCAGTACAACGACAATGTCCTTTGCTTCTGTTCCAAAAAGAAAGCCTGAAGAGCAATCAGGAAAGAGGATTTGCCAGTGGCACATCATGTACAAACAACCCTCAAAAGCTATTAAACAATACCAAACGAACCAGTCAATTACATGATCGGATGACATAAGTCCTAGAACTGGAGCCTACTAGGCTGCGCCTTGGTCATCCGGGCTTCGCCGTAGGGCTCGTCATTGTCGATGCGTTTGTTGTTCCTGAACGCCGCGCAAGCGATCACGTAGGCTATCACCAGGAGGATGAGTATGATGATGTTGATGACCGAGACCTTCCTCCAGCTGTGTCGGAGGCTGGCGAGCACACCGGCTTTGCAAGAGCTGCACGAATAACACAGCTGATCCTGATCGTTGCTCCACGAGGAGCAGTCAGAATTGCTCCCCACTAGCCCGCTTCCCACATTCCAATAGGTCTCGTTCACATAGGCGTAGCCACATTCGGTCGGCGGTTTGCAGCATCCAGACTGCCCAAATCAATCAGAAGAAACTTCATCACATTCTTCCACAAATCAACGCGAAAAAAAAATCGATATGTTATCAGAGCAATCCGGAACCATATTTCTGCTTAAATTACAAGTCGGACAATTGACTCATCACGCGATCTTGAAACTTAAATAGGTTCCCGAATTACCCTAAAGCATGCAATTATAGAGACCGTCCTCGTGTAGGAAAAGAAAATGACATCATAAAGTGAAACAAACCCAAAATCATGATGAACATCACTGACCCGATAAAGCAAAAGTGATCAATAATCGAGGTGTAGGGATCACTCATCCCTCCAACGTAAATGTCTGGAACTACTAGGAGCGAGTGGTCCCGCAATGCATCCTCGATTTTGGCTAAAGTTCTGTTTTTTCTACATGCGTTTGGGGGGCATGTAAGGATCCCTTACGACGTACCGAAAAGTCGAAAGCTTTTTGTTAATACTCCAGGAAAGGTATTGCGAGCGACAAGAACGTAAAGAGATGGAGGAGAAGTTTGCAAAGTTCCTCTCGACTTGCTCGGTGGAAAAAGGGGTCTTTACTTAAACAAGAAACCTTTCGTTACGTGATGGGAAAAGGGCAATGGATACAATTATTCGCCCACGAGCAAAAGGCGCCAAAAAAGATTTTCAAAAAGATATTCTCGCACCCTTTTTTCGTGACAAGATATTCTCCTGCTTTGAATATCCGCAAAAGTGGGAAAAGAGATAACTAATAAGACCAGGAGATGCAGTGCTCGCCTGTTCCAGCCTCAGAAATTAGACAGCTAACGAGGAAAATGTGGGAGGGGGGGAAAGAAATCAAAAAACTAAACGCTTGGCACCGCCCCGACGTTATTCACAACGAACGACGAAATTCCGACAAAATTTATATGTTTTAAACTAAGGAAAAACTCCCTCGTGAATGGACAATTCTCCTTGTTTTTTCCGCAATTCTTCTCATCCTTGGCCATAAATAGAGAAACACTAGTATGTTTTCGGGTAAATGAGCCGGTTTTAAATTGCCTTCGCATCGAATGCCAGACAAACCGGGCTCTGCCCATTTCTAGGAGGGGACATCATCATCGACCCACGTTAAACTACTGCGAGCCACACCGCCCCATGTGACCCCCTTAAATTCATCCTTAAACTACTCATCAAAAGGACAAAGCATTGAATAGAGCCCCGTCCATTATCAAAACACTTGACTGATTGTTGTGCAAGCCAACACACTTAAGGCTCAAGAAACCTCAAGTTCGACCCACAATTTGAATCTTGACCCGGCTTGTCTTGTACTCCACTTTAGCGGACGAACGGGAAAAAAAGTTCAAAAACGAAAGAAATTATTAAGTAAAAGCATCGTTAAAATATCCCATCTTGATCGCCAGAGAGGGACCCTTCAATCAAGTAAAGCATGATGTATTGTTATATTATATCTTCCTCAAACCTAACTTGTGGAAATAAAAAAGGACAGGTGTATCATATCTGGACAATTATTGCGGGAAAAGGAAAGGGAGAGGCTCCCCCCCTCTCCTTGCTTTGTCGTGTCTGCAATTCGACGACGAACACCGTGTTCATCTTCTTTTTTCTTTTTTTTTTGCTACACCATGTTCATCGTTTGATTAATAACTTTTTCTTGTTTTTCGAAAATTAAGTTTATTGATAAACTATACTTATCGGGTAAATAAGTAGGAAAGTTTTTTCCTTTATTCGTGTTTTAATATGAGTTAACAGGTGTCGTGCTCTGCTCATACAACGATGAAGTAAAATCAAACTGCTGAACATATTGAACCAGGCAAAACCTTAAAAAAAGAAGAGAAGGGTTCTAGCTTTACCTGGATAGGGTTGAGCTTGCGGAGGTAAAACATGCTTTCGGTCTCGGGGATGCCGTTGACGGTGACGGCGATCTTCTTGCACGCCTTGGAGTCCCTTATGCAGGAGCTGATCTTGCCCCAGTAGGAGTCGCTGGCCACGCGCTCCTCCAGCCACCCCGAGTAGTCCTGCAGGTAGTAGTCGAGGTAGGCCCGGTTGGAGACGGCCTTGCCCGAGCCCTTGTCGGTGACGGCGTAGGCGAAGATGATGAAGCCGATGAGGGCGGCGATGACGAAGAACATGCAGAAGAGGTAGAGCCACATGAGGAAGGTGTTGCGGTAGCACGCGCCGGCGAACCCGGCGAGGGAGACGACCATGATGGCCACGCCGATCACGATGAGGGGCCACTGCAGGAACCTCATGCAGTCGCTGGTGTTGGCGCGGCTGCTCAGCCATATCCCGCCGCCCAGGATCGGGATCGAGAGGAGGAACGTCAGGAAGTTGAGGAGGCCGATGAGGTGGTTGCTAGCTCTCATGGCGATCGATTCTCTCTGGTCTTTCCTCCCTTTCTCCTCTTTGGTTCTGATGATTGAGAGATTGGTTCTAGCCGGATGGGATCGAAACCTGAGATGGGTCAGTGTGCGAGGGAGTGATTCTTCATGCTGTGTGATGAGCGTTGTTCATGGCGGTCGAAGAAAACATAAGGCTTGGGTGGCTTGTGGGGTTTATTATATAATGGGAGACGGTGTTTGAGATCGGATCTTTTTCCCGGTCATGTTCATGATGGGGTCCTAAACAATATTATAGTGTTTTGGCCCTACGTGGTTTATCTATTCTCTATTTCGTTTCATTTTATTATCGGGTTCCTATTTGCCTTAACCAAATATCGATCTACCTAATATTTTGCGTCTCGAATGAGCAAGAGATTCCTAATTTGTTCTGTTGATTGAACTTGAATGATCTATTTTCAATCGAATTAACATGAAATTTCTTCTTTTCTGAGTTAAATTTGGACGCTCCATCTCAATAATCGATAATCGATCGGCATCTCTAACTTGTTACGTGCGAGTTTATATTTGTTTTTTCTAACCAACGCATTGTTAATGAACGGCAACAATAGTGGGAATTTAAAATAGTCACGAAAAAAATAAATCGAGCAAATATGATTTATTACTTATAGAAAAAATATATATATGTAGTCACCAAAATAAAATCCGATATTTTGGAATCCCTTGTACCAGTATCTATCTCTCCGTAAAATGGAATTACCAGGAACATTTTTTTGTCTTCCCGACGAAAAAAAAAGGGGGAAAACGAAGGAAGAGGAAGCTCTTGCATGCTTCTTTGCCGACACGTGTCACGGAACGTCTGCAAAATGACAGGATTGCCCTCGACTTGGACGGCGTGGTTACGAAAAGTAGAGCGTAATTTCCGATATTATCTTCCTTTTTGTTTATTTCTTTGACTTATTCTTTTTTGGAGTAAACTTGTTAGTTCCTCTTCTTGACTCTGAAGTCGCGTGGTTCCAGCGATGGTCATGTTACGAAATCGTTCATCAACTGGATGGACCGTGGAACACGACGGCCGATAGTAATAACAGGTCCGTACTCATAATTTAAGGATGACTTTAATATGGTGGGCACTCTTCATTAAATCCGATCACATTTAACTAACATGACGTCAGACCTTAATGCAAATAAGACATGTGAATATTCATGTGAACCTGGACAAATTTAACCGATGTGGCTGGACGATGTGGTCCAACAATCGTGTCAATTGAATTTGGTTTGATTTGATATAGAGGAAACTTGATTTGAAAATTTGTGAAAATATAATAATTTCATTAAGTAATTATAGGTGTCGAGATTTAAAATGGATAAGTGGGAAAGGATAGGTACGAAAAGTGAAATTTTTATTAAGAAAGAGCAGTGGTGGCAGATCTGGGGTGTATACATCGTGGGAAATTGAATGCAATTTCTGCCCCTAGTCATCAGTTCTTTGACTCCTCCCAAGATGGCACCGTTATTGCTTACAGCCGCAAGTTATTACTCTTTCTTTTGCTTTTTCCCGGGACAACTATTAGGCGAATTACCCATTTTGCCTCTCCAATGTTTGAAATCATGCGAAGTTACCCCCTAGAGTTTCATGTCTTGCAATTTGCCCATCGACATTTTTTCATCTGGGCTGCAATTGGACCCGTCACGTTGGCTTCGACCAAGCTTGGAGCTTCGGCCACTTGACTAATTTTGCAAGGCAAATCTGCCATAAAAATGAATATGCATGTAGAATATAAAGATAGAAACAATCGGTTTTGAAATTGAAATTTATGAATTGAAAAAAAAAATATATGTATTTTGGAAGATTATTGACAAAGACAGTTTTTATTAGTGAGAAAGAGGGAGATAAATGAGGGCAGAGGCTCAAAGAAGAAAAGCACCCATTGGGGGCATGTGTTGGCGAGGTACTAATGGTGGCTGTTTGGTAACGCTTCAAATCCTTCAATTCTTGATTTTTTTATTCTCGAAAGCAGATTTGGAACAAAAATCTATCCGATAACTTTTTGTTCACGAGAACTATTTCTATTCCAAGGAACAGATTTGGAACAAAAACAACAATAAAAACAAGTTGCTTGTTCTCTAGAACAAAAAATAAATAAACTCACTTAAAAAAGAATCGGCTTCTTTCTTTTACTCTCACTCTTTCTCATCACTCTGTCCACCACTGGCTGTTGCCCACGAGTCCACCGCCTATCACCCACTGCCGGCCGCCGCCGTCGCCGCTTCATCGCCACCTCCACCGACATTTTTATAACTAAATGAAAAAAAGTTAGGAATATAAATTTTTATAGTCGTACCAAATGTATTTCTGTTCTTTTTTTATTGGGAAAAAGCCACCAAAAATCCTAAACTTTGCCATCTGTGACGCATTTACCCTAAACTTTTTTTGTGACACAAAAAATCTCAAACTTATACAGTATGACAAATTTACCTTGAACTTTTTTTTTTATACAAAAAAAACCCAAGCTTTTATCCGTGTGACACATTCACTCCAAAAATTTCCTTACCCAAGGGCATTTTCGTCTTTTACATTTTTATTCAAAAGAATATTAAAAAATATTTTAAAATATTTTTTAAAAAGTGGGCGATCAGGGGGCAAGGGCGGCAAGGGCCTGCCACCCAGGCCTCGATTTTTCTTTTTTCTTTTTATAAATATTTTGAATATTCTATTTAATAAAAAGTGAAAATAAATAAATAAATAAATATTTTTGGGGTAAATGTATCATGCAATCATAAGTTTTGGATTTTTTGTGTCAAATAAAAAAGTTTAGGGTACACATGTCACAAAGGCAAAATTTGGGATTTTTTGTGACACAAAAAAAAATTTGGGATAAATGTATCACAGGATGTAAAGTTTGGGGTTGTTAGTAGTTTTTTCCTTTTTTATTTTGAGAATAAAAATTTTGTACAGTTATCAAACATGTTTTTCTGTTCATAAACCCTTCTCGAGAACAAAAATCAGAAAAAATTATTTTTGCTTGGGAATTATTATTGTTGACAAAAATGTTACTATACACACTCACTGTCACATGCTCAACGGGGAAAGTACAAAAAAGTCCTAAACCTATTGCATTAGTACAAATTCAATCATAAACCTTTCAATTTGACCAATTTGGTCATAAACCTTTTCACATTAGTACCAATTCAGTCCATCTGGCAAAAATTGGTCGGAAATTGCTGACGAGGTTGCCAGATCGCTAACGTGGACACCTGAGTGCTGAAATGGATAATTTTAAACAATTTTTAAAATAAATTTCGAATTTTTTATTAATTTTTTAAAATGATTTTCCCTTTTTCCCCTTTTTTCTTTTTCTTTCTTCTTCTTCTTGGCCTTGGTCGATCACCGTGGCTGGCAACTGGCCAAGGCCAAGAAGAAGAAGAAGAAAGAAAAAGGGAAAAAAAATTAAAATTTGTTAAAAATTTTGAAAATTATTAAAAAATTATTTTAAATTGTTTACGTCAGCACTCCGGCGTCCACATCAGTGATCCGGCAACCTTGTCAGCGATTTTCGGCCAATTTTGGCCGGATGGACTAAATTGGTACCGATGTAAAAATGTTTAGAACTAAATTGGTCCAATTAAAATGTTTAGAACTGAATTAGTACCAATACAATGGGTTTATGACTTTTTTGGTACTTTTCCATGCGAATGGATTTCAAGAGAAGCAGCCATGCAATTAGTCAAATGGGATTTCGGTTTGCACGTGGACCTCTCGCCCTCGTTTACCGGAGGATTTGAAGGGCAGTTTTCAATTTTGATGATGAGATTTTAGAGGTTTGTTTTCTACACAAATTCGAGGTTGCTTCTTCGAAAGAAAGAAATCATGTCGCGAAGCAGATAAGGCGGCATTGGTCGGCTACTTGGGAGGGTGACAGAATGGAACGCATTTGCTTTCTCTTTACCCTTTTCCTCGGTGATGTTAACCATGCTAATTATCTTCTATCTTACGAAAATTCAATGGTTAAAATAATATTATCTTCATATATGAAAATATTTTCTATCGACTAATTTTTCTAAGCGGTCTAAACGAGCGATTTCTGAAATCATTTTTCAGAATATTAACTTCTCCCGAAACAAACACGCTCGGGAGAAAATTGTTTCTTTATTTTTCAATGCATTGATTACACAAGCACAAGAAATACAGTGGATTAGAAATGACAGTTTTTTCTTTCTTGAGATCTCAAGAGTACATTTCAACAAATTCCTATTAGAACAACATACTTTATTTAGTGTGGCATGATTGTCAAGTAGCTATCAATTCAATTTCAAGTCTCGTTATATATCTCATCGACCTACATCCATTTCCAAAGAATACACGGATAAATCGTTATCATGTTTTTTTATGTCCCTAACTCTAATTTATCAAAACACCAAGTAGCATTAAATTAAAGAGTAACCGCTGTAAAAAATAACAAATTAATATTGATCATCTATAGAAGAAGACCAGTGAAGGAGAACGTCCCCATCCATTATCAAATGGGTGAAGGCACAATCCCAAACTCATCGTGTTGTTTCTTCATCGAACATGCCTAGAAAATTGTGGTTGATTTAAGTATTCTATTTACATACGTACTAGGAGCATAAATAAAGCCCGATCCGGCCTGGCCTGAATATTTCGGGCCTTTTCGATTCGGGTAATATGTAAAAAAAATCAGATTAGGTATAGCTTGGTCGAAACATTTATGCACGAAGGAGAGGTATCCGTGTGCGGTATAGAGAGAGGGGGGGGGGGGGGGGGTGGCATATGTATGAAGTGGCATTAGAAAATGCTTAAATACTGCCAAATCGCCTTTTTTTTTTTTTTAAGTGTGAAATTGTAAATGGAAAAATTGATCTCCCAATCCCATACACATCATTTAAATCCTGAAATGCCGGTGGATTGTCGCAATTAGTGAAATCCTATTATTTTATATAACTGTGGATACGAATTTGTATACGTAGTTTATACGCATGTACGGGTTGCATACATTCATAATAGTGTTGCAAAGCCCAATTGCAAATGGCGTAAAAGAGACGCAGCAGATCATTTGGGCCTTGAAAAGCCCAATTTCAAAGCCAAAAAAGAGACGTGGCAGATCATTTGGGCCTTACAAAGCCCAATTGCAAATGGCGAAACAGCGCGTTTCTCTTGCGCAGGGACGATTGCTTCTTCCCCATTTAGGTCTCAGCCTGTCCGCCTTCGTCAGCCTCCCTCCCTCCTTCTCTCTGTCTCTCTCTCTCTCTCCGGTGGAGCGTACGGTCACACCCTAACCAAGCTCTGCTAAGCGGCCTCATTCGAAGGTGAGCTCTCTCTCTCCTGCTGCAACTCTGGTTCGTCGGCTCGGTGATGGATTATCTGACATCGATGGCATGTCCGAGCGAGCGTTTATCACGCTCGTTTTGTGATAGTCTGTTCTACGGCTACATGGAAATTTTGCGTAGGTTGATTCGACTCGTGCGTGCTCGCGAACGAATTCGGTGTGCATTGGATTTCCTCCTTCGACAAATTTCTCAGTGAGTAGTAGTTGCTCGGCGACATTTGATCGCGTTGTTTGTTGTGTGAGATGGTGAATCGGCACCGTGCCTCGCTAATGTGATGCGTGGATGGGTTGTCGAGGCTTGGTAGGTGGTTGTGGGGTCTTGTGGAGAGTGGTTCTGGCTGTGGTCGTGGGAGCGCAGCTCCATTACTCGGGATGGTGTGTTGCGTTTTAATGGCAGTGGAAATGACTAGTAAGTAGATTCATTGTCCTTCAAATGCCGATCGATGCTAAGCGAAATGTCGGCGAAAAATAAAAGTATCATAGACAGAGGCTGTACTTTTTTGGGTGTGTGTAGAGATGTTTTTGTGTCGAATAATGATGCTAGTGGCAAAAAAGAAAGAGGTTCTAACTTCTGATTGAAGCCTTTTTGTATAGGCTGCTTGAAGAGCAGGATAGAATAGATTGGTTGTTAGTTCTACGAATCTATCATTTACCCTATCACAAGATTCTTCCCTTGTTCATGTCAAGCTCCCCATTTTGATCATGCATTTGTTTCTATTGAGAAGTTCTATTCGTTGTTCCTTATCCTGAAGAACTTGGAAGACATAGGTGGTTTGAATTCTCTTTTTTCATAGTTGAACTCTGTAGTATATGGTTGAATTTATGCCTCGAAGGGAGAAGATATTCCTTTTTATTTCTTTTTTAGCTTGAGAGGCCTAGGTCTACAAAATGTTGGTTATTGTTTCTGCTTTTGACAACCCTTATCAGCAAAAAGGTTGTTTAGATAATGTAGATATAAGAAGTATTTTCAATATCCCGGTCCTATTCAGGCATCATATTGTCTTTTGAGGATGAGAAGGATATTATATCCCTGTACTGAATTGTGGTACTAACTATCTTGCAAAAACCTGCTATAGGAAATTCTTATCATAATTAAACATTATTTGGAGAGAGAATCTCTCTTTCTCACTCTCACGCAAACACATGCGCATGCGCATCCTCGAAAATTTTTGTGTCTTTTTGGAAAGTAACAGTATTATGAGACAACGTTTTACTCACTAAAATGAAAATTGCTCTGGCATTATAAAATATCTGGGTGCACATCATTCACGAGACTTGTGAATCAGCGAAACAAAAGGAAAATGAGTACCTTCATGGCAAACAGCGGATAGTTCATGTTTTCACAGTCTCTTGAGTTTGTTCAATCAATTGGACTTCTTATTTACTCTCTTCTCCAATTCCTCAAAGTGTTGTGGAGGATGTGTTACATGTTTTTTATCCTAAGAAAATATGCTATCTTGAAGCTGTGACTGGCAGGTTTTCAGCCTCTGAGAGACTTATTTCTTTTCATTCATTTTTCTACAGAAGAAAGTGTACAGAATTAGACCTTCAAGAGGGCCTTCGCTAGTTTCGGGAGTTGTGAAATGTCAACTGGCCCTGGACTTGATTCTCTCGTAGACCGTAAGTCTCTTGACTTGCCTTCTCAGTTTCTTGCTTGATTTTCTTTAACCTTGTCAATTGGGAGGAGAATAAACCTAAAACATATGAACAGGAGTCTAAAAGGTACATTGAGGTCGGGCTTAGGATAATGAGCCTTGAGCTCGGTCTCACTTTTCGATCAACATATAAAAGTAGGCTTCCACTCTTATTCTCATATGGTCATATGAACAGTTTTGCAGCATATAGTGATGTATCTATTAGATGCATAAAGGCTATGCAAGAAAAGTAATAAACGTTTTGAATATCAACTGTCTAGTATATGATCATACAGGTACATGTGGCACTTTTCTGTCAATTTCCAGCTGTGAACTTGCATTGGTCACACTTGTCTTTGCTCATTAGATGACTTCAGAGGATGTTGACTTGTGCCCTGTTGAAACGAGAAAGCTAAACGCCTAAAAGCGACTAGGGAATATCTGCTCTACTTACGAATATTCCACTCAATTTCTTTAGGTTGGCTCCTTGCTTTTCTCTTATATCAGTTATATTTTGTATGCAGAAACAATATCGGTCATCACAAATGATGGACGTAACATTGTGGTATGTTTCACAGCTACCACTTCTATTGTTGTCATTATAGAGTTGAGAATAATTACAATGTTTTGAATCTCTTTAGGGGGTCTTAAAGGGCTACGACCAGGCGACAAATATCATTCTTGATGAATCTCATGAACGTGTTTACTCCACAAAGGTCTGTCTCCATTCCCTGTTTCCCCTCTTTCAGGTTTTGATATTTCGGAAAACTTAGCCCTTCACAAGAATAACATTCTGGTTTACTGCAGGAAGGCGTGCAGCAACTTGTGCTTGGTCTTTACATAATCAGGGGTGATAACATGTAATGACATACTCCATCTCAGTTCAACCTTTTTTTCTTCTTAACCTCTTTTTCTTCTTTACCTTTTGCTTCTTAAAGTAACGAGCAGGAAGAAGAAGACAGGGTTCAACTGGGTTTGCCGTCTTTAATGTCCTTTCTGCCTTTTACTATACTTGAGCGCCGTGATTACTTCAAAGCAAACTCTGTTCATGTACATATTTCATAGTTCTTTTCCATGTCCTGTTTTTGCAGAAGTGTTGTCGGAGAACTAGATGAGGAGCTTGATTCCAATCTGGACTTGTCCAAGCTGAGAGCTCATCCCCTTAAGCCTGTAATTCATTGATCATGTACCATTTACATGTGCTACAGTAGTGTTCGTGCACTTTGTAAGCTGTAATCGCACATATAGGTCGGTTAATGATGTTTGTGGAGAACTTGTAACTGTTTGTTCCGAAAATGTTGCTGATGGCTTATCTAAGGTGCGATCTCAATACAGTATTCCCGTCGGGGAAATGATAGGCGACCACTCTCTTTGTGAGGAGTTATGCTGGTCTTTATCAGATTTTAGAGAATGTGACATTTGGTGGATTGAAAAAATGAAGCTGGATTAGATTTTACGAACTTTGAGACCTTGGATTGAGAAATTGAAAATCCCCATTACCGATAGTTATGTTCAAAATGGTAGATTGGCTTCACCTATCGCACCGATCTATCATCAATTTGGGGAAGCTCTTCGCATTTCTAAGGCCATGAGTGACTGATCAGGGTGGGTTTGATTCAGCATTCCCAATAAGCTTATAGCCTGCAAAACTTTTTGAGAGAATGCTGGGGTGTTTGATAAATAGCTTTCGATCAAATTCTGGCATTTGGAATGCTGAATCAAACCCACCATGAGAAGCTGATCATGTCTCGGTTTAGGTTGCAAAATAGATGATGAAATTGTGGGCACGACTTTTCAAGCCATACATAGGACGCTCATTAATCACAAGTGACACGAGCTTAATGTTAAAAAGTGTGCTTCACGAACTTTGTTAGGTCATATGTCGTAACCAAACGGATTACTGTGGGAACAAAAAAATTGTGTCTGGATCATTTGAACTCGAGACAAATTAAAAAAACTAGGTTTGGTGAAATTTTTATATGAGCCTAATTCGCCATGGATCGGTTGATCTCAACGGTCGATGACATGAGTTCGTCCAACATTTTTTGGTTGGAATATAACCGGTTTATCTCTACCCCTTTTTGTCTTTGTTTTGCTGATTAAAGCTTCTCTGAGTTAAAAACTTCGAGTTGTACCTTTATTTGATGCTTAATATCCTCGATTTCCAAAAAATATATCGATTTCTTTTTCTCGTGACTCTCATTGACTCTCATTGTTAACAGAAAAGCAACTGGATTATTTCTTTCAGTCCGTGGGTCTGGTATTTAATTATCAATTGTTCTTTATCGAAATAATTGTATATTTCTTCAATTATTGTTTTTACAATAGCATCTCCAGTGTTGTAGGGTTATTGCTAGTAGCCTTGTGCCTAGATAGCTACATGTCTGTCCACTTCTCTTTTTTCTTTTTCTTTTTCTTTTTCTTTTTCTTTTTTCTTTTTTGAGCAATACTAAAACTGTTCTACAAATAAATAAGTATCACTTGCTTTCTATGCGTTCCAAGTGTGCATAGAAGTTGAGTTCCTATCCATTGGAAACACTTGTTGCTTTATCACGTGTTCGGACAAAATTTCATTGAATTTGGACATGAACCTCGATTTTGAATTAGAGCTGCGTTCTGTTACATTATTTGATAAATCAGTTTTTTTTTTTGATCGAATAGTAAATCAGTTTAGTAAGTCAATTTTTATGCATAAAATATTCCTGTTATTTTTCTGGCCAAAATTTACAAATTTGCAATGCCGCGTCCTGAAGTGGACCGTACTGCGTTTTAAAATCCCCCCTAGCTAGCTCCTCTTGTCACTTTCGACACGACATTAGAGTGACCCTTCAAAATTTTCTCCAATCATTATGCTTGAATTTTCTTTTTAAATAAAAAACATCCAAGCCATTTTTCAATCTTCACCGCGAAATTGAGGGGAAAAAAAAAGCAGAAAAAAGAAAAGTTATTTCCCATACTGTGCCCTCTAATTTGTGAACTGATTTTAATGTTCATCACTTTAATTTGAAGATACTCAAACTGGCCTTGTTGATATTTTTGAATAATAAATAATCACGCCTCTTATATGTTCACGATATTTTTGTTTGTCCTAAGATTTATTAGCAAAGTATTTATATATTAATTCACGTCTTTATCTAGCAATTTAAATTTTTAAAATAATCGATAATAGTCTCATAAAATCGAGATATAAAATCCCGAATTCATATATTTTCATATCCCTATTTGCCTTTAGAATATTTAAATATTTACAGTGGGAGGTTCTTGCTGTATTGAGCTTTTCATGTTTCTACTCTTGAATCATAAGAAGTTTGTATCATCATGCAAAGCAATGTCGAATATCTCTCTCAAAAAACAGCCTTGTGTACCTTAGTTTCATACTTGTCATTTTATCAATATTACTTGAACTATCCATATCAATATCGGGAAAATTTGGGGTGTGTGAAAAAATGATGCACAATCTATATGTTCCGAACATTAATCTGTTATTTCTAATTTAGAAGAACCGTTCATTAATAACAGTCTTATAAATCTACGATAGATCGAAATGTACAAGAAAAATCCCGACAGCATGATTTGTCGTGCAGCGAAATTTCTCAGAATACAAAGTCAGATTCCCCTCTGTCCCTCCCTCTCTCTCTCTCTCTCTCTCTCTGTATCTCACCACAGTCACCAGTCCACCTCCCACACTCACCCACTACGCTCCATAAAAAAGATAAAAAAAAAAACGATAGCGAAAAATTCAAAATAGCTGAAAGCGAAAGCGCCTCGGGAACTGCACTAGGAAGCAGAAGAAGAAGGAGCAAGAAGCAGGGCCAAACGAAGCAGCAGCAGAGAAGCTCGCTTTCCTTTCCATGGCCGGTTTCCCTCTCCTCTGAACGGTGCAGTCCACTTCCTCTCGCTCCGGTAACCATTTACTGTTTGCTAAAGTGCGATGCTTTCGACTCGACATTACTTGCTTCACCGGCTCTTCTCTCTATTTTTCCCCCGCGGTCAAAAAACCAAAAAAGAAAACTTGCATTCTTGTTTGCATTTTCTTCAGAAGCAGCAGATGGCTTTGACATTGTCTTCTTTTGTTTCAAGTAAGCAGAGGGTCGAGTGTTTCGGTTCGTACGTGGATTTCAGGTTCACTTTTGTCCCCTGTTTCTCATGATGTTCCTTTTGAGCTCCCTTTTCATTGTGCAAGCTTTGCGTCTTTGGGTTGCAGAGGGTGAGCTTGAACAACGCCAGCTAAATTTCGAAAGCATTTGCCTACATTGTTTCCTTTTTCGCCTTTTGTGCCTTCTCTCTTCGGTTAAAAACTCGAGCACATTTCAAAAAAAAGGAAAAACCGAAAAGCCATTGAGTAGAGTACTGCTGTTAAAAATTATCTGCATTTTCTTTCTGGTTGGATTTATTTCTGCCTTTTTTTTCCTCGCTTTTCCTTTCAGATCCGTATGCGGGAAAATTGTGTGCCCTCTGATTTTTCCCGGAAAATATTGTCTATTTCCCTCGGACATAATCAGGTCATTAGCGGCATGTTTAAAAAGTTGAGTTCTTTTTGACTCGGTTCAAGATTTCGAGCGAACCCCACACACCTCACATCGCATTACCCTGCTTTCGCGGCGGACATGGAGGGGAAAACTGAGAACTTTTTCTCCGTCTTTGCACAATTTACCAAACTGCCCCTTTCCACTGATGCGCACTGATGCATAAGAAATTGGGGGATCGAGGGTCTTTGTGTAATTGGGTCGCCGTTTGTCTCTGTGCGGTAGGTCCCCTGTGGTTACTTACAGCAATAATGGGTGTTTGTCTCTGGTCTCCCTCCATGGTTGGATCGGGGAAGCATTGAAGGGGCAGAGATGACATTACGCGGCACTGCTTGGTTAATTTATGGATTGTTTCTTGGACCGTCTGTGTGAGATATTAATTATGGCATGCCTTTGAGGCATTGAGTTGTTCCTCAGTTGGCACCTCCTTTGGCTTTATGGATTGGTGGATGGATGAAGAGCACATGCCCATGCCCCTCATGAACCTATTAATTTCTGAGCATGTACCATTCATGGCATCACATTGGATTCTCTTGTGATTTCTTTTATTTTGTGGTTGAAATGGTAAAATCTCTTTTTGGGTCAGGCCAGCATTGAACCTGTGAAGACATTACATCCTCTGTTTTTGCCATTTTAGCCTTTGTGACTTGTGGGTGTGGTCAAACCATGCAGACCCCAAAAGCGAGGTAACTTTGGACCCTCCTTTAATTTCTTCTCTTTTCTCACACTTGCGGGTTGGATAAACTCGAAATGCCTGTTTGGTAACTGACGTATCCATGCTGATCTTTCTTACCATTTCTGAAACTCTATGCTGCATGTGATCTGTGCTTCATATGTGTTTCAGCTTTGTCTTTCTTATTTCTTTAAAGATTTACCATCCATTTCGCTGAGTACATGCTCCTAGAACAACCCTTTTAAGCTGGTGAAAATTCCTTGTCTTTAAGCCTATCCAGCATCAAGAAAAGGTTTGTCTCATATCTTGCCTTAAGACGATGTTGTGCGAGGCCATCTGGAGTCCACCGGTGCTGTTGTCGATTCATATAGAGCTTATGCAGTGATAACTGATAAGTAGAGCATTGAAATTTTCCCTTAGCAATGGCGGTGGGTGGATACGGGCTTTCTCATTGCTTTGCTCAATTGTTTGGTTCATCGAAAGTTGGTGGCAAGCTAAGAAATTTACTCAGTTCCCTTCTTGAACTGTTATGACATTATCGGTATGCTTTTATGAAGGAAAATTGTAATATGCTTTGGCTATCAGTTTTTTTTTTGTCTTTCTGGAGAGGGGGGGTTGATAGTGTGACTATTAACCAGTTTAACACTATTTTTCTGACCCCTTCTAAAATGAACTTGTGTTGAGAGCACCTACAAGCAGCCTGCTTTCCCCTGAATCCGTTTTTCACTTAATGTTATGACTGCACATGTTGCCTGCTTGAAGAGACTGTTTCTTCCTTTGCTCATTTCTGTCACCATTGACATGCTTCTCTTGGGTGTGTGCCTTTATACCTTCTGATGGCAGAACTGGTTTAGAAGTCCCACAGAGAGTCTCTCCCCGTGCTGTACGCCAACTGAAGACAACCACATTGGAGTCTGATTCTGCGTCTTCTTCAAATCAAGCCACTAGAACACCAAAAGAAAGAAGTCCCAAGTTGGTTGAACGCAGGTCGCCTAGAAGCCCGCTATCTGAGGTACTTTCTCAGATTGATTTGACCCAATTTCCCTACCTGTTCTGTGTAACAAGTTCCTGTGAATCTAGATAAACTAATGTAGCTTGCCCGCGCTTCATTTTCTGTTCACGATCGATCTTCATTGATTTCTTTCATTAGTTAGTGCTGGCCTCAATGACAATCGAGGCTTTAGAGTTTTTTCTTCTATCTTGTTGTCATGTCATGAATACTGAAAGAAGCGGAATAGACACGGTTGCTTAGCATATTTAGATGAAGGTTTTGAACTAATCATCTGCATAATTTCTCCTTGTTTTGAGCCAGAAGAAACGTCCATCTCGAATATCGGAGTTGGAATCTCAGGTTTCACAACTTCAGGAGGAGCTGAAGAAAACCAAGGACCAGCTAAATTCTTCTGAATCTTGCAAGAATAAAGCCTTGCAAGATGCAGAGGAATCCAAGAAGCAATTATGTGAGATATCTTCAAAGCTTGATGACTCACAGGAGCGTATTCTGGAGCTCTCTGCATCTGAGGAATCTCGTGTAACCGAATTTCAAAGAGCCTCAGAAGAACGAGAACAAGCATTGCAGTCTGAGCTTGAGGATATCCAGAAACAGCGATCGGTTGACTCAGCTGCACTAGCATCAGCTGTCAATGAGATTCAGAGGCTTAAAACCGAGCTGGAAATGGTTGCACAATCCGAGGCTGCGCAAACAAAGCATGCAAAATCAGCAAATATGGAGCTCCAGAGCTTGAAAGGGAATCTGGTCGAGACTCTGTCACTGGTAGAGAACATGAAAACCCAGCTTAAAGATAGCAAGGAATCAGAAGCACAGGCCCAAGAACTGGTTAATGAAACCCTGTCGCAGCTGGGTACTGCGAAAGCAACTGTGGAAGCACTCAGGTTGGACAGGATGAAAGCTGTGGAAGCTTACAATTCAATTGCTTCTGAGCTGGATCAGTCAAAGGAACGTGTGAACTTACTCGAAGGGTTAGTTAGCAAACTTGAAACAGACCTCGCACATGCCAGCGGGAACAACATTCTGAATCCTTCAGGTGATAAGGATCTAGGGCTGGAAACCTTCCAACATCAGAAGACCAAAGAAGCCAACCAGCTGGAAGAAGAGCTTTCTACTCTTAGATACGAGATCGGACATCTGAGGTCTGCACTTGAAGCAGCTGAAAGCAAACACCGCGACGACCATGCTGAGAGCAGTGTGCAGATAAAGAGTGCTTATGAACTGATGGAACAGATGAAATCTGCATCGGGTGCCAGAGAGGCCACATTGGAAGCAGAGTTGAACAAAGCAAGAGCTAATATTGAAGATTTGAAGGCACACCTGATGGATAAAGAAACGGAACTGCAGGGCGTTCTAGAAGAGAATGAGGGGCTAAGTTCAAAGCTCGAGAACACCCTGTCTCTCCAGAAAGAATCCGCACTGGAAAGGGACCTGAAGAAACTTCGGGAAGAGTTATCAGAAGTGAAAGCAAATATGATGGATAAGGAGACGGAACTGCAGCATATATCAGAGGAAAACAAAACGATGAAGCTGGAGCTCAAGAAGAGGGAAACTGACAAGGCTAAGATGAACGATGAGGTGTTTGCACAAGCAGAAGCAGCGAGAGCTGCAGAAAGAGAGGCTCTCACGAAGCTCAGCTTCATCATGGAGGAGTTAGAAAAGAGCAACCGGAGAGCAGCAAGGGTGACGGAGCAGCTCGAGGCAGCACAGGCGACAAGTACCGAAATGGAGGGTGAGTTAAGAAGGTTAAAGGTGCAGTCTGATCAGTGGAGGAAAGCTGCAGAGGCTGCTGCGGCGATGCTTTCAACTGGGAACAACGGGAAGTTTATGGATAGAACTGGGTCTCTGGACAGCAGTTACAATCCTATAACGGGCAGGATAAGCTCGCCTTATACCGAAGACATGGATGACGATATGCTGAAAAAGAAGAATGGGAACATGCTGAAGAAGATAGGTGTACTCTGGAAAAAACCACAAAAATAGGAGAGAAATGAGTCAGGTGATGCTTGCTTTCTAGCTGCAATAAACACTTGTGCATATATGCATATTTACTCACTGAATGTTTTTTCCTTTTTCCAGCAAGTTGAAGAGGAGCGACTGTTTTGGCTTTGGAGTCATTGCTCGGATCTCCTCCGAAGTTCGTAGTAGGAATGCGACAGCAGAAGTACTGCAGGTTACTTAGTACGGCCCCCCGTCGAGCACATGTGTCTCGGGGGTGGCCATTTCCGGATGGTATGCAAAGTTGCATAAAATTATGACTTTATATGCCTTAGGTTAGAAAAATATCGGTTAGGGAGAGGAACTTTATTACTTAACTAGTTTCGCTGCATAGACTATGGATTTGAGATGTTCGATTACTCGGTCCCGTCGGCGACCTAGGTGTTTGGATTTCTTTTTCGGCTACTCAAACCCCTTCCTCCCATGCTGTGGGAATGCTGTCTCTATGCTGTTCCTCTCTGCGTTTCCAATGTTTGCCCTATAATTAGAAGCTGCAAGTGCAGGCTCTTGTTGTTGTCTGCCTTTCGAGGAAAACTTGATATACCCTATGGTTTTTCTTCACTATCTGAGATGGCTTCTGATTTTCTCTAGTCGTTTTACGCAAGTAACGACTTCGAAATTCTTCATTTTCCAGGGATATTTACTAACGAAAGAATTCTATGCCTATACGATCATCTAGTGAAGTGCCTTAAAACACCGTACTTGGGTGCTGACTAGCATCTCGTATGTAGTTCGAGAAATCAGCTTTAGTGCATTTAAGTTCACATTCATCCTTGTATCGACCTTTGTGAGATGTGGATGAATTTTGGTAAAAATTATATCTCGAGTTTGAGCTTGTTGAACTTAATCCAACCGAACGAAGTGTGTATATGGAAAACCCGAGATTGGAGCAAGTGGACTGCTCGTATTCCAACCAGAATTGGACCTCCGGACTGCATATCAAGGGCGGACGGACGGACAGTGGATGTCAAACACGGCAATTGCCTTTGCCGTGCGGGTGTTGGAGTTTTCGTCCTGAAATTGAAAAGTCCCAACATGGACTTCGTATTAGACCGTGATCCAACCACATAGCACGTTGACCTAACGGTTTCTTCTTTGGGATATAATTGCCTTGAGGTCTTGAAGAATTTTGGGTTTCACGTAAAATTGGTGCGGTCGGTCGAGTCACTTCAAAGGCACGACCCGTGTTCAACTGTTCATTAAATTGCGATTTTAGACAATTTCAGATAAAAATTTATCATTGAAATTTATATGTTCTACTAAGATTAAGTGATTGTTTTGTGGAATATCGTGTGGGACTAAATACTGTAAGGTGATGTAATTTAAATTAGAAAATATTAAAAGTGTTTGAGTGACATGAATGTGATTGTAATTGAATTTATTTTTTTTGTGAGATAAGTTACATCAATCGAATTACACGATGTCTGATTTATTTTTTCTCGTTCCTTTTTGTTTTTTTGTGTCAGAATTTTTCTCGTTCCGTTGATTTTGTATCAATTAGCATGTGTTCGCAAATAATTATCATGGTCACTGTTCCTTTTTGTTGATTTTTCCGTCATCGATATGAGCGAAAGGAAGGACTCTTGACATATGCTGACAGCTGACCAGCTCGATGGAGACGCTGGAAAAAGAAGATTCCTTCCACAATCCATTTGGAGCATGTCACGGCGATATCGACAAGTGCAAGCTCAGCATCTTGAGTAAAATCCTGCGTGTTGTGCTTAATTTTGCAGACTTCTTATTTGTTGCATTGCGCGAGGCTCCATTTATTTCGTAAAAAATAAATAATTTTAAAAATATTTTTTTAAAAGCAATCGCTTATATAGCATGAAACAATTAGTCGATGAAAAAAAATTTATTCATTGACAACAATTTATGTCTAAACATTGTCATCGAAGAGAAAGATATTTTCCGTTCATTCGTTTTCATAAGCGATACAATGGATTGTTTTTAGAAAAATGTTTTTCAAAGCATTCACTTTCATAAATCGAACAAGTTTTCCTAAAATTATAGATAATACTATACATGATGCTAATACTGATCAACATAAGATTCACTCATAACAAGATGACCACCACAGAAAATAAATAAATAAACTGGAATTCCAGGACTTCATCACACAGCGAAATCAAGGATGTGAAGACTTGCTGTTGTAAATAAGGAACATCCAAACTAGTATTGTCCATATCAGGAGCTTCCCTGCACTTCAGTTCTAAAGTATATTCATCTCGGATCGAAAGCAAATCGACTAAAACGGCTCCCTTGTTCATTCTTTGTCTAGGAGATTCTTCTGAGCACGCCGCTCCGACTTTTAGCACAGGGACCGAAAAATTTGATTTTGCTTGCTCGCTGAATTACCGGAATGCGAATTGCGAATGTCCTCTTCTACTTCTTCAAAGATCTCTTGCAGGATCATTTGGTCCACGATCAGGCAATGCCACCTTAGCATACTTGTGCAGGTTCATTTCGTGTCTGAATAATTCATCAGTTGGTCTTCTCCCGGTGAACAACTTGAGCAAGAGGATTCCTTAGCTGCACACATGTCCAAGACTCGACATCTCTCAGCTCCCATGCTGAACTCTGCGATTCAGATAAAATAGGAACAATTAACCATGAGTACTCTCGCCATTTGTATGGTCAATATCATAATATTACCAGAAGCAAAATCTTAAAGAACAGTATCTAGAGCTGCAATATCCTATGGTGAGCTGAATTGATTCGCATGATCTTTACCAAGCCTTGAAACCAGCCTTGCCAAACCAATATCGCTAACATGAGCGGTCATTTCATTATAAAGAAGAACATTGCTTGGCTCCATGACGCAACGGATTATTAGTCACGCATTGGAGAATTTGTTTACCCCACATCAAAAAGTTATGTGGATCAATGCAGATTAATGTGAAGACGTTTTCGCGGCCTAATCAAACAATCACAATCATTTATCTAGCTGATCAGAATCATGTATCTAGCGGATCCTAATCGTGCATCAAGGTTTAAACCCGTTGCCACGTGAGCGGTAATGACAATCACTCATCCAGCTTATCAGATGTCGCTGGCCAGCTAGCCGCAGAGGGGTCTAAGCAAAAGCGAGTGGCCATATGCATAGTGCTCCTCGGTATACTGAAGTGCGAACCGGAAGAAACCACAACGTGAGTGCCAGTCATTCCATCTGGCCGTGATCATTTTGTTCTCCTTTTGTCTCTAGGAATTCTGCTCATTGAGCTCCTAAAGTCCAGGCAGGTGAACATAAAATTCAAACCAAATGAAAATAATGAAAGTGGGGTGGCATTGCCGGTGGCGCCAACATCTGTCTCGACCAGAGAGGCGAAGCATCCAATCTCCGTTCAGCTGAGCGAAGGGAATCGCCTTCTGTGTGATTAATGTGCGCAGGGTGCTTGTTGCCGACTTTTTGGACTTGCGATACCGAATGCTTAGGGGGCAATTTGCCAGGTTCTTTGAATCAAAACCAGGATGCAGCAACGCCCATCGTTTTCTCTCGCACCTAAGTTTTGACGTTTGGCTGGTCGGATGGTCCGGGTCGACTCTGTGGGGTACATTTGAAAACAGCACTGCAGGAAGAAAAGGATCACATGGAAATTGAAGGACGTGGGATTAATACTTAATATAATGGAAGGAAACGGACAAGGAGCCCAAACAATTGTTCCTTCTGGACATGTAGCCCAAGGTACGGCCTTGACATGCATAAAACCAGACCGACAAGACTGCTCCTCTCGAGAAATTTCATATCTCTTCTTACCTTATAGCCTAGTGCATTTAATTAGAAATATTTACTATGAATAACTCGGTTGGACGATACGCTATAAGATAAAAAAAAAAAAAGAACGTAAAAGGACAAGTCCGTGAACATACTCGGTTGTTTTAACAAAAAAAAAAAAAGAACATATTCAATTGAATTCAAGTGTCATGTCACCTTTAAATTGTAATTAATTTATTTGACATGATAGCTCGCCCTTATAAATTGGTCAAACAAACTTTTAAAACAATAAGTAATCTACCTTCATATCATGTGTGAACCATCGGATTGGAGAAAATCATTGACGATTATTTCATGTTGAAATCAAGATAATGTCCGGTATCGGAAGCAAAATCTGCCTTGGTATTAGTGCTAGCTCAAGCTTCAAAAAATGCTCGCCGCATAGAAAATGAAGGATATTTCCAAAGATCCTAGGGAAACGGACTCTCAACCCCCTCAACGATTGTTAGATAGGAAAAAAAAGAAGAGTAAATTTCGCCCATTAAGCATAAACAATTAAGTTTTTGCGCGATACAGACATTTTATATGGGAGTTGCGATAAAATGTAAGTAGAGAATCCGAGGAACCTCGGTGGACGATGTAATTGCTTGGAGAATTCATCCACCGTCACCAGCTCGGTTCAATATTCTGAAACCTGCAACAATCATGTGAAAGAAGTGCTCCAAAACTCTGCTAATCAACTGAAGTCTCAGAGAACTCAGACTGCACAACAGACCATGTAAAATCATTCCCAAAACTCTACTCAGTATCTTTTCTTCACTGAAGAATGACAGTACATGCTCCTTCCTGATCGATTTCAGACAAACTCAACATTTCCGTAGCACATTTTAAGGAGAAATCAAAAAAATTTAAGAAGGGGGAAAAAAATGATGAAGAATTTCTTCTCGAGACGATTCAGCTGGGCCTGATCATGCACGGCAAGAACAAAGCATTCTGATCTACTGCCATTCTTTTCAAGGTTTAAACATTTGAAACTGTAGGACACGACACTACATGAGAGGGCTATTGAGAAGCCCATAGCAAGATGAACCAAGACCATTCCAACTTCCCCTCCCTGAATTAACATCACCCATTACACCATTCCCGTGATATTGATCTCCATTAATCTGCCACGGACACCCCCACAAAACCCTATTTTCGCCTTCTCTATCAGAACACGACAGCTCTTGCTTGATCGACGTCGCTCCGAGAGCTTCATTTGCAGAACCAGCAGGGCTCGTCATTTCATGATCACGTGATGATGGAGCACCACCGCTGTCCACTGGATCTCCCATGTTGTTGTTCATCCCATCTGATCCATACCCATAATACAGATTCTGACGATGATGACTGTCATTATCGTTATTCTGGGAATTCTCGAGCAAGCCAAACCCGTGCTTCAGTGAATCAAGAAAGCCTCCATTCATGCCGCCATGGCCGTTCTTTGATCTGTTGGCATAGTAGAGGGTATCATGGGTCAGTTCATGAGGCTCAAGCTGGCCACCGAATGGGAACTTGTGGAGCCCGAGGAACGGAAGGGACATGTAGTCACTGGACTGATCATAAGTTAGAGAGTGCAAGGTGGTAAATGGGTTTGAGGCGTTGTTATCGTTGTTGTTGATCAACGTTGAGATTGGTCCTCCTTGGTCGTGGGCTCTTCTGGATGATGATGAGGACGAAGAGGACGAGGACCTACGGTTCTTCCTGCACCCTCCACCCACAGGAACATTCCTCAGGGTTCCTCCTTTGGTCCAATACCTTCGACAGGACTTGCAAAAGTACCTGGGCTGCGAGAGACTGTAGTTGTTGTAGTAGCAGAACTTGGTGTTGGTGGACTCGCACCTCGGGCACTTGAGAGCCTCTTCTGGCTGAGGCCTTGGCTTCCTCTGATCTTGCGGTGGTTTAGGGCATATCAACATGTTTTCCAATGAATGAGCTCCCATTTCCTGCTTGACCAAAAAACACAGCAAATCAGATGGATGAAGTCAAGGATTTTCTCAGTTGTGCGTGAAAAGGACGAAAACGCCCATCTATATTTTTCTTGCATATTATTTTTGAAGTGTTGAGGAGAAATGGGCTTGATACTTTTCTCGCGGAGGTGAGCAAATCTGTAGTCCACTATCGGATGAATATGAATATGTAGGACTCTCCGGTTGCCTGTCGTAGTTGGAAACTTCTGATTGCCTATGCTTTGCTTCATCACTTTTCATCTAAATGAAGCATCTTGATCACCATCAGATTCAAAGGAGGTGATTTTTGCAGACAACTCTTTTATTTTAAGGTGACCAAAAAACTGTCTCGAGAAAACATGGATTTGTGACCGAACTATGTGGTGGCAGACAAAAAAGTACTTTAACCTATCCAATTTTCTCTTGATCACGGTACTCTCTCTTTACTAGAAAGCTTAGAAGACATAGGGATTTCACAGCCCATCAGAAAAGAGAAAAGAAGAAGAAAGAGAAGCAAAGAAAGATTGACTTGAGATGAGCTGAACAAGAGCAGCTCAGAAATGCTTCATGCTGCCTAGAATACCTGGTTTGTTCCCCTTGAAGGATCCATGCACGCACTGAACAAAGCAAACCCCGACTTATGATTTGTGCACTCGAGAGAGAGCACTAGAGAGAAGCTTTAGACAGAGCACCAGAGAGAGAGAGAGAGAGAGAGAGAGAGAGAGAGCTTTGAGTGGAGAAATCAAATGTTTGTGTAGGAAATCCGTAAGCAGACTGGTCTCGATATATAAAACAACCCAGAGAGAGAGAGAGAGTCCCGCAGCTCTTTGCAAGAGAGAAGGTGGGTGTTGGAATTTTCTGATGCTTTCTCAGAGAACAAGCTTAAACACATGAATCATCCGCGATCTCTCACTGTAATGTAATGATTACTCTCTCTGTCTCTGTCTCTGTCTCGGTCGCGTGGATTCAACCATTTGTGGACCCCATTGACCCCTCCTAATCACCAGCGACATCCCTGTTGGATCGCCAAGTGCTCGAAGACCCCATCACGAACCTCGTGTTCCGCAAAACATAGAACAAACGCCAAAAAAAAAACAAGAGGACGAGACCCCCACTGAGATAATGGAATCAAAGAAACTTGCGCATGAAGGTCTGGGTCTATGAAGCAAGCGGTAGGTGGCGTCTGTTCCTGTCCTTTGTTTGTACAAGTGTTGCTCCGTTTCGTTACACGATTGGAAAAGGGAAATCTTTCCCTACAGTTGGCTATATCCCATTGAAAATCAAATATCATATCATTCCTTTTCTAATGTATTTTGAGAAATAAGCAAACGGGCAAAAGTATTTCTTTTTTCTTCCCCTTCTTTGGTGGGTCCTGAATAAAGGGCTCGACCATTTCATTGGCGGAGGCTTCTGATGATGTTGACTGATGATGATGCGAGGGGGACAGTGGTGTAGTGACAGAGGTAAAGGATCTTGAACTCTCTCCATTTTGTGATCTGCTGCGTTCCCACCCCACCATTAACGTCCTCAAGCCCACCATGGAATTTGCTTGCTTCGGTGCTCTTGTGGTCCCTTTAGAAGGATCCAGGTGTAATTTCCTAAATACGTATGTCTAGGGTTGTGCGGCGGCTACTGCTTAGAACATGAGAAGATAAGTCGTTTTGTTCTACCAAACTATATGGAAATTGTCAAAATGGAATGATGAATGGAAGTGGACGGATGAGATCAGCATATACGATTTATCAAGAGAATTACCAAAAAAAGCTAAACCTATTGCAATTATGTCTAAACCTTTTTTTTCTTTTGCCAATTCAGTCCTAAAATTTTTGTGTTTGTGCCAATTCAGTCCGTCTAGTCAATTTTGGCTAGAAATTGCTAATATGGACACCAACCGTTATACGTAGCGCGGTCGATACTTACATGGATAATTTTTAATAATATTTTTTATTTTTTAAATATTTTTTTATTCCCTTCTTTCTTTAGCCGAGGTCTAGCGACTGGCTAGAGGAAAAAGGGGAGGAAAAGAGAAAGAGAAGAAAAGAAATCGAAAAAATATTAAAATATTATTAGAAATTATTCACGTTAGAGCCAGCCACGCCACATAAGACAGTTGGTGTCCATGTCGATGATTTCCACCCAAATTGATCAGATGGACTATAGCATAAATGCAAAAAGTTTAGGAATTAATTGGTAAAAAAATGGTTTAGAAGTGAATTGATACAATTACAATAGGTTTATAAGTTTTTTTTATAATTATCCTGATTATGATCTATGGACTGATAATATATGCAAATTGGATAGACTATTTTTAAATGCGAAGGTGTACATGGAATGAGCAAATCATGCGAAAATTTGATCGTCTATTACTCAATTTACACGCTAAGTTTGACGAAAAAACGTCATAAGTCATCTTCGGTTTACAGATCGTGTGATCGATTTATTTCACTTAAATGACCTTGTGGTTGTTGATGGAGGTGGTTACATTTACGAGAATTAAAATTAATATCCATATGAATAATTTAAAAGTTTGCATATGAACCTATTAATTCTCTATTAATTTAGTATTTCGCCAGAAAATGTCTCCAACAAAATACCTTTCATCGAACTTGGTGCTTCAATTTTATTAATGAGGGAACATGTTCTGTGGCGATTCGAAAAGGAATTTGATTGATACTACACTAAAAACAAAGAGTGCGAAACGATAAAGATATAGATAGTAAACTAAAAAGAATTGATAGCAAATGATTGTAAAAAGTATATGTTTATTAATGAATTGTGGATCACTTATAATAGCGTGGCTCCTACCTTTTATAGGTTTACAAGGGTGTTAACCGTCTCGAATGAGTACTCTTGCCTATGAGTTTCTACTTCCTATCCTCATCTTGTCCTAAATAAATGCTCTTTTTTATCTGTAAATAGTTATTGTCTTCAGCGTCGACCTCCAATTACTTTGACAATTGCTCCCTTTTGTCACCGTCTCTGAACTTCGGCAACTCTGATATAACTGTCCTTTCTTATCCGTAAGCGATTATTGTCTTCAGTGCCGAACTCCATTTGCTCCCTTCTATCACTGTCACCGAACTTCGGCAATTTTGATTACTCATGTGTCGTTATGGCGTCACCTTCGAATTTCCTTTTCCACCCTCGATAATTCATTTGTCCTTTTATTGTACTCATCGATTTCGGTGTCGATTATTTTGAGTGCCAACATCTAGTGATCATTTTATCGGCATCGGATTAATCAAGAAGTGCGATCAACTATAGAATCGCAGGAAGAAGTTTCACTCGAAGGTTGCGAACTCCAAATCCAAATGGGGACACATGAAAAGCAGTTCCTCCGCAGTGTCCACACGACATGATGATCGGCCAATCAATCAGGATCGGACGGCTAAGGTTTAGCGACCTTTATCATCTAATCGTGAGTATCTTGCCATTTCGAGGCCAGGAGTCTTGGATTGGAGGGAAATCCATCGACACAAAACGAGAATGTTAGCCTGTCACCGTCTGTCTGGAGCGGGAACAATAAGGTCGCAATGATTGATCCCACTCTCCTAAAACGAAAATCTCTCGGATCCCATGGATCTGGCCCACCCCTTTAAAATATTAAAATTTTCAAAAATAGAACATCAATTCCTCAATAAATATTAAATACTAAACCTAAGACCACTCACTGTTAACCACAATAACATATTATTCATAGTGGGAATTAATTAAAATTATAAAATTAAGGAAAGCAATAGTACTAATAATAATAATCCACAAAGTGCAGAGTTGATGATAGAGGGTCCCACTCGGTTAATTATGCGGGGCCCGGCGAGTTGACTGGTCAAAGTTGCCAGTCAAAGGAAACAGAGGGAGGGCAAAGCAAAGTGGGATAGGGAACCGTGCCTGACACGTGGTTTGATTGCATCGTCTGTGAAGAAAAGAATCCTCCGTCCCTCCCACCCACGACAATCTAAAATTGTATGCAGTGGTCTGGTCCTGGGTAATGATTACGATCCATGTAAGGCTGTTGTCACTTGTCAGTTCAGTTCACTTGATCAATTTTGGAAATGTTCAGCGTTTTGATTCTAATCCTATTCGATTTATCCATTTGCCCTTGCTATCATTTGCTTGACGTCGGTCGATATTGAACAATCGAGTTTTAGGGTAGAGGATGCGATGTAGGATGAAGGTGGTTTCGCTGGTGACGATTGCTATGACTGTTTAATATCTTAGCATTCGTGACGATGATATTCATTGATGATTGGTACTGATTTTCATGTGGACGTTATGCGTGTGCGTAATTGAATTCCATTCCTCACGTAAGGTTGTTTTCTTCTTATAATACTAGACAAGTTCTTTTTTGTAAAATAAAATGTTAGATCTTTTTCTTTTAGTACTCTACGAAATCTCTTTTTAAAAATTAAACGTTAGATGAACATATTCCTATTTTTCAATATCAACACGTATCTTACAACTTGATAAATAAAAGAAAATGAGAGAAGCATTATAAATTTCTTTCATAGAGTGCGAAGGATGAAGTTGATTGCACTATAAGAATAATTAAGTAACTTGACCAGAGAAAGAAAGTGGCCCTCGTGGGCCACGGTGAAAGCGTTGCAGCCCTTGCTCACCTTGGCTATGGCCCTTGCTCATGGGCTGATAGGGGTCGCTGGCCCTTGCCCAGTGCCGACGATGGTCACCAGTCCTGTGTGAAAAGAGGAAAAAAGTAAAAAATAAAAAAATCAATAAAGAAATTTGGTTTTTTTTAAACTTCAAAAATTGTTTACGTCAGCGTCGGCTATGGCGTATGAGACATTCGACGTTGGCTAGACTGCCATGTGATCAATTTTCGATCAAAATTAACTAGAAGGACTATATTGGTAATCATTAAAAGCTTTATAACTATATTGACAAAAAGTCAAAATGTTTAAGACTAAATTGACATAATTGAAATGTTTATGACTGAATTAACAAATTATCAAAATGTTTATGACTAAATTAACATAATTAAAATGTTCAGGACTAAAAAGACTTTTGGACAATTTGGCCATCACTTATAAAAAGCTTGAATTTTAATGGACCCGTTTATACGCTTAGGGGAGAAAAGGACGAATACAATTGCAATCAACTTTCACAAGTAAGATCAGGACAACACCACGTTTTTCTTATTACAATTTAATGACTATATTCATTCCGTTAAGAAATACATATTTCTGCTCCAACACTGCATCTTTTACTCAGTTGGTGTTCATAATACGAGCTCTTATAATATCAAACAGATAAAAATAAGGGTTAATATCACGAAAAATCTCAAACTGGCACGTCTGTAATAAATTTATCCCAAATTATTTTTTGACCACGAAAAATCCTAAACTGGTACATTTGTGACAAATTTACCCCAAACTGGTACACCTGTAACAAATTTACCCTTCGTCAGTTCTATCAAATTTTACTATCAAATTGCTGAGTTTAATGACACGTAACAGTTGACAAGATGTATTAGTTTTGGGTTTTATCTTTCGTTTATCTCAGATTTTCCAGTTTGGGATTTTTCGTAATATTAATACAATTTAACAGAAACTAACTAAGGATAAATTTGTCATAAGTGTATTAATTTGGGGTAAATTTGTTACAAATATATTAATTTGAGCTTTTTCGTTGTTAAAAAATTAGTTTAGGGTAAATTTGTCACATGTGTACCGGTTTGAGATTTATCATGGTCAAAAAAATAATTTGTAATAAATTTATCATAAACGTATCAATTTGAAATTTTTCATGATATTAATTTTAAAAATAAATAAAAAGCGAGGAATAACATCGGGGAAAAATAATCCCGACAGATGCGATTCCGCACGTCATGTCGACGTAAAATCCTTCAATGAACAAAAAATGACCCCACTGTAATAGATATGTACTTTTCTCATCTTTTTAGGTCATCGCCTAATTGACAGGCGTCATATACGCACTGCATGTCTATATCAAATTAATGCTAAACGTACTAGCACCGATCTATTAATTAACATATTGAAACATGGAAATCATTTAAATGATATATCAATTCAATGATGGCATCATCCTGTGGAATTTCTTTCGAATGCGACGGCCGGGAGGAGATATGATCGGATTTGGTCGGCGGTGGTGGGGGCGGCGAAGAAGATGCGGGGGTGGGTGTGCGGCGACACGTGGCTTCTGGAAATGGAGGCCCGGGGGGCCGCGACTCAGGGGGCGAATCTCGGCAAGTTTGGGGCTGGAAGGGAACGGGGGGAAGATAAGAGAACGAAGGAAGGGAGAGGGCCGCTACCAATCAACGTCATGGAGGCCAGCCATTGGCTCGTTCCCAAAGTCGCCCCCAATTCCACGGGGGTGGGCCCCCCCACCGCTTCACTCCTCTCTCCGTCCCCGGAAGGAAAGCACAGATCCCCGGCCCACGTCGCTGTCCTCGGTCCCCCCGCCCACTTCTCTCGCACCAACCGGGATTGCGGTCGACTCTTTAAAAATTAAAAAAGAAGGCAACGATCGATGCGTTTGGAGTGAAAAGATTGGAGGCGAAGAATCCTAAGCCAAAGAGATGTGGAGCGAACAAAAGAATGGAGGGATAGTCACACAAATGGTATATAGTCGAGTCTAACATACAACGTTGTTCATAAACTTTTGATACGGACAATGTAATTTCTGAAATTTGACTCATTGTACAATGTTGTCTTTGAATTTTTGATTTGTTTAATATGGCTCTCGAAACTTTTCATAAATATTCAATGTAGTTCTTGAATTGGTGGTAAATATTCAATGTAGTCATTCCCTCTGCGTCATTTTCACGTAGTCAATGAACTAAATTAAGCAATTATCAATAATTCAGAAACCGCATTGAATAGATTAAAAGTTCAAGAATAGCATCGCGCATTTTGTCAAGGTTCAAAAATCACGTTGGACAAATTAACAATTCAATAACTATATTGCATATTTGACTAAAATTATGGACCATCCATGCCATTTTCTCAATAATGAATAAAGGGAATAATTTAGTGGAATTGTCTAGAAGAGAAAAAATTAGAGAGAAAATAAATGTAAAAGAAAAAAAATATATAGGAGGAAATTAGGAGGTGTTTATGGAAAATTACACTTTGAACGTTTGAATTGACTCGTTGCATCAATTTTGAAAATAAAATAAGGGTCGATTCGGTAAAATTGAGTTTCACAAGAGACACCATCCACAGGTTTTTCACCAAACCGTCTAAGAACAGGTTCAGTGGGGCCCACAAGAATTCACTTCCCCATCTCTTCAATCTCACTCGATGGCACGTGTTTCCCGGGAATTTATCAGGTATATTAGTTTTTATCGTACCCTCGCTTGTTTTTACTCCTACTTTGTATTAAGTTATGTTGATTTGTTATGATATCACCAATCAATTTTACGACCATTTTGTATTTAATTATGACGAAACTTCTTTCCAGATTTTAGATACCGTAAAAATGCCTATACTCCCTGGAACTATTGCGAGTGGGTAATTGGGCCAAATCGAGTATGGGACCTGACCAGCTTTTATTCAATCGGTTCCAAACTGATTCACACGACAAAAAATTTGGTTCTATGGTAAAAAATTTAGGAACTGAACTTCATCAATTCGGCTTCCGTTTTGAGCCGATTTTAAAACTTATTTTGCAACCTTGTTTCTTCCGCGGAAGCTATAGCACAAAATACTTTTGGGTTGAAAGTCTGCGTTAGAGTGCTACACATGCATTTTTGCAGTAAGTTGACGCTAAGCTCTTTCCAAGGATTGGTTTTGCAAAGTGTTTTTAGTGGAAAAATTACCAAAAAAGCCCAAAATATATTGCATTTGTTCTGATTCAGTTATAAACATTTTAATTTAGCCAATTGAGTTATAAATCTATTGATAATTTTTGCCATGGCGACCGTCCTACGTGGCACCGCTACGTTGATGAAATAAATCTATTAATTTATTTTTCTCTTTCTTTTTTTTCTTTACTGCGATCGTGGGGTCCTCGCCCAAGTCCTTGCTAGCCGGGGCGAGTGTTGCCTTGCCTAGGTCTTCATTGGCCACGAGCGGCCCTTACCCCCCATCGGCGAAAAGGAAAGAAAAAACATTAAAAAAAAGGAAAACAAGGAAAATAAAAAAAAGTAAAAAAAAAATGTCCATAATGCTGTCCATGCCACCAGGGGTGAGTATCGTGGGTTGCCTAAATTGAGAACTGCTTAGACCAATCGATTTGATTTGGTTCCTGAAGATACTGGTCCGATTCCCAATTTCTAAAAGTGGAACTGGTGGTTGAGTGGTTAGGTTCCTAGTTCCGGGGGAAATGGACCAAATCGGACTAGAATATATATATATATATATATCTTAAACCTAAATTTACTCACAGTTGCCTCCTTTTCCTCTCCTCCTTCTGTTATTACAATGCAAGCCTCTCATGTGAAGTTTAGGCTTTGTTCTACCCTTCCTTACACTACTTGCAGAAGTTTTGTGCCTTTTGGACGTGATGGTTAATTCATTTGCCCAGAGCATATCTACTAAACTTGGTGATTAGTACTCTAGGCCACAATTTACATGTAACTTCCTGCACCAAATGTAACAACTAGATGGGTTGGTATTTGAAATTTGTTTTCTATTTCAATTATTGAGAAAATGGGTTGGTAATAAGAGTCCAGAGTTATAAATTTGCGGTGAACTTCCTTGTTTACCAATTTCACTATAACTGGATCGGCGGGTTCCCGGTTCCGAAAATTGGGAAGCGGGACCACCGGTCTGATTTTTAAGGAAATCGGACCAACTTGGACTGATGCACACCCCTACACTCCACATAGGATGGTCAACACGAACAGGATGGCCACATCAACGTTATCAGGTCAAAATTGGCTAGAAGGACTACATTAACGAGGGTTAAGACTGAATTTACACAATTGAAAGGTTTATGATTGAATTGACGTAAGTACAATAGATTTAGAATTTTTTTAGTAAATTTTTCCTGCTTTTAGTTAACCCTTTTGGCCTTGCATTTATGACTCAATTAAAAAAAAAACCTCAAACTTTAGCTTTTTGTTCCAATTTTACCTTTTGTCTCGTAAAAAATCTCAAATTTTAGGTTCAGTCAAAATTTTATCTTAAACTTTTTTTTGTCCCATAGAAAATTCCCAACTTTAAATCTAATCCCAATTTTACCATAATTTGTTTTCTCATAAAACAACTTTAGGTCTACTTTCAATTTTACCCTAAACTTTTTTTTACTCATAAAAAAGTCATAGCTTTAGGTCCAATTTTGATTTTACTCAATTTTTTTTGTCTCATAAAAGATCACCACATATTATTGAGACCAAATCTATCTCCATTAACTCTCCGTCAAATCGCCCTTAGTAGATATGCACTCGATGTTCGATCTATTATGCTTGGGAATGTTTCATCTCTTGCGATCGGAGAGTCGCGCTCGGGACATTCGATTAGCTCGTGCTTTGGAGTTTTTCATCTCTCGATTGTCAACGAAAAATCTTGGACGAAGGGTTGATGGAGATAGATTTGTAACTTAAGTAAAAGTTTGTGATTTTTTATGAGATTTCGAAAATTTTAGGGTAAAATTGGGACTGGATGGTAAAATTGAGAGAAGACCTAAAGTTGAGGAGTTTTTATAAGGGGAAAAGTACACCATAAATGCCAAAAGTTGTGTATAAAGATTACTTTAGTGCCAAAAGTTTTCGCTAACTCACTTAAGTGCCAAAATCGAAAAAAAAAGGATCACTTTAGTGCCATCGACGAAATATTCCAGCCAAAAAAATTATATTGAATTTTTAATTAAAAAAATATACATAAGCTTTTCTTTTATTTTTTCTATTTTTTATTTTGAGAAAATTAGTTAAAAAAAAACAAAGGAGGGATGTAGCGGTGAGGGTTGTGCAGCCCTTGCCGCTGTCACCCCACCCTCACCCACAATGGCCGGCGAGGGTGGGGGAAGGCCGGCGGGGGTCGCCGAGCCTCGGCCAGTGGTCGGCGACCCCCGCCAACCGCAAGGGGGCCGGGACCCAGATTTGGGCGAGGGTAGGGTGGCAGCGACAAGGGCTGTGCAGCCCTCGCCACTGCATTCCCCCCCCCCCCCC
>BCNH02000002.1:15014024-15064469 GCA_001662345.2 Metrosideros polymorpha var. glaberrima | reverse complement strand
AAAATAAAAGAAAAGCTTATGTGAAACTTTTCAGTGAGCCACATCAGCTTGGAAAATTAATAAAAAATGGTCACGTAAGATTTCCAGTGAATTTGGCACTAAAGTGATCTTTTTTTACAACTTTTGACACTAAAATGAACCGAAAAAAACTTTTGGCACTAAAGTTATCTCCATACACAACTTTTGGCACTTCTAGCATACTTTTCCTCTTTCACAAGATAAAAAAAGTTTATGGTAGAATTAGAACATAATCAAAAGTTGAGGGTTTTTTTATGAGATAAAAAAAGTTTAGGATAGAATTGAGACTGGAAGTTGAAGGTTTTTTATGAAATAAAAGATAAAATTGGGACAAAAGTTAAAGTTATATGTTTTTTTTTTGGGTATTAGGCTTGCATTTACTGCAGAACTTTGATGTTTTGCTCTTCGGGTCAGTAACTTGGTAAGGGTGGAAAATGTTCAGCTATATGTATTGCAGAAAGGTAAAAACGATCTTAAGAATTTACATTAACAGTGTTGCAGTTGTCATCAAATTCGTCAATATTTTCAAATCATGCTTTACTTCGTCGTCTTGTAAACACCTATTTTATGCCGACTCTTTATGTTAAGTTTTCGTTGCTTAAATGAGATTTGTTTGTATAAACTGGAAAATACAAAGGTAGATCGATTCCTGGATTAACCTTGAAACCGACTCGAAACTAACTAATTCGGTTCAAGGGTCGTTCGGTTCGGTTCCCAGCTTTTCGAACCGGGAATTGACTCTAATAGGATAAGTTTCAGGTTTTTGGTCCAATTTACCCGTCTTGAGACCGATTACTCTCGTAATTGCAAGCTTTCTCCATCTTTTCTTCTCCCTCTCATTCGTCCGCTCTTTTCTAGTGTGGAAAGGATTAAAAGCGAAAGAGAAAATAGAAAAACACGATACTAACGAGCACTGGACGATGATGATAAAGTGTGAAGTTATGCAATCTTGACCTTAGCCTTGAAAAAATCCCGAACCTATAACCTGTGAGCTTCGACAACTACAGAAAGATTCGCCCATTGTCTTATGTTCATGCGTGAACTGATCCATTGAGCTTGAGCCTGTAATGTGCACAGCACAACTAAGGAAGAATTCACGTTTCGATGCCTCACCAATCCGTGCAATACCCGCACGACCCGCCGTAAACATATTTTTTTTCAATAAGAAATATCGAATAAAACGTAGTTTGAGCTGTTTTTGGGCTATAGGAAATCTTATGTAATCATTTGATGTGTTTGTTTTCCTTTTCTTTTTCTTTTTTTTTTTCTTTTGGGTCGCTATATCAACCTATATACAAAGGATTTTGGAAATGTATGGCCGGCAAAAGTTGCGAAACTTCTTAAAAATCCCAACCTCGTTCTGTAAAGTAACTGGGCCGGATGGCCCAGATTAGCCCATCTGGTCCAAGTTATTCATAAAAATTCTTTCCGGTGTTGGCCCATAATAAACAAATTACGCTCTTTGGAATTTGGATTTGGCCATCACTATTCACTAGATGAGCTTCAGCCTCGTTTCCTGGAGAGTTGCAACCTTTTGGAATATGAACCAATTTAGTCCTCAAATTTATGCAGCCTTTGCAATCGGGTCCTCAAACTTCCTTCGGTGCAAATCGAGTCCTCTAACTTGCTTGACTGCTTCAGTTGTCATTTTTAGTCATCGCACTTAATTATGTTAATGTGGTTGTTTGGCTTTGATGTGCTCATCTTCAATACTTTAAAGCACAAAGGATGCAAAATGTACTTAAAATTCTAAAATTTTGCATGATAAAGAAAAGTTAGACATCTGAACAAAATAGATGCACCATAAAAAGATATATATTTTTTCTTTTTTGCCTTGATTATACGACATCTTTGGAACTATAAAAGCATTTCCCACAAATAGACACATCAAAAGGTCACATTAACATGTGATAATTAAAAAAGGATTTGATTAGAAAAGCCGAGTGAGTTTAGAGGTATTGATTTGCACAAAAAGTTCCGAGAATTCGATTGAAAAATTTATTCAAGCTATTGGACTAAAGATGCATTTGGCTCGGCATTTTAGGGAATGTCGGCAATAATGCAAGATAATCTATTTATGGTAGCCAAATCTCTGATCTAGAAAGGAAATTGTGAGCAAAATTATCAAATGTAAGTAAATAAATGTAAAACTAAAATGAAGTAAAATAGAAGGCTGTCTCGTAAAAATAGAAAGGGAAAAAGCCACAAAAAATCCTAAACTTTACCCTCTGTAACGCATTTATTCCAAACTTTTTTTTGTGACACAAAAAATCCCAAACTTTATCTTCTGTGATACATTTACCCCAAACTTATACAGTGTAACAAATTTACCAAAAACTTCATTTTTTGACACCACAAACCCAAAACTTTTATTCGCGTGACACATTTACTCAAAAATTTTTTTGACTCAAGAACATTTTCGTCTTTTACCTTTTTATTAAAAAGAATATTAAAAAAACAAAAAAAATTTGGGGGATGGGGGGCAAGGGCAGCAGGCCCAGCTTTGATTTTTTTTATTAAATATTTTGAATATTCTATTTAATAAAAAAGTGAAAATTTAAAAAATGGAGATAAATGTGTCTTTTTATTTTAAGTGGGGTAAATGTGTCACATAATCATAAGTTTGGAGTTTTTGGTGTCAAATAAAAAAGTTTGGGGGTAAATGTATTACAAAGGTAAAGTTTGGGAATTTTTTATGACAAAAAAAAAAATGGAGATAAATGTATCAAAGAAGGTAAAGTTTAGAGTTTTTGGTGCTTTTTTTTCTCAAGACGAAATAAACAAACCAATTAGACCACTGAAACGCGGGCTACGAAGCTTCAATCCACGTCAAAGCGCATTCACGTTCTCATTCCCATGCCGCGACGATGACAGTTTCATTCCATCAGATCTGAAACTAGCGCGGAGCTTCGACGACACCTATCGCCATTCGGCGGGCAACGTTCACTCCCCTCGTGCCGAAGCCAAGCTGTCGCTCCCGCTCGGCGGAGCGAGAGAAGAATGGAGTTCTTCGACAACTTGCCCGCCATGGATCTGATGCGTTCCGAGAGGATGACCTTCGTTCAGCTCATCATCCCCTTCGAGTCCGCTCACCGAGCCATCACTTATCTCGGCGAGCTCGGCCTCCTCCAATTCCGCGATGTAAGCATCTAACTTCGTCGTTCCTTGATCTCGAGTTCTGGATCGAATTGGCGTTTGGTTTGTCGCCGGAGGGAAGGGGCAATGGTGGACGATTCGACGAATCTACTTTTAAGTGGATGAGGAGTTAGTGATCAATGATCCAGTCAGGGTGGAATGATTGTGTTCTTCGTGTCAAGTTACAAAGCGATGTGGTAGGATTTGCTTCTAGGGACGGTATGTTGCCATTGGATCGCGTAGTTATTGATTTTGCTTTTTGGGCCATAGTATGGTGCAAAACAGGAAATTCTGTCAAGTGGAGGTGAGTAAAAGCTGCTCAGATTAAATTAAGGAGGTCGATAATCTAGAAGGGCTTGGGATAATGCATACAGAATCTCATTGGCAGGATTCGAGATAGTTTGAATGAGAGATGCCTTGTTTTAATACGATGCATTGGGAGGTTCTCACCAAGTACAAGCTAGTGATTTGGATGAGAGAGTTAAGGCCTCTCAAGCGGCATCAAACTTCTTATGTAATTCATTGGCGATGCAGTCACTCACTCTTGGCCCTGTAGTTGCATGGAAAATTGGAAGAAACCATGGACTTAACATTAAATTGAAAAGAAACAGAAGACCATGAGATCAGTAGCATTTTTAGGCAATAGCTTCCGAGGGAAAGAGAATGAGAGACTAAGAGGGAAATGATAAAATGGGGTCCTGTAGCTTGAGAAAACTTTTGCTTGGTCAAATTTTAGGGCGATAGCGAAGTCACTGATTGAACCTTAGTAATTTTCCGTCCTAGGTTTTTTTTTTTTTTATAGAGGTGTGTTCTTTGATGTCAAATAAATGTGTTGTTGCCAAACAAAAAAATGTTTCGTTGCCAAGATATAGAATATTTTCACGTAAGAAACAGATTGATGCAAGGAAACACCATGATATATCATTGTTCTAGAGATTATTGTCAAAAGAAATTATCCATCTAATTGTGCCTTTTCTTCCCAATTTGTTTTTTTTTCAATGATCTGGTATAAATACCATAAACCGACTGATGAAGAAAAAGAAACAGACATCAAAGTTTGTGGTTGTATAGGAATTAAAATAATTATACTGGTAAGCAATATGTATCTGTTTCTGCTCAATGATGTTTCCCTTTTGCAGCTTAATGCAGATAGAAGTCCTTTCCAGAGAACGTTTGTTAATCAGGTATCTTTGCAGCTGTAGTTGACATACTTTTTCTAATGCACAAGGGGCTTCAGATTTTGCCAAAAAATTTCATTGCCATCTAGATAACATGTCTCTGATACTTCTTTCCTTTGGAATGCCATTGGCAGGTGAAACGATGCGGAGAGATGTCGAGAAAATTGCGCTTTTTTAAAGATCAGATCAGTAAGGCTAGTCTAATATCTTCCCCGCATTCAGCAACACAACCAGATGTCGAGTTGGAGGCATTAGAGGTTCATTTTTTGTACTATTGCTTTACCTGCTCACAAGGCTTTGCCTTGAGATTTTGCATACCAATTATATAACTCGATTGATATGCTATATGTAATGTTTGACCATAGATCCAACTTGCTGAACATGAACATGAGCTCAATGAGATGAATGGGAATAGCGAGAAACTTCGACAGGCCTATAATGAGCTCCTGGAGTTTAAAATGGTTTTGCAAAAGGTATTTTTCTTTCTCCTTCCTCGTTCTGGCTTTTTTTCAAGGACCAACTAGCTAGTAGCTACCATGTATTGACTTTCTTCCTTATGCATTGTAGAATTGACTAAAAGTCTAAGTTAGAATGTCTTATATTCTAGCTTCTTTGGTGAATCGTGGGCTTGAGATGATAAAGGGATTAAGATATTAAGTATAACAGAGGCATGTCATCATTGGTACCTTATTTGCTTGCCAAGTTGTGTTGGCTGGAGTTAAGTGCTGGAATCTTCTCTTCTGGATTTACTGTATGGATGTTGTATTTGAGCTTTAATGGAGGTAGATTGGTGTGTCGTTTCTTTTCATGGACAGGGGCTACAGGCTGTTCCAGTTGGATGGCCAGCTAGTTTTACCCCATACAATTGGTGCTTTACTGGCCAATTTTATGAGTAGGTCAGAGTATTAATGTGGCTATTGTTTGCCATACATGAACTAAATGTATACGTGTGCTAATCTGAAGTCTGAAGATTAGATGAAATTTGTTTTGTTGGTATCTTTGGTGAAAGGTTAAAACCTCTCTCTGATTAGACAATGTTGGATTTGAGTCTGCTGGTTATTCTTGGAAAGGCATTGAAAACTTTTGCTTTCTAATATCATTTTGCAAATGAAGGGACGAAGAGGGGCTTTATAGGACATAAGTCCAGCTCCAATGGACCTCGAGCTTAAGAATCTTCCTCAGTTAATATAGTACAGTGCTGGAGTGATTCTAGCTTTACACAATTGTAGGAAAAAAGGCTTAGTTGTGGTTGTCACTGTTTTAATCTCCTTGAGGGGATATTCATTGTTTCATTTTGTCCTGTGGGGCCACCACCAGGCAGGTGGTTTTCTTGTCTCAGGAAAGAGTCCTGTGGTTGTGGAGGATAGAGAGTTGGACGAAAATATTCACTCAAATGGCCACTACATTGACACGGCATCCTTACTTGAGAAGGTATTTTATGCATTGTCATGTTGAAACTTTACATGTGCTTAATTGACACGACTGTTGTCTTTTTGTGGATAAAACTTGTGTTTTTTCGAAACTTAATTTTTCTTATGTGGATTGCTGTTGGCTTTCAGGAAATGAGACCTGAAACAATGGAGCAATCTCGTGTAAGATTTATCAGTGGCATTATATGTAAGTCAAAAGTTCAAATATTTGAGAGGATGCTTTTCCGTGCCACAAGAGGAAATATGCTTTTTAATCAGGCGCCAGCTGATGAAGATATAGTAGATCCTGTTACATCCGAAATGGTACCTACTGTTTTCAGCAAATCAGATATACTGCCAAATCTCTTTTTATTCTTATAAAAGTTTTCATTGATAATTTGTTGTCTACATTCATCTATTGTTGTGTAGCTTTGTGGAAGCTTTTTTGCGAACAGTCTTTGACTGCTTCCTCTGTATTTGCTCTTGCAGGTTGAGAAGATAGTGTTTGTGGTTTTTTTCTCTGGAGAGCAGGCTAGAATGAAGATTTTAAAGATCTGTGAGGCATTTGGTGCTAACTGCTATCCTGTTCCTGAAGATATAACCAAGCAAAGACAAATAAGTCAAGAAGTAGGTGGATTTTTGGAAACTTGGCAGACTTATATCTTTGTTCAATTGAAGAGAGTACTTGGATGAAAGTATTTTTCTTGGTTTCAGGTTCTGTCTCGGCTTTCTGAAATAGAAACAACCTTGGATGCTGGTTACAATCACCGAAACAAAGCTCTTAGTTCCATTCAGTTTCACTTAAACAAATGGATGAGCATGGTAAGTTGCAGTTTAATTTTGCTTAGAAATAAACATTGGTATTATGTCCCTATGTTTGCCCGTGAAACAGTCTTGAGAGAAGGCTCAAAGAATTTCTGTTTCACTGAAACTTTCTAGTGAAAAAACTGACTATGTTTCTCATGTTTTCAGGTAAGGAGGGAGAAAGCTATATATGACACGTTGAATATGCTGAACTTTGATGTCACAAAAAAATGTCTCATTGGAGAGGGTTGGTGTCCAATATTTGCGAAGGCTAAGGTTAATTGCTTTACAGTTCCTTTTAATACCATCATCGTGATCTTATCTGGTGACGTAGTTCGTCATTCATCGTTATGTATTTCAATTGTAGACATATTCTGCTTTCTCAAATCAAAATTTCTTTCTCTCTTTTACAGATTCAGGAGGCTCTGCAACGTGCAACATATGATAGCAACTCACAAGTTGGAATAATATTTCATGAGATGGATGCTCCAGAATCCCCTCCCACATTTTTCAGAACAAATCGCTTTACAAATGCATTTCAGGAAATTGTTGATGCTTACGGGTGAGCGAAAATTGCTGCTATACGTGATGCTTATTGCAAGTTGCACATTAGTTTTCTTTTTCTTCTTCCAGGGAAAGCAGATTCTGCAGAAGTTAGCATTTAGCGTTGGTTACTATAGACTCTTATTGACAGTTATTTAGGAGTGCTTTGGGAATGAGTTCGTCTTTTTGTGGTCTGGATGTACATAACATAATGCTTCCTTCCAAGATGCAAAATGAAAACGAAAAGTTGGACTTTAATTATTTTGAAACAATCTTTCATTGTCTTCATTATGTGATTAACATCTCATAAGATAATAATTTCTAGAAATGGGTTCAGTATGAAGAGATTTCAACTTATTCTGCTTAATGCAGTCACTGTAACTCCAAGATCAAGAGTAGTTCTGTTGCACCTACAATTCAAGGATATTGCCAGCAAAGACTTTAGGACGTTTATTTTATTGGATAAAGTTATTTTGCTCCTTGGAACTGTATGATCAATTGATAGGCATAATTTTTTGTACAGCTCTACAAAATATCTTTGCTATTTTTAACTTTTCACAGCGCGTTTTTTTTTATTCTATGGGTGCGTTTGCCTTTTATTTTTATGAAGAAGGGTTTGTCCACTATGGGATTTTGTTTTAATCTAAGAGTGGATGTGTTCAAATTCATGAGTCTGAAACATCATCAATATGTACATGTTTTTGATACTTATATTCTGATGTGATAATCCATTTGACCAGTGTTGCTGGGTATCAAGAAGCAAATCCTGCAGTCTACACTGTCGTTACGTTTCCTTTCCTTTTTGCTGTTATGTTTGGAGATTGGGGCCATGGAATATGCTTATTGCTTGGAGCTTTGGTCCTTATCGCTCAGGAAAGGAAGCTCACTGGTCAGGTATGTTATTCATTGTGAAATTGATTTATATGAAGCACTTTTGCGACTGATTGAGGCAACATAGCCAAGAGTGTTTCTTTCAAAGTTTTCCTTTAAGTTAATGCTATATGCTTTGAGATACGTTTCTTTAATTAATTAGCGTATTTACTGGTGCCAGAAACTTGGGAGCTTTATGGAGATGCTCTTTGGTGGGCGTTATGTACTCCTTTTGATGTCTCTCTTTTCAATTTACTGTGGACTGATATACAATGAATTCTTCTCTGTTCCATTCCATATATTTGGTGGGTCGGCTTACAAATGCCGAGATGCTTCTTGCAGGTTTGTCTTTTTGTTCCTTTTCATGCAAGTGTCAAAAGCTTCTATGCTGATTAATATATCGATGTTTAACTCTTAGTTTCAAGTTATTCTTCCCTGAACGTGGTGCTTTGCATTTTTCTGGAGAGAAGCGTGGGGTACGGGAGTGTGGCTCTGATACCAATATGTTGGGTCAAGAGAGCTCTGATACCACACATTGAGTGAAAGACTGATGGGCACTTAAGCAAACAACATAATTTTATTTCTCAATGAAAGAAAGTACACGTAAAAACATTACACTTCTCACGTCACCCACAAATACATGAAATCAAGATCACACCTCTCTTGTAAACACAGCATACTTAACTCATGCCTCGCACGGCTCACAAAGAACACCACACTCTCCAGGTTTCTTTCTCCTTATGTGCTGAACCAAATCAAAGAGTAAACATGCCTAGTTATACTAGTTGCTATATGGCAATACATGAATATAAGGAGTCCACGAGAACTTGTAAATTTGTGGCCACAAATCATCTTAAGAAGCTAGAGTTAAAATGAATGGCTGAAAATGAATGACCACGATTTTTCATGAAAGGCCAACTTCATTGAGAGGTTAACTTCTTGGGTAGTTTAAAAGGAAAATTCTATACTTCCTAGCTTCTTTGAGAAGTTAAATAATGCGAGGCCATATTCAAGAATGATATTTTGGGTAGATAGACTTCTTCAAGAAGCTAAATGGTGTTTTTATTTTTTAGCAACAAGTCCTGGTGAATAGTTATAACTCCATAACCTTTTCAACAAGTCCACAGTCAAATCCTTTCTGTTTTCCTCCCCACCATCGCTTTTAGTTGAGAACAAAAAAAGGAGGCTTTAGTGAAAGGAAGCGCTACCTGAGAACATCATCTCCTTCTGCTTATATTGAAACTAATCACTAGTAAAATGTAAGTTTCTTAAATCCATTCATGGGGTCACTTGAAAGTCACTTGAGCATGTATGATGTTGCCCCCATCATCAAGATATCTGGGTGTTCACATGTTGCTGAAAAATATCACTCAAAGTGATTACGAGAGCGAGAAATCCAACGAAATTTGTGGTACTTAAAGTAACTGACGTCAAGGCTATGTCAAACGTTTCTCTCTGACTTCTTGTGATGTTTATATAACTTCCACATCTTCAATCTCTCCATCTCATGAAATTCAATCACTAGATTTAATATTAGCGTAGAAGCTTGGTGAGGGCCTCCAGCAAATGTTTGCATGTGATATGTAGTTAGGATTATCATTGTCTTAGTTAGCTTTTGCTGCAGAGATTGGCTGTTGTTTAATATAGCTAGTTTCCACTTTCAAGTTAGGTTTTGCAATTTTTTGGCCCAAAGTCAGGTTGCATTTATAGGTATCTGTTATGGTCTCATGGAAACTTGATGTTTAGCCCTTTCGTGCTAAAGTTGCAATGATTTTACTTAAATTCCATTATTTAAGTTTCATAGCGTAAATCCATCGTAACATTAATTGATTGTGCCTTTATTGTGCTTGAATTCATTTATTCATGCAAATTCTTAATTTGATTCGGTTTGTTTGGTCAGTGATGCCCATACAGTTGGTCTCATCAAATACCAAGATCCTTACCCATTTGGGGTAGATCCTAGTTGGCGAGGAAGTCGTTCAGAGCTTCCTTTCTTGAATTCTCTCAAAATGAAGATGTCAATTCTGTTGGGTGTGGTGCAGATGAATCTGGGTATCATACTAAGTTACTTCAATGCACGCTTTTTCAAGAGCACTTTGGATATCAGGTTTTCTCTCTTACAATGCATAGGGTGACTGCTATTCTATATTTATTTGGTGAGATGTGAGAGAAGTTTTAATTTGAACCTTTTTTATATGTTAGGTTCCAGTTTGTGCCACAAATAATCTTTCTTAACTGCCTGTTTGGGTATCTTTCACTTCTCATTGTCATCAAATGGTGCACTGGTTCTCAAGCAGACCTCTACCATGTGATGATTTACATGTTTTTGAGTCCCACCGATGATCTTGGCGAAAACCAACTTTTCTGGGGCCAGAAAGCAATTCAGGTTATTGTTTTAAATGTTGTCAATTGAGAAGTTGTATACATTGGCTTACCATCTCACTTTCAGTGCAACTGATTGTCATTGCAGATCATTTTACTGCTTTTGGCTGTAATTGCTGTTCCATGGATGCTCTTCCCAAAACCTTTTATTTTGAAGAAGCTGCACTTGGAGGTATGTTCAAACCTGGAATTTCTAACCCACCCGAGGCACATAAAATATGTTGGATGCTTCCCATTATGGTTTCCTGTTTCTTTTGTTATTTTCTAGGATAAGTTTATTTCAATTCACAACATCTCTCCCTTGAGGATTTTATTGAGTTTATCTAACTCATGCTGTCACATGTAAGATTTGTATACATTAATGTCTTTTTTTCTTGTGGCGGTCGGGTGGTATCCCTGACTGACTTCGGGGGACCGGACTGGAGTAAATCCACCTGTGGTTGTGTCAAAGGCAGACCATCCATGTCATTCATAAGGAATGAGATCCTTGTGACCCGGCCCGCGTCGTGAGGCACAAGGTCTTAGTTGTTTTACCTAGTTGGCCAACCCCTTGAGTGAATTCAAATCATTACATAACTCTTATTTAGAACGGGAGGCAGCTGAATCAATTTGAAGGATTTAGATTAAGTAGGAACAAGACAAAGTGGATCCAAATTTAGTCTGAGAACAAGAAGAGGGCCTTGTAGAAAGTTCTGAATGGGAGGTAGATACTTGAATCTCTCGAGTTGCTAACTTAGATCGATTGTGCAGAGAGGAAATTAGCGAATCATCTGTTCTGCATAAAGTAAAGGTTGACATTGGATTTAAAATGTTGAGGGATGATGTCTGTAAACACAGGAACAATAATAGATGACCACATTCTCATGAATCAATTTGTCACATTGCTGGCTCAACTATCGAGCTGCTTGGAAGCACCAATTTTGAAGTCATGCTTGGGCGATCAGGATATTGAAAGACCCTGTATTGGTGCATAGTAAGCTTATAAAGACCATGGTTAACCAAAATGATAAGAATATTTTTAGCTATTTGCTTAGATAATCAGGAAATGCGTTGATAGAATGATTGACGTAGCAGTTATCTGATGAAAAAATTGTGATGTAGACAACATATGAAGTGGCATCAGATACCCTGACGTGTGTCAAAGAGTAATGCCATTTAGACCATGTGATGATGATGTGAGTGCAAACTATAAAACACAGTTGAGCGGTACATTTTGCTCCCATTCCCACCCCACCCCACTCCACTCAAAGAACAACACGTGTATTCATTTCTTTGTAAATTCTGCATCTTAATTCTTTATACATGGTGAACATGAAGATTGTTAGACATTCTGTATCATTTATTTTCTCCTAATTCATTGTAGAGATTTCAAGGCCGTTCCTATCAGATGCTTGGCACCTCTGAGATGGAAATTGATGTAGACACAGAACCTGATTCTGCACGGCAGCATCATCAGGAATTTAATTTTAGTGAGGTCTTTGTGCACCAAATGATACATTCCATAGAGTTTGTCCTCGGTGCAGTTTCAAATACAGCTTCATATCTTCGTCTTTGGGCGTTAAGGTACAGCCTTGACCTTTATCATTCAGCATTCTTCATTAAAAGCCACCAGTCATAGTGATGAAATATGCTGCGTTTTACAGCTTGGCGCATTCGGAGTTGTCAACTGTTTTTTATGAGAAAGTTCTATTACTTGCCTGGGGGTAAGTTTTTATTCATTGACTGTGTTGCAAGTTTTAATTTTCCGCCTCATCTTTCACCAGCACCACCTCTCCATGCTTCCATTTTTATATCTAATAAGCTCAGACACGATCTTTTGTTTCTTCATCAATCACTTTGCTCGTCTTACCTAAGTCTGATGTCTTGTAGCTACTCATGCTGGCTAAGTTTGTTTGATTCAATCACATTCTTTTTCTCAGCAATATGTCTATCCTCCTAAGTAGACCTATTTATCTGAATAGACTTTTAATAATTACATCAAATCGAAATAAATTGGCCATCATTTTTCTAACCCTTGTGTGAGATGCACAAGCTACTTCTTTGGCTATCTATTGTGATCGCATTTACTCAATGCCGTGCTTTTTTTTTTTCTAATCAATCACTGCCTTGATTACAGGTACGACAACCTTATTATCCGTTTAGTGGGACTAGCAGTTTTTGCTTTTGCAACTGCATTCATATTGCTAATGATGGAGACCCTCAGTGCTTTCCTTCACGCCTTGCGTCTTCACTGGGTAGAATTTCAAAATAAATTCTACCATGGTGATGGCTACAAATTCAGACCGTTTTCTTTTTCCATGTTAACGGAGGAGGAAGATTAGTCATAGTTCATTAATCTGAGTTTTATAATTCATCAATCTGAGAGTTTGGTTCGAAAGATACGTTGTACAAAGAAAGGCCCGACATCTCTAACCAACCGTCGAAGCAAGATTGAACACCGACACACTCCCACTTCTGCAGGCAGTTGGTATGTTTTGCCTCCGGTGATCCACATCTGATAGGACGCTCTGTCAGATGATGCCTCTGCTTGGCAGTTCGCCTTGAGATAATTTTTCTCATTTTCTCCAATGAAGTAGAGATTTTTTGTAAAGCAAAAAGGAAAAAAAAAAAATGAGGTGGGCAATCATTATACATGTATCTTTTGGGTTATCAAAGTTGTAAAATAATACCACATCCAGAGAGGGATTTTGCAGAATGTCAGGGCACCCTGTCTGTATGTTCCATTTTTATTTTTTTTTGGGCAAGGATGGAGTGCGTATAGAATCTTGTTGTCTGAATAAATTTTGTAATACTTAATTGATAGAGAATTCTAGTCGAAAGAACCTTTCTCTACATCTCCAAAAAAGTATTGCTTTCTAAGCCATGCGCGGTTTGGTTGTGGTGGTCTCGGTATTCTTGGGGTCCTTGAATTTCATGATTCTATGGTTGTGCGCGTTAAGGTGCATTTCGGTTTCTGTGTTTGCATGGAAATGAATTCTCTTGCTTTACCAAGAAGGGAAGAGAGATTGGAAAGTTTCTTGGATGAAGTTGGAAGGAAAATCGGGCTATTCTATGGTTCAACCGAATGTAGCAAAGCTTCACGACTTCTCTAGATTGAGCAGGACAAAGGGCTCAATTCATTAAACAAAAAGGCAAAAGCCACTAAAAATTCTAAACTATATCCATGTGCCACTATGACATATTTAGACACAAAAAATTCAAAACTTGTACCCGTGTGACACATTTACCCTCCGGCAAAGCTCTGTAATGAGAACTGTTAAAAATTTGCTTATATGAATGCTAGAAAGCAGATAGTGTTGACATAGCTTAAGTAAAATAAAACGATGTTGTTTTGACTAAAAAATCATCAAATGGAGCCTTGACGGAGGGTAAAGTGTGTTACATAGGTACAATTCTTGAGTTTTTTATGTCACAAGAATAAATTTATGGTAAATGTGTCACAATAAGCATAATTTATGGTTTTTGATATCACAAAAAAAAATTTAAGGTAAATGTGTTACAATGGGTATAGATTGGGGTTTTTTGTGGCTATTTCCCTTAAATAAAAGAAGAAGAAACAAAAAAAATAGTCGAAGGATAAATTTAAAAATAAAAAAATGAAAATTAGATGAGTTGGAAAAAGGATGGTTATTTTTCCATGTAAACTGGCTTTGTTATTGCTTCTCTCGCGTGCTACGAACAAACCCACTAAATAGTGGGCCGATGGCCCACGGCCCACTTGAATGAGGTTTCTGCGTAGACTCTGAGAATAGAATACAAGCCACGTGATCATCACCTTCGACCGTTCCCGCTTGTGCGCTTTTCAAAAATTGAGCCCACAGACAGAACAGGGACAGAATACCCGATCCGCGTAACGGTAACGAGCCAACATCTAACGAAGCTGAGACTGAGAGCGAGGACGACGAAAATGGCGTCCGATCCCTCTCTGATCGAGATCTCCGGAGAGGACGACTCGTTGCTACAGAAGATTCCGACCGACGACGTCGCCAGGAATTTCTTCTCTTGCTCGCCTCTTCAAGTCTACGGATCCAAGACCCGTCTCCCTTCCGTTGGTTAGGGTTTTCTTCCCTCCGCTTCGACCGATTCTTTCATCATCATCGTCGCTTGCGTGTCTGGGGGGTTTAGTTTATTGACTAGGCGTTCCTGACTCGTGGATGCGGTGTCCGCTTTTGAGTTTGGTGTCAATGGCTCTTGAGCAGCTGCTGATTTCATCTTCTTTCCCTGCACAAATCTGCTTTAATTCAAATAAAGTGTTATTTAGACCGTATGCCGTGTTAAATTGAAATTGGTTTCATGCGCAACAAGGATTCTGATTTCTAAGACTAGCTTTTTTCCGTCGTTGACAGATAGTGTAAACAAAGAGAATGTAAATCTGAACAAGTACGATATGCTGAAGCTCAGTCTGGAGCCACAGCAAATGAAGAGGAAGAAGAAAGGTGGAGGTTACAATTTGCGGAAAAGCTTAGCATGGGACAGAGCCTTCTTTACTGAAGAAGGTGCACTTGTTTATATTTAGCTAATGTAATTCTGAGTAGATATTTTAGAGATGATGTCTTGGGATGACTCCTTTGAACTGTTCGTCAGGTTTCCTGGATCCCGCAGAATTATCTATGATAAGCGGAAACATTGGCAGTTCCACGGGGGAGAAGTTGTCTGTGATCCAAGAAGAAGGGGGAGAATCATTGTCTGAGTTTCCAAACTCCCAAAGCGATTCAGGAGATTTGCTTGCACTCAAGGAGAAATCATTCCAAGAATTGCCGGAAAACACTACAAATGAGAGCAGAACAAAACATAGTAGTTCACCACATCAGCGAGATGCATTAACTAAACGTGATAGGGCCCTGGTTTCTTCGGTTAGTTTCCTTAATAAGCAGATTGATTTCCTTTTTCTCCTGGAAACAATTAACATTATCATTGGGGGCAATCCTAGAAACAGTGACAACAAAAGTAGTTTAAGGTGTTTCTTTGCTAGTGTATGTACTGCTAAATTACACGTGCCGGGTCAGTCCAAAGGGGTCATCTTCATTAATCTGTTCGGCAAAAATTTTGACAGACCAAGCGGAAGGTGCTGTCAAACTATGATGTCAATAGCAACAGGTCCAAGCGCAGCGGCAGCTCACAATCCACTGCCCTATCTTCATATCCTTTTGATCAAGCTTCTAGCATATCAAATAACTGATAACATATTGTTATTCTGATTTTACCTCCACGATTTAAATGGAAAGTTCAGTTTCGCTTAACTTCCCCGAACACTGGTAAGGCCTGTGAATGTGAATTCGACAAAGGTGGCCAGTAAAGAAGTTAAGGCCTCTATAAGACCAGCTACCAAGCCAGATTCCAGTTTGTGCACTCCAACAGCTAAGATTGCTTTGCGAGTTGGTCAACCTAAGCATAGTCAGCTTGCTCAATCAGGTAACATCTGTAATCTTTAGGGCACTGTAGATATTTTCATATTATTGAACATTTGTACCTTGATAAACTGTTGCCTAAAAACTTTATTTGCATATGGCTAAAACTTATGTGGGTTTATTTGGAGTGTACTGTTTGTTCAAAATTCTCTCTTCTTCAGGGACTGCTGACAAAAAGAATGCCGGACTGAAAGTCTCTTCAAGCAATAAAACCCATTCTCGACCTAGTACTCCAGCTGGTCCTTGTAGCAAGCCTCCAATAGCTAAATCTATTGTTCCCCAAGCTAAAAGAAATGTGGTAAGAATCTCATGCTATTTCCGGTGTATCTTTCGTAAGTCAACCTAGTAAGGAACTGGTGGCAAATTTCACAAGTACTCCTTTTGCGAATGTCATCTTTCCTTTTTGTGGATAAGGACCTTTATCAGCTAGACCAAGAGAACTTATTAATCTGCTTAATTTTCTTGGAAATATGAGCAGGGAAAATCAGCTTCCAGGTCGACTTCATTAACTCGCAGGAATAATAGTTCGGAGGAGATAGAAGGTCAAAAAAACCCTTCAGCACGAGATAATGGCGCTGGATCTATCAAGGTAGAAGCCGCCCATCCTGAAAAAGCTCATCTTACTGGAGGGTCCATTCAGCATGTGCAACTGAAGGCAGCAAAACCATCTGGTTTGCGTATGCCTTCACCATCTCTGGGATTCTTTGGTCAGGTATAATGCCTTCAGTTAGTCTTCAGAGGCTAATCAGATCCAACTAAAAGAAAGCATTTCAAAACGTCTGACATTTTCATCTTCTCTTTTAATGCCTAATGATATTGTTCAGCAGCCAAAAGCTTCTACCAAGGGACCATTGAACAGTTATACTCAACCAAGCTTTGACCCTCAGTCTGCTACAGGTAGTTCAAAGAGTCATACAGCAGTAAACCCTCTGAGTGGGCTGAAGCCCCCACATGTGCATGAAAAAGTACAAAAGATGACCATTGATGACACAAATCCGAACATGGGGTTAAGCACAGAAGTCTCTGCTAAATCTCTCGACCTGGAATATCAAAAACAAAATGCAGATCCGGTATCTCAAAATATATCAAAGATGAAAGTGAAAATACAACATGACCCTTTGGAAAACCATCAAAAGATTCATGGATTTCTCAAGGATGGTAGTGAAGGACTTCATAGGCATATGGGACTACACAAAGTCGAGATAAAACCTAGACTGGATGACGGAAACATGCCAGTTGGTAATGATATACCATTTTTACATGCTGGACCTTGTGGGAAAGAGAAAAAGAGTGATTACGAGAAGAATGATGCATTTGGTAGCCAATGCGTTGAAAGACCATCAAAAGTTTTGGCTGGGGATGCCGCTGTTTTCTCCCATCTCCCTTCGGCTGATTCTAGTGTTTGCAGAATCCAGAGTAGTTTTGGACTGCCGGATCATCAGCTACACTGTGCTGAAGGTGTCTCTGAATTTTCAGAAAAAGTTAAACTAGTGGAATCTCATATCTATGATAACGATCAAACTTCCGTCGCGAACCAAGAGAATCAAGCTAGGTTTATGGGGGTTGGATCGTCTGAAGAATTCCAGAAAAAATGTGAAGAGAACACGGACAATTCAAATGAGCAAGATGATAACGTGAATAAGGAAGAAAGATCTTGTGTACTTTCCTTGAAACTTGCAGAGCAGGCAGATAATGGCTTTCGCGGACTGCACAACAGCAGCACAGAATCATATATTGAAGATTTGGAGAACTTGGTTTTTTATGGCAGTCTCACAGCTAGTCATGGTGGCACTTCTCTGGCGGGTGACCATGCTGCCGAGCAAGTTACTTACGAAAACAAAGGAGCAAATGAGAATGATGGGTTATTGGTGGGTGCTAAATGCACGATGAGTATTACTGAACAGCCAGAAGTTCATGCTGTAGAGCAAGTTGCTCATGAAAAGGAACGAGCAATTGAAAATGATGACATAGTGCCAATTTATTTTCGTGCCGGAGGCGAACGCCAGGATAATGCTCTGATGATTGAATATTCTCTCCCCATATGCCAGCATGCTTGTGAAGTCCTATTAAACAGCTCCACTGCTCTTTGCCCTGTACCTCCATCAGAGAATGTTCACCAATCTGACAAAGCTAAAAGAGTAGAAGTTCTATATGCGGAGGAAAAGAAATCAGCACAACAAGAGAGTGAGCCAATGGTTGAAAATACTGCCTCCTTTAGTGACCGACAGTCAACTGACAACATGTACCTCCCTGGTCAAGTTGATGCTTTTAATCTGGGATCTTCTTTGATGGTGAACAGAGATCAAAAAACGGTTCCAGCAACTGATGCTACTTCTGCTTCCTTTGTTGGTCTAGGAAGTGATCATTGCAGTGGGATCAAAGAGGAAGAAACCCTACAAGTATCCGTGGTTCAAGATGGAGATGATAATATGCTAATGGAGTTGAAGGAGTGTGATGATGTGGAAGAAAAACAAATACTTCAGTCATTGAATAATGCTTCTGTCAGTTTAATGACAGGTAGGCCACTTCCTGATACACTGACAGGAACAGAGTTATTGTCAAGAGAAGTGAATAACTCTTCTCATGAAGATAGCTATAGTGGGTCCTTTGGACAACACCAGAAATTAAAGGACTGTAACCTGCCTAATGTCTCTGTAAATGTTGAAGATCCATCTTGGCAAGATGATGCAGATCAAACAAATGAAGAATTTCACAGTTTTGATAATGCTATGAAGAATTCTTCCACTGTGGTTGGACAACAGCAGCTGTTGGATGGCAGTTCGCTTACTGATTGCTCACTCAGGATGAACAGGTTGGCTGGGGACGATAACTTCTCCGTGGCTTCTCATCGAAATGAGCAATCTGGTTATCAGCCTGGGCTTCACGATCCCTGCTTCATAGCGGAACTTGATTCACAGACTCATCAAGGATTGTCTTCGAATGATGAGATATCCACTGAGGACAACTGTCTTAAGGAGCCAAAGAGATGTTTTGCCAGTAGTGGTAGTCTGTGTCAAGATGATGTCTCTAGGAGCAAATGTCCAAAGGCTGATGTTTGTTCCCATGTAGAACCTGTTCTGCAAGATAATTCTGGCGATATGGGAACCATTCATGAAGACCCTAATGTGGAGGTCCTGGAGGATGTGTTGTCAGTTTCTGTGCAAAAATATCAGTCAACTATTTACGATGCATCGCCGGAAGATGATGATGCTGTGCATGTGAACAGAGAGGAATTTCCTGAGGCAGGAGGAGTTAATGTCATGGTTTCATCTTGTCAGTCAAGTGAAGAAGTGGGTTTGGATGTCAAAAATGATGAGACAGAACTGCCTGTAAACAACCCATGTATAGAAGAAGCTAGTCAGTTGAAAGGTGGCATTTTACCTGAAAAGGATGACTCTAGTGCTCCCAGGGAAAGTTTTAGTTATGATGTCCGAAGGCAGCATCAACTTGGTAGTACCTTAGATTCCAGCAAGGATACGACCACATTAGTCCAAGGGTTAGAATCACAATTTTAATTGATATATGTGCTTTTTTTTGCACTTTAACCTTCCTATATTTGATTCAGTTTTAGAAGCCTTCTCATTTACATTCAGAATCTTTATTCACGAAGTAATTTGCTGCAGGGAAATTTGCAAGAAAGATGGGAAAGAAGAATCTGCCATAGTGAAACCTCCACTAGATGCTGCTCCATTCTCTGAGGAATGGTTAGCGGCATTTGAAGCTGCCGGGGAGGTAATTAAACAGGCTAAATACGAACCTCTCGTGTGGAAAATAGACAAATCTATGTAATGAATCTGTATCTGCAATCTGAACATCTAAACCCCTTAAAGTTTTATGCTATGATAACTCCAATCATATACTTGCCTGAAGACCAGTTGTGGATGTTATAGAGGCAATTATTTTAGATCAGAAAAAAAATAAAAATATCTCACTCACTGTCTTCCACTTCACTTGATTTTAATGCTCATCGATGATTTTGTGGTTTGAAAGTTGTGGGTTGATAGTTGATACAGTATCTGTTATATGTAAACTGATTCTTTAAGCTTCAATAATGGACATTTGATTCATCATGACTTCAGGAAATTCTTACAATGAAATGCGGTGCCGTGCAAAATTCCCCTCCTGACAAGACTCTGCCTGAACCCAGTCCATGGTCACCAGTATGATCTTTTCTTACTCAAGCAAAAGTTCGTTCTTTTTCTATTTTGGTATGGCTAGTGTGAAGGTTGTGCTTAATGTGTGAGATACTATAGAATTAGTTGGTGAGTGAAATTACTTTGACATTTAAATATAGTAACATTTAACCCTCAGATAACCGGGAAAAATAAAGAAGGAAAAGATAGTTATCCAATATCCAAGCCTAATCAATTTTTAGTTGACCTTTCTATAGATGTGATATGTCTGACTTCAATGGAAAATTATTCATGTGTTGTCTAATCATAGAAGTGAATGAAGTCCATTGGGAATTTCGTTGCTGATTAACATGAAGTTGTGAATGAAGTCCTTGGATAACCATGAAAGAATAAAGAAGGGAAAGATAGTTATCCAATAACCAAGCCTAATCAGTTTTCAATTGTTGTTTATATAGATGGGGACAGTCTGACTACAATGGCAAATGAATGTTGTTGTCTAAGCATAGAAGTGATTCATAGTTAATAAACATCAAGCAGTCAGTTAAGCAAGCGATTAGTATTAGTGTCTTGACCCTCATTTGTTTACTCTCAGATACCTCCATTAACTGTTAGTTTAAGTATGCTGGGGAAACTTGTGAAAAACATTTGAGACGCTTTGACATGTAACTGATCTAAAGAAGGATAAGTACAATTTCCAGGACTAACAGATATTCAGACTTCCACTTAGTTTACTTCCTGTTATGTGAAATCTCAGTGACTGATATTTTGCCGATTGCATCAAGCTGAGCTGCAACATTGTTGCTTACTTCCTCTGGCAATGACGTTTCTTTGTGTGGATTTTCATGCTGCTGTTGATGCAAAACTCGTTTGACTGTTTCAAGTGCAAGCTGAAGCATGCCTTTAGGATGATATTATAAAAAAATCCACTCTTTTTAACATTATTAAAGTTTACCAAAATTGTTCACATTACAAGTTTCTCTTGTTTGTGTAGGTGAAGCGAAAAAATAATCAGGCAATTGGACCATTTGACTGTACAAAGTTCACTAATATCTGCAACAACATTCCTGAATCCGGCTCCGAATAGTTATTTCATGAGTCCTCTAATCATTCTTTTGTCTCTAACCATGGCCATCCCCTTCCACGTGAGGGAGGGAAAATAGCCCATTCATCTACTAATTCATTCATTGTATGTCTTCTTGTTCATCTCTACCTGTGATGAGGAAAAATCTGCTTGGAGTTCATGTACTCGTGTTATGAATCAGAAATTGTTCTGTTTCTTGCTGCCAGGAGGAAAATACAAGGCTATGTCGTTTCAACTTTCATTTGACCAAATCACAGCCTATAAAACATTCTCTCCACTGAAATTGATAGGAGTGGCATGAATCTCACGGTTTTTCGCTGAACCGAGTTAGAAATGCATGCATATAGTTTCAGTCTGTCAGAGACAACTCGAGAATGTTACAAAACTATGTACAAGAGAGAAATGATATGAGTTGAGGTTATCTTTGTTGCATCACTGTAGATTGTCGATAATCTTTTTATTTTTGTCTCGCCCTCCCTAAAGATAAATTAGATTTCTTGTTTCGCTAGATTACTCGTATATTGTATACACCCGAAATATGTGAATTCTTTTACTTTCTGTCATTAAATGGTGTGGGCTCCATGTGGGTCCCACATGATTTAATAATTAAGATACAATGTACTCACATGCTCCAATGCATTCAAGACTCTCGCGTCCATAAGTGAACATTGAGTGAGAATAACATCTTATTTAAAACCCCGGTATATGTGCTAAATACATTTGTCTGAAAATAGCATCTCATTTATAACCTGATGTATGTGCTAAATAATACTCGGTCCACTCATTAATCTCACTCGTAGTCATTGGTCCCACCATCTCCCATGTGCTCTTTGACAGTTCCCCGTATGATATTAAATACAGTTCGAATAATTGCATTGATAGTTACATTGACTCTTGAATCTCGAATTTGTATTAAGAGATCCATTTTTAAGTGATAGTGACAATTCCGACAATAGTTACATGTGTAATTATACTTATGGTGAAAGTAGGTATTGCAAGGGGGAGCTCCAGTATAAGAACTAACTACCGACTTGGAGTTCAATAAAATGAACGGAAACATCGAATGGAGCTGTGGAATGGGATCAATGTTTAATCTTTACTTTTGTATGGTACGAAGCAATGAATTTAATATCGAGAACTTGGAAAGTATATATTGCAGTGATAAAAATGACCACAAAAATATATGCATTGTAAAGAAAAGGAGGAATTATGCATATACTGTAGAATTGGCTTACCCCACTTTTTCATTTTAATTAAATCAAAAGAAAAATTATGATATTTTCCACCTTAGAACATATATCAACTCATATATCCTTTTTTATAGTTTGGATTGTAATTACAATTGTTTTATAAGCTTATGGGTCGAAGAAATCGTTGGACTATATGATTCGTCATAAAAAGGCAATGTGTAATAATCCGCAGCGTGAGTTATGGAATGGCTTTTTCGTACTTCAGCCTTTCGCTTACAAGCAGCCACTCATAGCAAAAGGAATTGGCCCCGAAATTGCGCGCGCTCTGAGTGGGTTCGTTCTTAGCAAAGAGGAGCAGGACGATTTGACCAATTGCTTTTCCATGCTCTCTCCTTATACCGACAGGTTCATTTGGCCAATGCACTTTGACCTCAAATTGAGCTACGTCTCACAAAACACGACATGCATATTCTCGGTTCCCCATAATAGAATGGGATGAGAGACATATGAACCACAGAACATGCAGAAAAAGAGGGAAGAAGCAAAAGATCCAGATTTAGGAAGCTTGTGTTATTCAAATCAAAAGCACGCTCACATCATTCCACCTAAGTTTTTCCATTAATGAACACGTCAAAAGAAAGATCATACCGAGGTACATTTCCATCAAATTACCATCCGCATCATCTGACAAATCTGAACAAGGATGAATCAAGCACCATCAACCTACATACTGAAATCCAACACCAGGTGCTTAGGCTTCTGCAAATCTGCAAGAAAGTTCAGAGAACCAGAACTCCGTAAGTGATTTTGCTCTCACTTCAACACGCAGTGATGTTCTCAAAAGCACAGTTTTTATATCATGTTGTAAGGGACCGAATGGAGATACAATTATTACCCCAGTTCAGAGAGTTTTAGGTGAGCTACCGCATAGTCAGCAAAGAAGGCATCTTCATCCTGGAAGAGCAAAACAATGTTCAAACAAAGTACACATGCAGATGCAGTTGTTGATTGAAAGGATAACATGTGACCAGGATGGTTGGATTATATTATGTCAAAGCAGCCAAAGAAAGAAAAAAGTACGCACTGCGGCATATTTTTCAACAAGTGGACAGAAAACGGGATCAGTGAGAAGAGCCTTGTCAGATGGCAGCTGAAGGAGACCTTCCTTATCACCAGTCAATAGCTCCCTAAGAGAACGAAAAAGCCACTTTTTACTCTAAGTGCTATCCAGTTCCTACCTTGTCGTATTACAATAAAATATTTCCATATTGAGCGTACAAATTCATTGAAGGCACAAATAAATTCAGGAAACTCACGTGAAATAGCAGTTATCAAAAATGAGAGGATTGGCCGTCCAAGGTCCCTCAAATCCAGATCTTTCTTTGTGGCATCTTCCCTGGATGAAAGTGAAAGGAATAATGAGTATATGAAGTCAGAATTCACTACGCTGGTTTAATTTGTGGAAAGCAACGACATCCAGGAAGTCCAAGTTCCTTAGAATTGAATACAAACCAGGGTATGGCCACCAGAGAGAGCAACAATATCCTGATCGCTCAAACCCATGTGACCAAACACATCTCTCAAATGATCAGAACCTGCGGAGATCAGGCATTTGTTATGCAAAATGCAACACTCAAAGGAGATTTGCTCTTAAAGCAGGGAAGACAAATTAACCCTTGGTGGCATCGGGAAGACGACCCTCAGGAGGTGGTTCCGGCTTATCCTGTGGTTTAAGATGACAACACCGTTATCATGACATGAACTAGGATTCAAGCATTAGTCATTACCCAAATATTTTACAGGGAAAACTGGTTGGATAAAAGGTAGAGCATAAGAGTTTTGACACAGAAAAGGCACAGGGGAGGCAGGTGGGATAGGGAACAAGATAATGTATCACAACATTGCCTAGCATCACATGAAAAGTGCAAGATATTCAAATGCCAAAGGTTATATTAACCTAACTTTGATACATCAGTTCACACAGACATAATTTGTTCTCAGAAAACAAGTAAGCCCTCCAAAAAAAAGACTAATCTTAGACTGCTAAAACCCAAGTAAGCCTCCAAGCCGCTAATAGTTGATTGTTGAAATGACGGTCAACAGGAATCTAGAACTTCATCGGATTTAGCTGCTCAGACAAAAATATAGAGTGCCTTCTCTACTCAGGAACAGAGCGCTATTCAGTTTGCCGGTTAGGGGGGAAATTTAGCAAATAATCATACCTGTGTCCAGTTTAACATAGGTAAACACCCTACAGAATCATTAGCTTTGAGCTCTTACTGTCCTACATATGTGATTTTACATCTAAGCTTTTAGATGAAGACGTGGTATAATATTTAATTATTCTAATGTGTGACTTGTAAATGCTACGTCACTTCTAAGTACATTAAATATACCAAATATGCCAACAAGCGACTACATTAAGAAATGCATTGCTAAAGAACTTCTATCAAATCCACCGTTTCCACTTTAATTATTGCATGGATAATAAATTAACATCTGAGAATTCGCACCATTGTTCTTCACATTTCCTACTTAAATTATCGTACACAAATAAACAATATAGTGCGAGCATCCCCAGAACATCAAGCTAAACAAAACAAAAATTCCACTGACCTCTCTTCCTGGGTGGAACGGAATTTCGGGTCCGCCAGTGACTTCCACCGCAACAACACCAGCCAACTGCGACGCACCAGCATACAATTAGTCCAACTAAAGCAATCATTAGTATGTGCATGATTCCCAGTTAGCACAGCATCCGAACAAAAACGAGATGGAAGTATCATATCCAAATCTAGGTAGCATCTTCAGCTACAGGACGCAAATAATCTACCTGGTAGAAGTCAGCGTAAGAGAGAACAGGAAACTGCTCCTTGATGGGCTCCAACAACCTCACGGCTATGTCGAGACCATTATTGGCCCCATGAGCTAGCTCAGCGGCATGCTTCATGGTTCCAAATGGACCGCCTGTTTTCGTCTTCACATCGTAAGTGCCAGCCGAGTGCCATCTGCACCAACAATCACAACAAGGTCGATTCATATAAACAAAGCTTCAGTCGATTGCCACACCATATTTAAGCTGGTGTGCGTCGTTATAGTATCAAATACACGGACGCGCGCGCGCTCGCAAGACGAACACAGACAGAGAGAGAGAGAGGTACGCGAGACGAAGCATGAGCGGAGCACAGTTTTTCTCTGCAACGAGGCCTCTGAGCTTCTTCTTGCATTTCTCGACGGCCTTCTCGTACTCCTCGCTCACGGTTCATATAACACTTCCCCATGAGAGATCGGCCGTCCCGCGACTGCATCAAAACAAAATCCACACGCCGAAACACAGACTCGTCAATCAAACACGCTACGGACAGGATTCGGACGCTTGATCCAGAAAATCGCCGGAGATCGCACGCGTCGAGCCACCACTAGCTCGACTAGCTTACGATCGCGCTAACGCTCACGCGGAGAAAAGCACGGCGAAGCGAAGTGAACACGAGCACGAGTCGTGAACTACAGAGCTCGCGAACGATCAGGCTGTTGAAGCAGAGCGCGAGAGAGTGCGGACGAGCTTCGATACCTCGCTTCGGGCGTACCGGGTGGAGCAAGAGAGCGCGGCAACGGGCGCTACAGAAGGAGCACAGCGAGCGACGCGAGCCGAGCACGAGCTTTCGTTCTCGGGACCCGCAGTCGAGAAGAAGATATATATAGGGGGCCCTGCGAGGGAACGGAAGATTCTAGAGGATTGTTCCCGGTCGGAGTACCGTGGCAATGGACGCTCGCGAGCGCCTGGGACGTTGATCTTCCGGATGGACGGCCGAGATTTGGGGGGGCGACGAGTCTGTGCGAGCAGGCGTCGGGGTTGGTTGGTGTGGGAATAAATGAAGAGCGGAAAACAAACCAACAAAAAAAATGGAGCGAGTGCGTGTCTATTTTTTGATTGGAGAAAACGACTTTGAAATTACTGTACAAAAGATGCCCCGCCAAACCACGCCCAAGAGAACTTTCACAACATGATGATGTGGACAGCAGAGAAAAGTAGTACCTTGTAGCCAATTGACCATATTGCCCTCGTTTCGTTCTATCTGGAAATTGGCCGGAGAGACGTGGTGTGATTATAGTCATGAAAATAGAAACTGCAACAAAGTTTATGTGCGACTGATGTTTACTTTCTAAAGTTTTCTTTAAACGCTTATCATTGGGGACATTTAAAAACCGTTTATCGTCCCGAGGAATTAATGAACCGTGTTTTGAACCGTGTTAAGTTTTGGAGTAAACATATTGTGTTCTATGCATCGTCCGGATAAACGTAGCTTTACAAAATACTTCCTGTTAGTATCTTCAATGAGTATTGAGTATTGCTTGAATTTCTAATTTGCTTCCAATCAAGGTCCCTCCCCCTTTTAGATAGTTGCCTCGCTTAGTTTTGATAGGTTTTTCATGTTGTAAATTAGCATGGCAATAATGAGAAATTCTAGCATTTTCTCTCATTGTTCTTCTTGAAATTCATTTTGTAGAAGATTTTATTATATCCTTTCATTAGTATAAATATCATAATTTGTTGGCTACTTTTCTTTAATAAAAAAAATCCAATTTAATCGAAATTTCAAGGAATCGTAAAGTGCAACTTATGTTCTATAAACAACGTTGTCGACTGCTTATTTTCTTTTATTATCATAATAAAGTTGTTCGCCGTTTATAGGATTTCTCTTGTCAAGACTTTTCACATTGAGTCCAAATTTCAAAGACTCTAGAAATTAAGATTTTATTATTTTCCCTTATGATTATAATAACGTCGTTAGTTTCTTATTCAACTTCTCTAATCAAAACCTCTCACGTTTAATCTATATTTCAAGGAATGTAAACATACAAGCTCTCAATTTCCAGATAGTTTGTTTTATGAAAGATAATTTAAGTAATCCTAGTGATCTTATAGTTGCAATTGGGAATATCTATACTAGCACAATATTCGGTGACTAGTTAGCATCCATCTATTTCGCAAAAAATGAATAATTTGAAAATTATTTTTCAAAAAATGATTGCTTGTATTACTTGAAATAATTAGTCAATAGAAAATATTTTCATTATCGACGATAATTTATGTCTAAATATTTTCATAGACAATTAATATATTTTGTGTTCATTCATTTTCGTAAGCAATACAAGTAATAGGTTTTCAAAAAATATATTTTAAATTATTTTTTTTACGAAATAAAGGGAGGCTCGGTGTTATCACTGGCTTTTTGGCGGGTTGTCTTTTTTTTTTGTAATTTATTTTCATAAATTCTGGAAAATGAAAATTTAGAAGCCCTACGAGGCCATTTGCGTCATTTTAATATGCGTGGATTCTCTGGACACTCACACGTAGTATGAACACGTTCTGCTTCCGGAGATTCCCTTCTTCGAATCAGATTTCTTTGAAATAAGCAGGGTTGCTATTTCTTTGCATATGTTTTCAATTATGCGGGGTTTTTATTTTGTCATTTTTTGCCACAAAGAATAGTTTATAATAATGCTAAATCGTGCAAAGATGTTTTATGACGATAATATTGATATTATTTTAGGGGCACTACATATGGGCATTTATGTCATTTATATTGATATTCAATTTCTACCAAATAATGGTTATGATATGATATAAAAACATCCGACTTTAAATCCGTAGTTCACCAAACAGTATATATGATATAATAAAATTTAAAGATTTCTTATCTTATTCTATCCAGTCTTATCCTGACTAGAAATTCGAACAACCAAATGCAGCATTAGTTCTCAACGTTCCAGCTTAAATAAATATTATTTCACGGACATGCTTCCTTTTTAATTTGTCTTTTCTGTCGACAGGCCTTCAATTAGTAAAAGAGATTCAATGAGGTCTATTGAAATCTATCATGCAGTGGAATGGTGGTTTAAGAAATGTAAAAGTGAAATAAAAATGATATATTTTTTTTTCATATTTGAGTGGTTAATGGGACATCTATCAAATTTGGAAGGGTAATTTAGGAAATTTAAAAGCGAGACGATTGAGCGCCGTAAGTTATTGCAAAATTTTTTTGTTAAATGTATTTAGTCTTATAATGGTAGGATTAAAATGAGAACCGTCGTATGGGTAAAATGATTTGTTAAAAACTTATATAGCGATGACAGTGTTTCTAAATCACATTGACAATTGTGAACAATAAAACGAGAGGTGGTTATATATACGTAGAAAGAATGTGGATGGTCACTCTGACAAATGGTATTGTATATGACAATGATAATTTCACAAACAAAAAGAAAAACAAGACAAATGGTGATTTTGGCTTAAATATTTAAATGGGTAGATATACATATAAACTTTTTAAAATAGTCAATTCTTCATAGTATTTACTAAGTTACCATCTAAAGTGGTAATGAATTGATCACCTGTAACTGTAACTTTACGAAATAATAATTAAGTAAAAGTTGCTTTGCACGAGGTTTTAAAAATATTAAATGCCAAATACTTATTTCTTTTAATGAAGACACGTTAGCTTAAGGCTGCTTGCATTTATGCAAAATCATAAAGTCAAAATATATTCCCAAAATCCATTTTTATGTCTTTTTTCTTTTTGGTCGAAAGAACATTTTTATGTCTTGTTTAAAGAGCATTGTATATTGGGCTGATGTAAATTGTAAGACGGGTATTCGGCAATCCATACATGATAATAATTATCGACGCAAACATCTTACTTACTTTACATAATCATAGTACTCTTTATATTCAGTGTTATTATCATGAAAAACCTTAAGCTGGTAAAATTGTGACAAATTTGCTCAAAACTAATTTTTTTATAAAAAAAAAATCATAAACCGATACTCCTGTGACAAAATTACCCCAAACTAATTTTTCGACAAAAAAGAAAATCCAAATTAGTATCCTTATGACAAATTTACCCCAAATTTTAGGATTTGTAAGAAAAAATGAACTGAATCACGCCGCTAAAAAATAAACTAATTAAAAAAAAACTAAGTTATTATTATTATTTTTAAATAATTTTGGAGTAAATTTGTCGCATGCGTATCGGTACGGGGGTTTTGTGGTAAAAAAAATTGATTTTTGGTAAATTTGTCACGAGTGTATTAATTTGGAATTTTTGATGGTCAAAAAATTAGTTTGGGATATATCTGTCATAGGTGTACCAATTTGAGACTTTTTGTAGTATTAACCCTTATATTTACGCACCGGACGACATCAATGCACATAATCGATATCGATTCCTTATTGTATTTCACCAGTACTCGTTTTAATTTTCCCATTCAATGCAAACACTACATTCTTATCGGATTGGGCCATCGACGACCCAGGTTTCTCGTGCGGCTCCGAAGCTTCTTTCCAGCCTCGTGCTTGGTCGAAGTATTTGTCGAAACTGGTCAATGTACAAGATTAGGCCCGGCCCAAGTGAGTCAGCTCGCACTCTCGCAAGTCACTCGTGAGGAAGTTTTTGAAGGGGAAAGTTCCAAACATGTTACCAATATAAGCAGTCCTGATAAAGGCTGTTCATAATTTCATGAAGTCGATCCCCTCATTCCACAAGAACTTTAAGAGAAATAATTTAATTGGCATCAACATGTAAAGAAAAGCCAAAACTCACTCATCTCGACAAATTCCTACATTATTTTTAAATGGAAACAACAACAAAAAATCCTAAATTATGCTATCCGTGTCACATTTATCTCCACTCAAAATCCAAAAATATACATGTGTCCTAAATTTCTAATTGAATTTAGGTTAAAAATTGTAAAAATTATAGTAATTCCTACGTATTTTTAAAAAATTGTGATCACTGTATGGAAGCGGAAAGATGGTCAGGGTCATGATGACTCGAATTCGACAGATCTTCACATCCTTTAAAAAACTTCACTCTCCGAGCAACAACAATTCTGTAGGCTTTCAATATGTTTTTGTCCATAAGAGGTGTCGAAGAAGTGGAGCCTTGATTCTCGCACTTGAATATCATTGGCTGATTCAAGATTTTCCATCATGATTTTGGATATAAACAAATATTTAATCATTTAAAAAAACATCCAATTAATTTCAAATTTAACCCGATAAATATCAATTTAATTTATGCAATTGACTAATTATTTAATAAGTCCTATAGCAAGAGGAGTGGTTATGAGCTTTATAGACCATCCCCATGGGGGTGGTGAAGGGAGAGTTAGGAAATGTGGACACAGGTGGTGCATAGCTGTCATCAGTGTTATGCCCCAATTCGATTAGAACAAGGGCAATGACATGGCCGTCCTTTTCACCCAAAGAACGCAACCTGAACAATAATCAGAACTCAATTTGATATCAATATATATATATACACACACACATCCAAACGTATATATTTGATTACACGTCACGTGATTACAATATCAAAGTTTTATTATAAATCACTAAAAATGGCATATATATATATCCACCAAAATGCCAACCAAATACTCTACAACTGTATATCGCTAATACCAAAACCCTTTTCTATAAAAAAAAACTCCTACTAACGCGGCGCTCACATCTACTCGTGACTCGTTGAAGAACTTGAAAAGTCAGTGAGATAAAATGAATGAGCTATCACGGCTCAGTGAAAAATACTTTTTTTCTAAGCAGATTGAACAATCACTATGCAATTCATATAGCACAACAATGTGAAAACTCATCAATCTCAATTTCAATATATAATACAAATAACATATCAAAGGTATTTAATATCATTTAACAAAGCTTTGTAAATATAAATTCATTCAACAACACCAATAATCAATGGTTTAATCCATTGAGTAATCTCAACCAAAACATTTGTTGATGGTCCATTCTACTAACTAATTTAACGCTCATCGACAATTATAGTCACTTTTAACGTCGTGATAAAGGCAACCAAGTTTATCTCTCTTGGCTAAGTCTACCACCTATATCAACCGACAGTTTGGCCTAGAAGGACTTCCAGATAGTATGCATACTTCCCCTCTCAATGGGTTCTTATTATTGCGATTTGAGCATAAACAACCAAATTCTTCTAACAACAATTCACAATTAACATCAAAATTTCAATTCATAAATCGGTTTCGCAAACTGAATCACATAAACTTTCACGATTCCATTTATCATATAAAAATGCATTTAAAACACCTTTCACAGTAAAAAAGTATAACTTTTCAAAGTGCTCTTCACAACACTTTTTTACTGAAGCATTTGAAGAAACTCGTTTCAAACTATTTCATAAAACTTCCTAATGCCTTTTCAATCCATAAAAGGATAGTAAAAGTTCGATCAAAATTTATGTAAAAGTTATGCTTTTAATAACTCATACTTTATTAAAACATATTCATTTTGAAGACATGACCTTGTAATTCATAGAAGAAATAGTATTACTCACCTGGAAAAGTCGAAAACCAACCTACGGTGGTTACTCGAACCGACGCACACGTTTTCCTATCAAATATATGAAAAACGGTTTTAAAAACTGAGTAATACGCAACTTTAACGTACGATTCAACTGGATTATGCTTATTTGTTACTCAAGTGACTTCTACGTGCCAACGAAATGGACATGCATGCTATCCACTATGTGCAGCTTGTGCAATAAATTTAAATGTACCGCAACTCCCTCCTCCAAGCTTCGATTTAAGTGAGCTTGTAGTCCAAAAAAAACTCTTTTAATGTACTTCAAAACCACCAACATGGCTCCTCCAGAATCTGTCCAAAAATCGACAAAAACAGACGCAACAGATTCTGGTCGCACACTGTTTATTGCACGCGTTAAATTTCAAAATTCTATTTCGGACAAACAGTAAGTCTAAATTGAGTTCCGTCGATTCGCATGGCTTCACAACACTATAAACCTTCATTATAGTATAAAAACGCAACCAGACGACTCCAAAAACAAACGCAACAACTCTTTTTATTTATTTATGGAAATCCGAATTTAAGCCCTAATTTCGAAAATTTCTCCGATTAGATGAACAAGAGGTGCGAGCACTTACCGAGCACTACGACATGTGGTGGAGTCGACTTGGCGAGGTCCCCACAGCGCGAACACACGCTCTTTTTCCCCTCTTCTTCTTCTTCTTCTTCTTCCCCTTTTTTTTCCTCTCTTTTTTCGTTCGGGCAAGCTCTCTGTTTTGAGCTGAAGAGTGCGCCCACCGTTCCTTTTCTTTTCCTTTATTAACCTTGTCAACTTTTTTTTTTCAAAGGTGGGTCCCACCACCTTATAACTTAAGCCACAAAGAAGCCAAATATTACAATTGCCACAAGGTGTTGGGTTAAGTCCCACAATGAGTGCATCCCTTGTGTCTAGTTGTCATCATTGAGTTTGAAATCCTGACCAGTCTGCTAGTGATAAGTCGCAGGAAGGTGAAGATGATGTCCAGTCATTGTGCCCCTCATGCTCTTAATATTTGAGAACGATGACAGATTATTACTTCACAGTAATTTAACATTGCATTTGAAAATGCTCTCTTTTTTATCATTTTTTCATATTTTAATTTAATGAGCAATAGAATTTTGACGATGACCAATCACCGAACAATTGCTAGTTGGTCGAATATGATCCAATCATGCCAAGTGTCTTATCACGTGGCAATCATGGAGGTTAGTGTTGAGCGCCACGGGACGAGCTAAATTAGAATAATTCGTGCTTTGGGTGGGAAGTGGCTCCACACACGGTAAGGAGGTGCGGCATTCGGCAGCTCCCGAATCGGACAGAACCAGCCAAATTGGTGGAATCGAGTCCGTATAATCGAGCTCCCGTTTAAATAAATTAGATAAAAAGAAAAAGAAAAACGAATTGGAGGGAACAACATGGAAGTCCCCCCCAATTATTTTATTGACAGAGACGCGCAGAGAAGAAGACCAGCAGCCAAATCAGCCATCATCAGATAGTAAATCACACACGCAGAGTCTTCTCTCTCTCTCTCTCTCTGGAAAAGGCCTCGCTTTGTGGTTTCTCTCTCTCTCTCTCTCTCTCTCTGGTTCTCGCGCGTCTTCTCCGCAGTCCCATCCCCACCGGAATCATCTCCTGCTCTCTCTTTCCCGAATCCGTAAGTTCCTTAAGCCCTCCTCATCTCAAACCCTAGCTGCTTCTCTCTCCTTAAGATCCCCTGTGCTCTCTCTCTCTCGTCGTTTCATCGTTTGTCGTCCGAGTTGTCGCGATTTTTGCGTTCTCGCGGCATGCCAGCTCGGATGCAGGTCGGTTCGCGCGTCCCGCGCGATTGCACTTGATCGAGTGGGGAGACGCGCAGTCCGTCCGTCGTTTGTGTTCTGTCGAGGTTGTGGCGATGTCGTCTCTCGGGATTTATCTGATCTGCGAGGTCGTGGTCGGGCGATGCTGCTTTGATTCTGCGGGCGGCTTGAGATTGATCGATGTTTTGCACTGTGTGTTTGTGATGCGTTGATTGAGTAGGGATTGAGGGTTCGATTTGCGATATTTGGAGGAAGGCTGTACTGTGCATTTGATGATAATATCGACTTAATTGGGATTTTTTGGGTTGACTTGTCACTGTGAATGTCCGTTTATCGAAAGCTGGATTATCAAGAGATGTAGAGTTAACATGTTTGACTGAATGTAAAGCTGGACTATCAAGTGTCGCAAAATTATGGAAGTAGAACCTGTAAAGTAAGGGTGATACTGGAATTGATGCATCATTTGACTGAATGTACTCCTGGCTGGTGGTTAACATGTTTTTCCTTCTGACCGTGAGCCTGAGCCATTCTTGGTTTTTTTTGTCTTGAATCGATCTAGTCAAGGCAAAAGAGGGAGAAAGCTGAAATTTCTAAATTGTTTCGAAAGTGGGCGTTTTCCAATTATAAGGCTCAGTTTGATGTGTTAGCACCTTGTTTGTTTTCCTTTCTATTCCTCTCCTGTGACCTGGATGAGTTAATAACAGTGAAATTGGACTCAATTGTTTCTCTGAAATTTCTGCCTACTCATCCTGCTTCATGAATTCCCTTTAAATTCAGGGAAACCATGTGTGATGAAGGAGAAAAGACCTGTCCTCTCTGTGCGGAAGAGATGGATTTGACAGATCAGCAATTGAAACCTTGCAAATGTGGATATGAGGTCTGAAAGTTTAATATTAACTTCTCTTAGTTCCTCACTTTCATTCCGTGCTTGTTGTGCCGGGGGGAAGTCTCAGTTTCTCATTTCATTCCTTACTTTTTATTCTTGTTGTTTGTTCTGTGCAAAGCAGTGAATTTAGATATACGAATCTCATGATATCCTGTGAAATTATAATCATTCTGATAACCATGTCTAGCGAGATTCTTTAGCCTAGTCACAAATCAAGGATCTTGGTCTTCGAAATATTAAGCTAGTGCTTCATATTTGCCTCATGCTTGCCAGCTATTGCCTATTATGTATGCCTCTGTCTCTCATTTGATTTCTGTGTCTATCTTAGATATGTGTTTGGTGTTGGCATCACATAATGGACATGGCTGAAAAGGATGAAGCAGAGGGGCGTTGTCCAGCATGTCGAGCCCCTTATGACAAGGAGAAGATTGTAGGGATGGCTGCGAAATGCGAGAGGTGTTATTCTGATGTGCGCGATTCTGATTTGACTTCCATATCATTTTCTTTAGGTGATCGTTTCTTTTCTATCAGATTGGTGGCCGAAATTAATACAGAGAGAAAAACAAAGTCTCAAAAGGCAAAGACAAAATCTTCAGAGGGGAGAAAGCAATTGGATAGTGTTCGGGTGATACAACGGAACCTCGTGTACATAGTCGGCTTGCCTCTTAACTTAGCGGATGAAGATGTGTGTATCTTTCTGTTTTCCTTCCTTCTCTCTTGTGCAACACGAAAACTATTTTGTACTCATGCTTGCCCCCTAAGTATAATCAGGCATTTGTTCACTCATATAAGCCGACTTAGGGGTCCAGTCATTGATTTCTACTGATTCAGATGGGTGATATTTATCTGTATGATATATATGCAGATTCTTCAACGAAGAGACTACTTCGGTCAGTATGGGAAGGTTCTTAAAGTATCTATGTCTAGGACGGCTACTGGTGCCATTCAGCAGTTTCCAAACAATACCTGTAGTGTGTGAGTTGACAAGTTTCCAAGAGTCTGGTCTGAAGAAATGTTATCATTCTTAATCTGTTTTTAACTGAACAGAGTGTTGTTCTTGGAACCATTTGGTTTCCTGATTGTTCTTTCCTAATTTGCATGAGTTTTAAGCGGAGAGCTTTTTTTTTTCCCCTAGATAGCTGTTTGGTCATGCACCTTCAGTTTTTGGTCATGTGGCTGTTTGGTCTCTTCTGTCTTCCAATCTTTATACTTATTGCCTGGATTTTCTTTAAGGTCTTTGATTTCTTTTGCACTTTATATTTTCTTGCAAAAACGTATGGTCTTAAGTAGACAATTGCTTACAAATGCACTGTATGCTTTCCCTTAGATATATTACTTTCTCAAAAGAGGAGGAAGCAGTCCGTTGTATTCAGTCTGTTCATGGGTATGTGCTGGATGGTAGACCATTAAGGTATTTCTCATTTTCAGATATGTATCCATTTTTTTCTCCTTGTGTTTGCTGCATAAGGCAGATCAATTTGATGATTTTGGATGCCGCATTTCAGGGCATGCTTTGGAACCACTAAGTACTGTCATGCATGGCTTAGAAATGCGGTATGAACAACAAATAGGATATCGTCGGTCTGTTCCATTTTGGGATAGATAGCTTGCTTTAGGTTCTTTGAACTCAATTAAGCTAATGAGTTTTTTCTATCCAGCCCTGCACCAACCCAGATTGTCTCTATCTGCATGAGACTGGGTCTCAGGAGGATAGCTTCACCAAGGATGAAATAATTTCAGCATACACAAGGTTGGTTTTTTTATTAGTGCTGGCGTTGTCTCATTATTTTCATTGGTTCCTCTTTCGAGAAGAATAACACAAAGATGCTGTCCATTTCCATGAGATCAAGTTCCTTTTGTGGAGCTGGCCTCTTCTTGTGTCAGAAGAAGATGATTATCTTATTTTGCACTACCTCCTTTCTCTCTAATGACTAGGATCAGTGCTATGATCATGTAAACTGGGCAATAGGAATTGTCATACATGCATGAACTCATATTTTTACTGGTCTACAAATTATAGAGTTAATCATCAATTGCTGAACTAGTTCGAAGCACCCCCCAAGTTGTTGATATGCTGTTCTGCTATCTTTTAGATGTATTGTCAATCTTTTGATTTTTTCTAATGGTACTATCTTTATTTTGTCTATGTACTTGTGAACATTTGTTGTGTGTATGTATGGAAGCATAGTTGTGGTTTACTCATGGCAATACACTGTACGTACGTACGTACGTACATATACGAGCACATTCATGTGTATTTATAGGATTTAGCATTTTGCGAGAGATACAATTCAGAAATTGATGCATGTCGGTCCCTTTCTGCTAGCTTTTAGCTGCTTAAATAGAATGTGATCACATATTATTGTGCTGAACTATATTGTTGCTTTAAAGGACTAGAGTCCAGCAAACGACAGGCAACGGCTGCTGTATGCAAAGGCGCACTGGAAGTGTATTGCCAACTCCATTCGATGATAACTGTAACAGCAGCTTGCATTCTGCCACAAAACCAGATATCAATAACGCTTCAAATGTAAGATTTTAGTATGCCAGTTGTATGTTGAGCTTCTCACTGTTGAGGAATAGTTATGGCTTCCTTTTGCTTCTATATACTGTGGTAAACATTCCAGAGGCATTTCGTTGAATGGGGGTTTTGTTATTTATGTTTAATTGATTAATTTGTGGTGCATTTTAAACTTGCTTAATCACACTGTCTTTATGTGGATGTCATCACTATGCTTGACTTTTATAGATGTTTCTCGATTTCCCTCATTATTTATTTATTTATTTGCAGAATGCGGCAAACATGGTCAAAGTTTCTCTACCAAATGGAACCACCGCTAGGTCGGCTACTCTTCCTGCTGCATCTTCATGGTAATGCGGTCATTAAAAGTTTAAAAATACAGAAAAATGTTGTCTGTTTCTCAATGAAACTTATCTTGACCAGATAATCATAGAGGATGTCACAGTTTCCTATCAGTCATTTTTTTTTAGATAATTCAGACAAACAGCTTTGTTAGTTCTTTTAAATGCTTGGTACAGGGGCTGAAGGGAGGGTTATGCATTGATAACTATTTACTGTTATTTAGTTGTGCTACCTTTTATTTGTGACTTTCTTTGATATGTAAATTAGGGGACAGCGTGCTCAAGCTGCAACTCCAGAATGTTCTGATAGACCGTACAAAGAGAAGTCTGAGATGGCGAGTGGTGTACCCACAACTGTAGTAGGTGCAAATGCAGCTCCACATTCTATACAGCACGGTGATGGGATGAAAAAGCCACCCTCGAATGATCAAAATCGTATAGCAGCTAACATTATATTGGGCTTGTCAAGTTGTTCAAAGCAGCACAATTGTATAGAGTCCGACTTCTCTTCGTCAGTTAAACATGATGTGGCAGATGGGGCTCCGGCTACTAATATTACAGGTGGCAGGTTATCCGAGTTAGTAAGTAGCAAGGAAGGTAGAAACATCATTAGCATGCCCCTGAACAATGTAAAATCTGCTGGCAGCACTTGGGAATCAGCTAGTACTTATGCAGAAAAAGAAGAACATGCTCAAATTAATGGTAAGATTCAGAAATTGTGCTCTGAAGTATCATCATTGAATGTGCATGGAAAACTCCAGGGCGAGTCATTAGGTGCTCCAGTGCCTACTTTTTGCATCTCTGATCCAGGATGGATTGGATCAACGGGGAATCAGGGTTTACTGCAACAATCATGTGTGGAGAACTATAAAGAGTCTTTGCCTTTGGCAGTGGTCAGCAATGTTCTATCCAACAAGGACAGGGAGGTCTTTGTAACGACTGCTCAATTGCCAACCATGCATTCTCAAGTTGAAGAAGATGTATTATGTTTCAATAATCAAAGACTTGAAGATCCAGAACTCTTTGATTATTCAACTTCTTTCTCTAGTTCTGGAAATCTGTCTCATGTGTCAAATTGTTCCACATCTCATTCTTTACAGCATAGTGAGGTGTTTGACATCAATAATATAAGTGCCGGTCAAATACCTGTAGATAGTAATATGAAAGGAAGAAGTTCAGCAATATCTAGTCGATACCTTGAAAAGATGGTAAATGATAGTGCTGAATTGGATAGAACTTCTGGAGTTAAAGGGAGGCAATTTGGAATGCTGCAAGGCGATGGATCTAAAGTTGAGATGCATGATTCTTTAGAAGCAGGTGAAGGCAGTATAATCTCCAACATCTTGTCTCTGGATTTTGATTCGTGGAGTGACTCATTGACATCACCTCAGCATTTGGCTAATCTATTGGGTGAATCGGACAAGCATGAAGGTTCTGTTAGATCTTCGAGTTACCGAAAAGTTCAAAACAGCAACCAGTCCAGGTTCTCTTTCGCCAGACAAGAAGAGTCAATTACTCATGCATTCGATGTTGACCAGCCTTTTACTATCACTGAGCAGATGCCCAGGAACAGATCTCTTGATGAAGATTTTGGCAAAAATTGTCGGTCGTACTTACATAATCCTGCGGTTGTTAATGGGTCTCTTTCGAGATATGAGGAGGTAGGCAATCGTGCTGCCTCTCAATCGGTTCTTTCATCTAGAAATACTCCTGGTGAGTTCTGATTGCTCCTGTTCTATTTGAAAGTTTTCTCCTTTTCAGTAAATTTCATTTCTGAATCATGAAAGTTTGCCATACTAGTATGCTGTGTGTATTTATTGATCTGCTTGCACAATACTCATGATCTTTCCTGAAGTTTAGGAGGTTATTGTCTGCCTTGATGAGTCCACGGTCACGCTTTATTTGGATGCATATTTTGCTGTGACATGCCAATAGAATCTAAATCCATGTGAAGAGACGATAAGAAAATATGTGGAGTATTTAGAGCTCATGAGGATCTAATTTATGGAATTGAGAACAGTGTTTTAATGGATTCATATTTCCAACCACATTTAGTGGGATTGCGTATGTTATTACTGTCATTGTTGTGATTGTTGTATGCCGATAGGCCATTAATTAATTATGGAATTTTTCTTAGAGCTTGTTTGGGCTTCTGATATCTTGTACTTATGATTTTCTCACTTCAAATAGTATCCCCAACTGGAAAAACCTATCGTGATACATGAAACCACTATGTCATTTCAAGATTGTTCCTGCAGTGGTAAATGTTCACATTCTATCAATGCGGATAGTGATTATGATCTCAAGAATGTCCTAGGGAGGATATAACTCGTAGACAATTCCAGAATTTAGCATCTTACATTTCATTTCTCTAAACTAATGTAGACAAGACTCGAGTTTTAAATGCTTAAAGCACGCATTAATCATTGCTTCTGATACTCCATGGCTTTGCTTCACATTGTTCTTTAATCTGTTTGTGTCCAGTTGCGTATTCATGGCTTGAAAAATATCGAGTTGTCTGTTACCTGTAATTAGGTTTTCATATAGCTAGTGTAACTTTCTTTTTTTATGATTAACCAATCAAACCGATTCTCACTTCCTGAATTTCATGCTTTTGACTTTAAGTTCATCATGTGGCGGACATTTTCCATACTGGTCTTAGCTCTCTTATAAATCTAATTCTGTCATTGTCCTGGACAAATTTTTGCTGTATGCAAGCTGAGGTTTATGTTTGTACAAAAACCTTTTTGCAGAACTTTTTGAAGATGGCTTGAATTGTACAATTACTTTCTGTCAACGACTAAAGTTATGGCCAGTTTCCCTAATTGTTGGTTAACTTGGAGTATATGAGTTCTAATTGTATCGTGATTTTTGCTGGTTGGTTGATGATGCTTAAGAAAGATAAATTTGGTAATTGTATGTGCTACTTTATGCATAGGATGCCTTTACAAACAAACATAACACTTTGGCTGGTGTTGAGCTTGAAATTTTAGTGGAACTATGCATCTTTCAATTTTCCATTGACTGTTTATTTCCTGATACTTCGGCTACAAATATGTTTTGTTGCTGTAGTGCTTTTTGGGTGCTTAGTAGCTTCCTGACTTTCTCATTTTACTACCAGTAGGTTCAAGATCTCAGATTTCAGCTCCGCCTGGTTTCTCAGTTCCCAATAAAGCACCTCCTCTGGGGTTTTCTTCTCATGAGAGAACTGATAGGAATATCGACACTTATTTGGGTGAGTTATTATGTGATTCAGCGAGTTCTTTTTAGCACTTTTGTGCTTGAAATAATTGCCATATATTATTCTTTCTCAGGGAACCATTTGCCTGACATCAACTTGTCGAGAAATTCATATCAGACTCAACCAAATGCAAGGGTCAGCAGTACCGGTGACATTGAGTTCATGGATCCTGCTATTTTAGCTGTTGGCAGAGGAACAATTCAAGGTGGTTTCAATAGCCCAGCATTCGATCTTGGGTCATTATCTCAACAGCTGAATACTTTTGACAGTGATTCTGGACATAGTTTATTGATGAAAAGTTCTTTTCCTGCACACTCGAATTTAAGATACGAGATGAGTGCTGGTTATACTTCTCTAAATGATTCTTTTGACATTGCTTCGAGGATTTTTGATCAGTCACAAATGGGAAATGTATCATCTTACACACAGCTTTCTCTCCAAAGGAGTATGTACAATGGCCGCTGGAGTGGTTGGAACACCATTCCTGGTGGAGATGGTCTGGTTATGGCTGAGCTGCTTAGAAATGAGAGGCTTGGAATTAATAAGGTCTGCAACAGTCTTGAGAATCAGAAGTATTGCATGTCTAGTTCAGGGGATCTGTATAACAGATCATTTGGGATGTGATTTCCATCAAGCGCAATGTTTGCTGATTGTTTGTGAGGGCTGTTGTTTATCCATTTTATGCAAGAAAGTACCGTACTTGAGATGGGACAGAATCTCGACAGGTCTTGCTGGGCCTATTGAGGGGATTGAACTTTAGACATTTGGTGGTCTTCATGCTCTACAGGTAAATGTAAAACATTTGCATGAGAATTGTTCTTTGGACCCAATACTGTTGGAGTGTTGGGACTTTAGCATGCGTGCTTCTGAGGACTCATAAGTTGCAAAAAAAGTTTTTCACAGCATCGAAATGTATCTTTTGTTAGCATATATGTAATATTTTCTTCCTTGTTAGGAAGAACATATGCATATATCTTCTTCCTGGAATCCATATACATTTTCTATTGGTATGTTGCCTTTTCCACCCCCAATAACCCATTTCTTTCTTCTTCTTCTTCTTAAACACGAAAGATTAGCAGTGCAGTGCGATGTGTGATCAATCTGGCAGCTTAGTTCACAAGTGCCATGCTGCTCATCAGTGTCATTAGACTCAGACATTGATCTCAACCCTGTCTTGGGTAACATTTTATCTGGAGCAATAATGCAGCAGGAAATATCGAGTAGGAAATGGACTGAGAATGAATGTTTCACTTGTTACTTCAATCAGCCGGCTTGAGCACTTCTCTTGGCCTTCTTATCACCGACATCAGTTCGTCTGGATTTCTGATGGTAGTTCATTAGACTCAGACATTGGTTCTGCAGTCCCAGGGAGTGATGCGTTGCAGTTCACTTATTGCTATTAGCTCCTTGTTATACTAGTCAAATGGATGGAAATTCTTGTCAGTTTGTTCACCTTTATGTTAAATTGATTATCCTATTATAGTAAAGACTGATTCAGTACCACTTGAGTTCACTTTGTTGTATTGCTGGTATCGATACGTTACGGAATTGGCTTTAAAACATTTTCTTTGCTTCGATATATCACGGAATCATCTTCAGACAATCCTTTTCCGGGGCAGTTGGAAATTCGTATTCTAGTAAAAGCAAAAATGTCGAGGGACGACAGCACCTAGTAAGAGGTTTCCGTGAAAGTTCACCTGCCAGTGGGTTCTACAAACTAGGTTTCGGAGGCCCAGGGTTCGTGACCTAAAACACTAATGGCCTCAAACCTGATCCAGTTTTTGTTTTAGAATGAATGTTCGTGCTTGAGTCGGACTTCTGGACTAGAGATGTCAACAAGCCGGCCACAGCCCATTTTATTAATGGGCTTTGTGGGCCGGATAATTTGATTTCCTGCTCTTTTGGGCCGTTTTCTAGGACTCTATTGGGCCCATGTACAGTAGCCCGCCGCAACATATCAGTCATCGGCCCAAATAGCGTCTGGCGTGTTCCGTTGAATTGGGAGGGAGTGACCATGCTAATGTGTACACACACACATGCTCGGCCTTCTTTCGTTGAACGCAATTATCAAATCAAATCCGGCCAATAATCGCTCTTTCTGGCGTACGACAGCAAGAAGACTCTTTTGAGAGGGTAGATACGGGCATGCATTCTTCTTTCGATCCCGCCTATTAAGTACGTCTAGGTAATGATGACCAAAAGAATTTGCCAGAATGAGACTGGCAGTTTCGTTTTTATAGGCGTCCACTCCTATAATAAGTTGATTATATCGTCGGGTCGCAGGCTACTTGTAACTAAAGCTAAACAGTAACTATCGACTCTCCAGATAAGGGGCCAGCGGAGCGACATTAACTTGGTCGACATGGGGAGCAAATGAGTACGTCTAAGCATGAATGATATTACGAGGGGAATCAAAATGACTTGCCTTCCGTGTCACTATCTGCACAAAACAATTCCTTGTCAAGGAGTCAGAATACAAATTCTATGAGTGGGATGTTACGAGGGGGAATCAAAATGACTTTTGCCTTTCGTGTCACTATCTGCACAAAACAATTCCCCGTTAAGGAGTCAGAATACAAACTCTAAGCGTGGGATGTCAACCCGAACGATACAGGAAACTATGAAGACCAGGATATTAGTTGTTTTTGCCATAGGTTCATCATAGAGAAGAAAACTTATGTCGGCGGCCATGGAGACGTCATCTGATAGTTGCATTGAGAGGAATTGGAGGCAACTGTATTGGAAGGAGGGAGATGAGACAGTGGTGATGCAAGCATGGCAGCGGAGCAAGGAGGGACTGAAAATGGGAATCCTGATGATGCTGCAGTCGAGGACGGTGGCATTGGGGCGGCACTGGTACTGACTTGGTCACGCGTTGGCCAGGCCCAGTGCAATCCTTGCGAGGAAGGGACTTCATTTCTCTGCTCAGTATCTCTTTCCTGCATGACCAGTGCAAATTCCATCATGAGTAGGACACACAGAAATTTTCGAGAAGCCATTTTATCATCATTGGTTGTTGACTCTGCAATTAGTTATCTAATGCCATCATTCCAAGTGCTCAGATATCCAGGTTTACCACCAGAAGATCTGAGCTAATGGCCAGTTATACAGATCGACAAACATAGGAAATAGTCTCTTGTATACTGAATGGACTGTCGAGCAGTTCAATTAGATCAATGGCCAAACATTAAAAAACCTGAAATTTCCATGTGATGGTATTTCAGAGAATGAAACATGCAGTTGGATCTTTTCAGAGGATCAATTCTTAGATATTTTCTAGAGAAGTCAAACAGAATCTTTACCTCATTTGAGAAGAAACTAGGGTATACGTAGTTCCGTGAAGAATGATGGTGGGATGTCATTGCTAACCCTCTGACTGGCGGGTCACCTAGTATTGCTGAACCAAAATTAGGGATCTGCAAAATAGTATATAAAGAATATGAGCAGCTCTTAATACTGATAACCATGAAATTTCCATCGTCCAGCAGAAGTACGGCAAACAAGTTAGCATGCTACACAAAAGCTATCACGCCACAAGATAATCCCTCTTTGTCAACATCCAACATGGTTCGCAGAGCCGAGGGATTAATTTGAAATAGGAATACATACTTGAACAAGAAGATTGATTATCGTAAAGTGGAAAAAGGGAAAAAAAACATGTTGCTCATAAGATTACCGCTGAAAATGTCTCAGCAGGATATGGTAGGTGCGCATCAGTATCCTTCAATGAACTTCCATAAGAAGGGGCTGATATCCCCAAGTTCAGTTCCAGATTGTGGTCACCATCTGCGGTGAATGTTTAAAGATTTACCAGTCCATCACTTGGAAAGACAGGATCTCGGGTACTCTCTATTCAAAGCAAGCTAAAAAGGAAATGATAGTATCAGCTAATACCTTCATTCATGGCCACAGGTATCATCTGCCCTTCATAAGAGCTTGGTTCAAAGTTGGTGACAGCTTCTCTTCCATTATATCTGATTGCTGCCTTGTCATAAGCCCTGATGTCCATAATATCAGACCACAGACATGTTGGATAGAATTAGGAATTGTAATGAGGTTGAGAGTTTTCTATTAACAAATTTTGGATCAGGCAATTCATGATCTTTAAGACCTTGCAGCTTCTACTTCGCTGTCAAACAGCCCAAGGTATATATACCTGCATGCAAGCATTGCAATCTCCAAAATGAAAATGCCATGTCTTTTTCTAGATAAGTATAAAAAGAACCCTATCCAATCATTTTTCTTCGATATAGGATTTTCGACTATTTCTCAAGTAGAGGAACAAGCAAATCCACTGAGAACTAGCAGTTAGAGGATAAAAGTGGGAGCAGACGCTTAAGTTTATCTGATGAAAATAAGGGCAAGGTAAAACAGCATGAGCCAGCATCTTACTTCTTGCCAAGAAATTGTCCCATTCTAGCCTCCCACTGACCACACTTGTGCGATTTCACGCCTCGATATTTGGAACTCCCTCTTGAAAAGCCAGTGCTCTGTCTACGAAGAATGTGGACAAAGTCTTCCTTGGATAGAGTCTTCATCTGTGCCGTTACGACAATCAAGGAAAGACCCTAAGCAAATACATAATATCTTTGAAGAAAGGAAAAAAGGCAAACAAAGAACAAGAATGAACAGAATTGTCAAATGAAACGAATAAAACTGTGAATACCTGCTTCAGATCCTCCTCATAGTCACTCATATGGAAGTTGATGTCTGCATCAACTCCTCTGAATTTAATGGCAGCCCGATCATAGGCTCTGGATGCATGAAATCCAGATAAAGAGAATCATTAATTTAAGTTGAAGAAACAAATTGAAAGGGCAATACCTTCTATACGCAACACACTAAATACCTGGCTGCAGCCTGAGCAGTGTCGAATCCACCTAAAGAAAAACCATCCCGGATCACTAAATCATTCAACAAATGTAGACGCAAAGTACATCTATAACAGGAAAAAAGTCAAAACTCATACATTTCTGATAACATATCACGTACTTACCCAGATATACCTGTTTCCCACAGTCCCTGCACCAAAAGAAACAGGCAGAAACCCATAGTCAACAACAAAATCCAACCGAATATTTCAACTGAAGCAACTAAAAGGCCTTGTTCGTTCTTTTCAAAAATTCGGGATAACAAAATGTAGAGAGACTTCCAAGAGTTTAGGAACGGTAACAAGCATTAAATGCATCAAAAGCCGTCTCTCCAACCAGGCACACGAAAGCCACGCAGCACAGAGAATACCCCCCAATTGGAAACTCCATCCCATCCCCCTCGGTGATTTAAGAACAATAAGGAGGTTCCAGTTACGGAAGCCAGTGGTTCCATGAAATTCCGGATTCGACGTCGGTTAAGTTCGAAATTGGCAGCATCGATTTACTGAAACAAGATACAAGTCAATCGACCTACCAAATATGCGATTCCCATCGTCCAGTCCTCCGGTAAAACGTGACTCCTCTAAACTCCGAGCTCTTCGACTTGGGACCTCTCCTGCTCCTTTTCACTAGCTGCGATTGCTGTTGCGGCATTACACGCGCATGACTCCCTCCGCGTCCACTGCCGCCATTTCCAAAGGAAAGCTCCATCGGCTTCTCCCTAGGAGAACACTCTTCTCCCTTCAGCGGAAAAGACTCCTTCGTCTCGACGGAGTCGTTCTGTCCTCCGTCGACCTTCATGATGCCGAACTGGAAGGTATACACGTCGCCGGCGCGTGCAGAGGACGACTCGTCGTCGCCGGCGTCGGCATTGACGATCGATGAGTTCGATGTCCCCGATTCGTCCATCTGATTCGCCGAGATGTCCGAAAGCTTCTCGTCCTGATAAGAGCTCTCCGTGGAGAGGACATTGAGGTTAAGATCCAGCATCGCCGCTCCAATCGATCGTCCGCAACCGCAGAGGCAGTCTCCTCCTGTACTCTCGAACTGGCTTGCTTCAACGGCTCGTGTTCATCATCTGATAGTCGATCGATTCAATGGCGAACATGTAAGGATCACCTGTACATAAAGTTACTGGAGTTCGAAAACGAACACACACAGAGAGAGGGAGAGAGAGAGAGAGATGACCGGAGAAAGGAAGACAGGTCGCCGATTCTGTGCCGCTTCTTCCAGTCAGTCGAACAGCCGGAGATATTTCCCGGCGGCCGGAGGATGCAAGAGGTAGCGAGCTCACAGGGCGAATTGCCGTGGAAGAAGAAACGACGACTTCCAACAAATTGCATTCCCCGATCACTCCACGACGGCAATGATCGTCGTTGGAGAAAGAGAGAGAAATGGATGCGACGTTACGAAGGAACAACTCGGACTCTGATTTAACAGAGAGAGAGGAATATGTAAGCATTTTCTCTCTCTTGCCCGAAACCGGCTTGGGCGGTGGCCGGTCGCTCCCTTCGCGATTACAACGACCCGTTTGTGTTCATGTTCTTTCCCCTTTTGTCCAAGCACTCCTACTTCCCGCTGTTCTCCGAGTACCGAATTCGGGGAAAATACAGACCGTCCGTTTAGGGAAAGATCGAAGGGCCGATGCGCGGGCGGCCGTACGACTTTCTGAAAAGGCCAGTCCGGTCAATGCCAATCATGGCGACCTTTCACGTTAGTTTTGTGAGTTTGAAATCGTACGTCCCATGTATTTTAGTATGACTCTCCGAAGAGGAAAGTTCGCCAATCGCATCCGCTTGGAGGTTCAATTATTTATGTGTGTTTCAATTATTATTTGCGCTTTTATTCTCAGCGCAACAAACTCGATAAATTCTTCATGTTTGTTGTCTATACTATATCGGTTTTCGAGAGAGAAATTTGATGATTTATTTGTTTTTTCGATTGTTGATTTTTTGCTTGTCTCGCCTCTTTTAGGGTTAGTTTTGCACATTACTATTATGGTATAACACAAGGCAAAGTAAAATGTGATCATATCGGGTTCAGGATGAGTCGGTTCCGATGTCGGAATCTATAATTGATCACAAAGCTTCTATTTTCAAAAAATTGCAAATTCAAACCGATACATAAGTATCTACATGTCGACTAAAGAAAAGTACGATATATGTTACAAAGATTGTGAAGGTGCACAAATTAATGAACCTGATATTTTTACACGCACTTTATTTCTCTCATACCCACAAAATTAACATAGGCAGGCCACAAGTAGAGTTACCAAATAGTTATTTCTTTCTTCTTTTTTGGGCTTGGACACGTAATCATCATAACAAAAATTCATCAAGATATTAAGTAATTTAGCCATAAACAATTTTTGGTTCCTCTCAATTTGATGCTATATGATTTCATCTTCTTCAAGCATTAAGGTACGTTGCTTCACACAAGCCGAATTAATCACAAGACTTTGTTTGTTTCGCGAATAATAAATAATTTGAAAGGTATTTTCATTATCGATAATAATTTATGTCTAAATATTTTTATAAACGATATTTTTGTAAATGATATAAATAATAATTTTTAAGAAAATGTTATAGAAATTATTTAATTTTCGTGAAATAAATGGATGCTCAATCGCAAAATACATAAAGCCGACAAAATAACACGTAAAAAAAAACAATACCGTACCACAGATTTGCTCCTGATATTTATGTACTATATCGAGGCAAGTACAGAGAAAAAAGTAACAAAAAAAAGGTTAAACGCTAACTTGATCTATGGATGGCCCACCAACATAGGAGGCATCATGTTTTGCATGTTGTCCTCCTTGTCGCCTTTTTTTTTCTTGTTGGTGATCATTACTGGTGCTTTTTTTCATTTTAAGTGGACCAATTAGCAGCCGATTGGTCCGACGATATTTTTCTTTTTGCCCCTTAAGAAAAAGCAGAATTGCAATGCAGCGTCCCTTCGACCGTTTTATTTATTTATTAATTTTTCTATGGTGCTTAGTGAGTCACCACCACACTCTATTACTGCTGCCGTCTAGAACTACATTGCTACTAGCCAATCATTCTTTTTCGTCGTGACAATATATTAAAACATATTAAAACATCTCATCTCACTTGTTAACATGATTTATTTACTTATATATTAGTTTAAATTTTTGAATGGGATTTTCTAGCATAGCTTTAGAGTTAAGTTTTCCCTTAATTTTTTCGAGTGTGCAGTTCCCGTCAAATTCTACTTGTCATTCCTAATTCAGCTTACACATAAAGTATTTCAAATCGCTTGTTTACGAGATTTTTATACTCTTTATATGTATATATATGTGTGTGTGTGTGTCATCGTCTTTTACCTATTAACTTACACTTTTTTGTTGGACTTTCTAATGAAATAAATCAGAATCAAAGGCTAAAACATGTATCCAGGTTAAGCAACTTGGCTAAGATAAAAAGCAAAGAGAGAAACCCCATTGATGTGGAGGTTAAACCCAAGCAAGCGAGTTATCTTGGGCAGAAGTCAAATGTCAACTTGTAGAATAGGGTGAAACAAACGCAAATATTTTTTTTTTTTGGGTGGTGTTGGCACGAGAAGTTGAGAACTATAAAAGAAAGTTTCATGTTCTTTTGTTCTTGTCCCACCATTTCGACTTTCAAAGAAGGGTGGTCCCAAGTATAGTAGAAAAATTAGAAACAAAGGTTGTAAAGTCCAAAGTTCTCATGGCCACCTACGATTTCCTAGCCCTATTTGTTTGACTAGATGGATCACCTTATGAGCAGCTTATGTGAATGCATCGATCCCAACTGCTTCAATTTCAGTGGCATATTCAAGTAAGGTGAACCACTTTCTCTATTAAGAACAAATTTTATTATATGTTAATTGGCTAATGCCCTCAAGCCGTATATGTTAACACGTACACGGATTTTCCATCTCAAGACTTGTTAAGTTTCACATCGATTTTTTTTTTAAGAAAAAGATTTTATTAATGAGTGCCTCAAGTATACTTGTTAACATATTTTATGTAAAATATTCGATTTTAAGGCATTTATTGTGCGTATCACGAGATCAACTGGTTGTGTTGAAAATTGTAATGCTTCCTTATTTAGTTTTTTAACAAAATGTATTTAAAAAAATCAGTGACACGTGTCATAATCCCAAATAAGTATCTAGTGGAAATTACACAGATTGAGACGTTGGGGGATCGCCGTCCCGATTGATCATGCCACCAAGAAAAGCAAAGTGTAGATCATTTAAAGCAATTCGAGTACATAAATGTAACCCCCTTAAGCAACTTAAAAGTTACTTATTGGCTTGATTGTGTCCAAAAAATAGCTACAAAAGAGATAGATTTCCAACGTTCAACATCATGTGGGAGATGTATGAGATAGCGTCGATATTGCACCCCTTAGTTTTATCTTCCTCGTCAAATTAAGGGTGCGATTGTTTTGAGAAAAATGAATGATTCGGAAAATATTTTCCTAAAAACGGAATCTAAAGTTCACAACTAATTCACCGTCAATAAATCACATCATCAAACCTAAGTTCTTATGATTCTGTCTTGAACCCATAAGCAGGCTTTGCTACATGTATGTGTTTCTTCCCTCAAATTGGCGCTGGAATTACTTCCACAACGTTTCTCATGAGTCTCGAAATTGATATATTTGGCTACGTTTAGTCGTTTGGATTTCTAATCTGTATATGACTAGAGATGATAGAATATGAAATCCATGGATTTTGTTATATCTTATTTATTGTTTGGTGAGTCGCATTGTTGAGGTTGTGGGACCGGTGATCAGTTTATAAGTATAAGATAAAGTCTTACCATTTGAGCTAGCTTTTGAGTGAGAGAGGCCCAAGGCCACCCAACATCGGTATCAGAACCCAAGTTGCCAACAAGTCTAGACCTAAGAGCCCCACGGAAGAGATATGAGTTGTTGTCGCTCCGACCCAGGGCCCGATGTATGAGGAGAAAATTGTTGAGATTGTCCCACATTGATTGTGGAATGGGCTGGTGGTCAGTTTATAAGTGTGAGGGAAAGCATCACCATTTAAGCTAGCTTTTGGGGTTTCACGTCCTATCATGTCCATTGTTTGGTATAAACGGCATGTCAGTGTAAATGAATCTAAAAATTGCACAAATGAAGATGGTAAGAATCCCTCATGATACTCTTGCCTACTTCATTTTTATTTGCTTATTTTTTTTATCATCTTATCCTTTCTCTCTTTTCATTTTTTATTTCTTTTTTCCCCTTCCATCATTCTCT
>BCNH02000002.1:14996068-15013858 GCA_001662345.2 Metrosideros polymorpha var. glaberrima | reverse complement strand
TCTTGGGATAATTTTATCCGGGTTATATCTCTCTTATATATGACTTTATCCCGATTACCAAACGTAGCATTTATGCATTATTTATTTCCGAAAGATCAACATAAACAAGAAATCAGTGACGTGAAAGATGAGGAAGAAGAAATAGTCCAAATCAAACCTTGGACAGAACAAATTAGGTGGAGACAATGTTGTTATCCTATGCCGCTACCTAATTAAGCACGAGCTAAACAAGGGTGAACAAGGCACCGTAGAAAACATTGTGGTTTTCCTAGGATGAATGAAATCCCAACACGTCGCTTTGGGAACATAGTTGTCGCAAATGTTGACCATAGTGGGATTTTCTCGACCCATAGAATCTATCGTCGAGTGACATTTTGCGCCTCCTTTAAAAGGTGGTGGGTTTATTCTTTTTTGACCCGAGGACAAAATTTTCATTAATTAATAACATTATTCTTTGGAAAAATCCTTAATTAGTTGGCTTCCATAACTGAGAGGTTCCTGCTTCTTCCCTTTCGGCCTTGTCCGAGATTTGAACTGTCTCATCAATGTCGTGCTTGTGAAAACATGAGATTCTTGCAAAAAGCAGCATCTTCTTAAAGAACGTGCAATCGCAATCATCCCATACGAGAGACTTCATTATATTTTTTTTTGGTCAAGTGTAAATACCAAGCAAAGAACTTACTCCTTCATAATAAACCCTCTTTACATCTAATAATTTCGAATTCCTTTTCGCTTCTACATAAAAGGTGTGACATCCCGCTGAGGGGTATACGCAGCTCTTCATTCCACATTGCTTAAGGGAAGAGTTTTGAGCTTACTTATAAGGTGAGCTCGAGTCTTTATCTATCAAGACGCGTTTTCTAGGGGTTGTATGAGCAGCCCTCGAGAGAACAAAACTATGAGGACTGTGTGTCCAAAGCGGACAATATCTTGATAGGTGAGGTGGGCTTTTACATAAAGTCTTGAAGAAACAATCAAATCAATCGGTGATCGGTACATCTCGCTATTTAGAAGCCAGAAAATATATGAACGATTAAAACATTTTAATCGTCTTTTAATGCGATGGCATGATTTGCGTGTTTTGAATAAGTGAAGAAGATCATAGGGAAATGACAAAGTGCTATGCAAATCCTTCACTGTTCTATTAAACATGTGAAGAAAAACACGGGCTCCATGCATAACCACCATTTCATGATATTCACGGTCTTGCCGACCAGAATCATGCAACAAAAGGTGGTCATTTCGCATTGCCGACTTCAATATAATAACTCAAAAAGATAAAGGTGCCCTTCGTTGCTTGTTTACAGCTTTGCATCGAGCAATTTGTTTTTCTTTTCGAATCGCATAGCCACGAATTGCTCGGCCAAAAGAGGCCAAAAAAAAAAAATTCATGCTCGTATGACTTAATTATCACGAGTTTCCAAACTTAAATAATACGACCGAAGAGAATCGATCTTGTTCGAACATAATCATAATCTCTCTCTCTTTCACGGATCAATGATAGCCCAGACGTTCCTTAATTATAACGCTTCTGCTAACGAATTGTTTCATCATCTCATGTGCATGCATCTTCTCATTGTTGTCAAGTCATGGTAGCATGTGAAAAAGAGGGCACACTATCCCACCATTGCCAAGTTTCAACCCAATTAACCTTTTGCTTCTCACTCTCCATTCTTTCCTTTTTGTTTTCCTTAGTATGCTTTATCTTTTTGTCAACCAATGAGAATATAATAACTAAATACTATCCGATACGGGAAAGCACACCGTGTATATTTATATCACGTGTCATGTTTGACACTAAATCAGTTAGTCGTTGAGATCTCTTGAACACGTGCGGTTTACGAACGTTGGATCCACAATAAATGAGACATTTATTAGTAGCTATGTTATGCATCATAAGGCCGCAAAGCTATAAGCATTACCTAATAAGCCATCGGCTATACTTCGCATTAAAGAAAAAGGTATAAGTGCATTGGAAGTTTTAAAATTGTTATGAAAGTGTAATTGAGTCCTAAAACTTTCAAAATATGCAATCGAGTCATAAAACTTGTAAAATTGATCCAATCAAGTTCTTATGTTGATTGCATTTTTTTAAAGTTTTAAAACTCGATTGCACTTTAAAAAAGTTTAATAACTCAATTACACTTTCTGATATACTTATACCACAAAAAAAAAAATGCTGAGAGGGAGTGAGAGTGAGGGAGATAGAAATGCACTTTGTTTCTTTGAACAAGTGCAATTACTAGCGTCAAATCCACGATAAATGGCATCTGCGTTATGGATCGTACCGTAATAGAAATATAAGCATCAGCCATAAGCCATTGGCTATAATTTCGAATTTTAAAAAAAAAAATGTGGAGAGAGAGCGAGAGAGATTTGAACTCGTTTTAGTATTTTCCTATTTGGGTAAACCTCCTACCTTAAAAAGCTAATACAAAGCCCATATTTTTTCCGCTTCTGGTAACATCAGACCTAGCTACTTCTCTCACTAACCCCACCACCACCCAAAAAAAGAAGGTTGGGACGCCTGGCAACCGGCTGTAGCCGGTCGCACCAGCTACATCGCTCCTCGAAGGCGCTTTCTTCCTATTGGCCAACTTTCCTGCCAATTCTTACCTGCCACGTAACTTGCTTCTTCCTCTTTTTGCGAACGGCCATCCGAACCGTCCACCTACTCCCCACGGTCAACGTCGCTGATGTCGTTATTCTGATCCAACGTCTCTTGTTGCTTCGGATTATCCTGAGAAGAACACAGACCATATTCTTTTTGGAATTTACTTTCCCGAAGCAGAAGTCCTGTCGACCGTGAACAGAAAAATCATTTCATAAATGGGGAAAAGAACAATCAATCAACCAAACCACGTTGCACTCGATAAGCATATTCAATAATAAGTATTCACATTTTCAAAGTATTTGATTCGACGTATAACGTGTAATGTATTGAGAAGTGGACACTTAATTTATTTTATTGCTAAAGCATATCTCAATATTTTCATCCAAAAAGTTTATAACCGAAGGAGTTTATCTACTAAGTCATGTTCTTATCCCACAAGTACGTTGTTGTCGCGTTTTATCAAATGTGAAAAACCAAAGACGATAAAAATCAAAGATAATATGGGGAAGCCGACACGAATGGTCATTGGTTAATATGTTTGATAATCCTCAAAAACAAAATGTAGCCCAATAAATAAGAGAGATGAGGAATTGTACTAATGAAGAGTCGTTTCGATCGAGAATGATTGAAAGCGAAATTAAGCAAAAAAATGGATCGTGGAATTGTGATTATCATAATTAATGAATATAGCCTTGACCAAGAATTTGGAGGGAGGACATGATGAGGATCATACCATCCTCTTGGAGGCAATAATTACAAGCGTTCTAGGTGAGAAAATCACTTCTATTTGCTCCTATGCAAATTGTCAGTTGCCATCACTTTTTGGCCTTCTTTCATTTGTTTGTTGAGCAGTCACTACACGAGATTATTGCCTTTCGAATCCTTGGCTTCCCAGACATCTCAAGTGACCATATGAAATGAATCAAGGTCCAAAAAGTATAATTTGATTTCCTTTTGTTTTTAACTATCATGGCAATGAAGTGCAATGGATCTTTATTGGCATATGGCCTTGCCAATCAATTTTTGGAAGAACCCGCGACGTTTTTGCTTGCAAATCCGGTGAGAACCTAAAATTTCGGCACGCATAACAACTCGTCGAAATTCATACTTTTTTAGAGTTGAGTGATCTAAAACGAAACATGTACACAGTCAAAATACTAATGAAACAAGAAGTTTATATGTGACATCTAACTCATTTTTTTGAACTATTATAGGGTTTGAGAGTTTGTAATAACGCTATCACATATCTTTGCACTAACCCTTTTCTAAAAAATATGCATTGATGAAATTTATAAGAACTATTTTTACGAAAGTTCTACTTGATTAAATTACATGTCCATTTCAAAAGAAGTTATGTAGTTCTTTCATTTGGTGTTGATTCACACAATCTTTACAGGTTTTCATATTGAAAAAATCGATTGTAAAATTTTAAAATAGGTCGGAATGAGATCATGATGCGCAATCAAATCGAAGCTCCAGATTGAATTAACGGGTCAAAGATGAATGAAAAATCAATAAACATTCAATCATACAAGATAAAATTCGTTCGCAAGGACATGATACGACGTCGTCTAAACATATCCATGGTACCGATTCAAAAGTTACAATTCGATTCAATTCGAGCAATGAAAGATAATTTGTTAAAGTGAACGCAGCGGTAAATGATTCGAAATCTCAAGTGAAAGTCCTCATCTCATGTCAAATCCACTCACTCCCTTTTTGACAGACAAAGATGGCAAAGGCAAGAAAGCAAAGATGAGATATACCAATGGCAAGGCTGGGTGTTAAATGGGTATGCTTTTGGGTTGGCAAGTCAAATCAGAAGGGGCACGAACTTGTCTAATGATTCAACTCATTCAACATGCGACATGATTAATCTCCCCTTAAATCATAGCTAATCATTTTTGGTGTTCTTACGTGGATCCCACGAGGCGTATTATTATAGTGGATAAATCCATGCAAGTTGATTTAATTTAAACGAGTCATTTTGCGCATTAATTAATAAAAATAAGAAACCAATTTTTTTTCTCCCGTTATCTGGTGCATCCACTGTCGGCAACTGTGTACGAGGTTTTTTCCGCCTAGGGAGACGTGGACGATCGACCTCCATTCATAGAAAGTCTTCCCTCAATAAATTTATCACTGTCCTTTCGTCTAATACTCCATTTTTAGTACCATATTATATTTGTAAATTATAAAGGTAGTCGAACTTTCTTTTTGAAGGGATTTTCCTCTTCCTTCAGCCGCAATTATTGCTTTTTGGAGTAATGCCGTGCAAAGACGGGTTAAGGAGCGGTCTATTTGATCGGTTGTACTCCATTGCACTCAATGAATTCATTGAAAATATAGTCTACCACCATTAATAATCTACTGATTCTTTGCTTCGAGAAATCCACACAATTTTCTATCCTTTTCACGGGTTTTTGTTTGCATACAAACGTTGTTGCAAGTTTTTCTTCTAGTAGAACAATCAAGTAGTATTCTGAGTCGGTTTTTGCGCTAACTAATTCCATTTCTTCGGTCCGATCGAGGCTGGCTATCCACGTTGGGATTATAGGCTTGTCAGAAATTACTTTCTCACCGCTTTGAATGATTGCATCTAGTTAATCTCAAAAGCTAGAGACCTTACACTTCTTGAGGAGCAGGATTTTAATTGGTTTCTTACTTGACTAAACCATTAGCAAGTGTCTATACTTAAATGAATGTGCTGGAAAGTTCACATTAAGTGTGCATACCAAACTTGAAGTTTCTTATTGTCTCAAAGATGCTCATTTTAAATGAGGTTAACTATTTTGTATGATTCGACAAAAAAAAAAAAAAAACTATTTTGTAAGAGGTGAAATGAATGAGAATATTAAAATATATTATATCGAGCATTGCCGTCTCGATAGAGTTAAATTAGACACATTGTTGAAGGAAAACAAAGAAGATCTCGGGGCCGTTGTCTTGTGCGATGCGTTTCCATTAAAAACCAAACAAGATCTACTTTCTTTCACTGTTCTCGCATACCCTACATAGGAATGCATTTCAAGAAACCTTTGTAAAGTCGGAATTCACGAAGATCACTCCGAACACGTTACATCAAAACCACTGACCAAAGGAGTGACGTTACTTGGGAGAAAGACATGCTCTCGAAAGAAATAAAATAATGCAAGTAATTAAAGTGGAAAAAGAAATGGCCAAAAAGAAGTGGGAGGGGGCCCAAAAAAAAAAAAAAGAAGGGATATATGTCCAATGGCATGCAAAAGAATAGTGGTAGGCTGGGTCCTAGCCCTTCGTTTATCAACTCTAGAAAATAGAGGCTACTAGACCGATAAATCATCGCGTGGCCATGAGTTTGCGTTATCTTTAGAGGGATTGACCGCATGGTATCAATTTTCGCAATAATCAAGCGAAATAACAATTTCCGTTATGATATTTTTAGACCTTTGCGTGATCATTTCTAGCATGTGTTTGTTTCTCAATTTTCGCTTCAATTCTCAAGCGCAAAATTGGATTTACACCGCTAAAATCGTTTAAAAAAACGGTGATAAGGTGGAAAAGAGGGTGTAAAAATTAATAAAACATCAATTCTACTTGCCATCACAACAAAGTCGCGTTAAGGGAAAAAGCAACAACATAATAATGTCTTGGTTTACCATGACAAGGTCTAGAAAAACGTCATATACACCATTGGGGGCAAGTGCCCGACTTTTGTTCTTTAGTATATAAAAATGCACAGGAAGTTCGTGGAGATTAAGATGCCGACTCCAGACAATGAACAGAACGAAGCCGATTGGCTAGAGTCGAGTCAGCACATGGTTCAATTACTTTAATCCTAGATTGTCTCGACTGTATCCAAGGACGTGTCAGACGCATGGTCCATGTATTGTTTCACCTTTGTTTTTAACTGAAAAAAGGCCCGGCTTATTGACAAATTGATGGTTCACGATGACAATACATGGTTCCAAGTTACCTAATGTGGCACCGGCCAGAGAATCGACAGAACGTACCCAAATGCTGACCAAAAAACCTCAAGAAACTAGTCATGCCTGGCTGCTTCTCTTCGTATTCTTGCTTGTTTAAAGAAACCATACGAGAAGGTTGACTATTTCCTTCGCTTCTTCAGTAGAAAACAAGCACTAAGATGCGAAGCTCACATTCCTCGGTGTCCACAAACAAATAAATTAAAGAGCTGGCTCACGCTGAATCTAGGTGGAGAACATGCCGAGGTAATATCGCTAATAGATCAAGAGATGGTATAAAAAAATTCAAATGCTTGGGACGTATGACAGGCCTTGGTTTTGTCAACAATTAATTGCTGTACTTGGGGCCACGACGCATCGGCAGGCTGAAGTCGAGGACTGCTAAAAAAGTCATCGGACTTGGCCTTGATGCTTACATATGTGCAATGCTTGGCCAGTAAACAAGATAAGTAGGAGATAGCAGCACACGGATACAGCGCTACAAAGCGCCAAAAAGGTCGATGCTAAACAGGATACAGCGGAACCTAGGTTTTCCAACTCTCGCATAAAACAGAAAACATCTAATTGTTTTCGTTCGCACAAGAGATCTCAAATCTCAAGCGAAAATGGAAGTAAAATGGACCACTTTCTGTCCTATCCTCAAAACAGCATGATGACAGCTATGGGCATAAAAGTCCTCAATCTTTGCCCAGATGAACATGACAAAAAATACAACCATGTATTGCAACCAATATAAGGTCTACCATTCAATCCATGCAAAAGCGGCAACAAAACAAATGCACAATAACTAAGTTACGTCTGATGACTTATGTAGCATTTAGATCTCGAGAAAGCAATAATGCGTTAGGGTCAAAGTCCAACAGACAACCACGTATTAGTGAAGTACGATTGTCACAAAAACGAATTCCGACATCAAGATTCTTTGTCACCATCAGGTGATTTTCTTTGTCATGCTGTTCCCTTGAACTTAGATTCAAGTAAATAGGGTTATAAGGAAATGAGGAAAAAAACTGCTCGCAGATATTAATTGGATTTATACAGCTGTTAAGTCAACATGAATAGGAAATCACGTCAACACTATAGCAAAGAGTACAGACATCTTTTTGTTGGACATGCCTGCAGACTGCAGACTAATCGTCAGCTTCCAATTGTACATCCATCACTGTCCGTGAAATTGCAGAGTATCGGAATGAATAACATCACTGTGGCCTGCAGAAGTTTCCATACAGTTGTATTAGTGTGGCCCGCAGAATGGTTTCAAATGCACATTCAACTGTTAAGAAGATGACAACTTCTATTTTACCTTTTGCTTTAACACGTTCTTGTAACATTTGAGGATCAAGTTTTATTATCAAGTAACTGCAAGTTCTTAAAACATACAAACGTTTATATGGAGAGTTCTTTTCCACAAGGTTTTAAAAATTGAATAGAGTTAATCTCACGAGGAGAGAGAAAAGTTACGTTTTCCAAGTCAAACCAAACACATACGAAGCTTTTTTAAGTGCTTTGTCATGCAAGGAAAAAAACACGAATAATAGACACTGGGGGATCGGCACTGGGGGATCAGAGCTGTCCAAGCTCAAAGCATGGACCTAGAGTCTCTTACAGAGGATGGTTTTGAATGGTAGAAATAAGTCATGTTGACTCACCATGGCAATGTATTGTGCTTATCTCCTGCCCCACCACTTCTATTCCATCATCATTCAGCAATGAGATCCCAGATGAAGTTATGCTAAACGGAAAAGCAAGCGCTGGGGACATCGGAGATTTAGCCACCTTTATAAACCTTTCACCTCCATGACAAAACAAGGATAAAATTTTTAGCAATCGATGGGTGGAATCGAGCGAATTTTAAGCAATTCAAACACTCTGAGGTGTGTGCTCCTCGCAGTTGGTAGAAGGACCTCATCAAAGATCTTGTCCACACACAAAAATTTTATCAGCAGAACACGACAAGGTTTTCAAACCTAATTCTCACATTATTAGCATATCAACAGAGTCCTCCAGAAAATACAGCTACTGCAGCAACATTTCCAAGTAAAACTCAGCAAAAGAGCGAGACTGGGGACACTTGGCAACCTAGGCTAGCACTAGTTTATCAAGTGTTGGGCAAACCTGATATTGTTTCAAGTATGAGACGTATAGTCACAGCATGAGCCCAGTGAATACCCAAAGCAGCAATTAGATGGGAATCATACTTAGAAGTGTCCTCTAAATCTTGGCGTCTGGTCCCCACTGCACATAATACACCCTGCGGCTCTAGTTATAGAAAGACGATGCGGTAGTTTCATGTACTAAATTATCATTATACCTTGAAAATTATAGCGCCATGCTTCATCACTGCTTTGAGATCTGACTTGGTTTGTAACTACAATTGGAATTCTTGACAATTCAGCGACTGACCTAAAAAGATCATGTGAAATACAGCTAGCAACTAAGCAGAATTTTGACCAGAATTTATGAAATGAAACCACCGCAGGAAAACTCACTTAAGAAAAGACATATGCCATCCCAATGGGTTCATCTTGGAAGCTCCACGCTCGAATTCCCTGAATGAAATAACAGCACTTGCCTTAATCGAACGCCAATACATAAGAAATTATAAAGCAACAAAGAGGCGCACTGATAATGATGGACAATTAACATCAAGTTGCTGATGCTTAGTTTTTCTGCATTTTGGCGATTCTGAGATGGCTATAGGACTTAATCAGCATTAAGCTCCACAAAGTTTTTCACCCTCTAAAATCACATTTTGGAAAATTTTATTTCAGACGAAAATATTCTTCCATCCTCCTCCACTATCCCTGACAACTCATTTTTGAAGGCTTAACAAATTTGCACCAATTTAGAACATTTCTTAAAGCAAAGGGCTGCAACAAGTTCTGGATACCAGAGCATCAGAACTCAGAAACTTCGTATGATACTGAAACCCAAAACCTGGTTTAAGAGTGCATGACAAAAGAAAGACGATTGCCTTGGAGGAACTTCCATAGCCTATCTGGCCAAAGGAAAAAATAATTACCCTGAAGCAAGAGCTGCCATGCTATCAATAACTAGCAGCTTCACACGGCGCTCCAGCAGCAAAATTTTAATTTGCTGAAGACTGGCCATGGAGAACATAAGATTGATTATTAGAAGTCTCTTCAGAGATTTAAAGAGAAAAGCAAATAAAAATGCAGCAACGGCATTTAAAATAGCTCATTCCTTGAAAAAGAAAACGACAAAAAAGAAATGCAATGAAAAAGATATCGGTTGAAGAAATATGAGAAGCTAAATACTCGATCAAATGTGAATTCTCACAATGACAATATAGGAATTTTTCAACATTGGCGGACAAAATCAAGAATCATTACTTTGATTTCCACTGGGAAGTAGTCCAATATCCAGGAACATCCGAATACCTCATTTCAATGTAAAAGAAAGTACTCAAGTTATGAACACTCAGAAATCCTGTTGCCATTCTTTTTTTGGATAAAATCTGCGGGAACTTCATCACCAACAGTTAATGATATGAGATATCTTTCATTGTTCTTTACATTTGTAAGCACGTATTTTCATCTGCTTGTCTCTGATTCGCTACATATTACCACCCACTGCCTTGTGATACACTTTATAGCTATCACGAGAAAACAACTACTCTTCCATCTCATTTCCATACTGCTTAAGTTCGCACCTTTCAGTAAATTCGGAGAGGGATGCTGGCCGCAAGACAAGAATCCGACCTGCCATCTGCTAAATTTTTTTAAGAATATTACGTTCCAAACACCTACAATAGTTACATTAAGCAACTAATCGAAAAGGGGAAGAGAAATCGAATGCATGATGAGGCATACCTCCTGTGCCATTCCTCTTACGTGAAAAATCTCAGGAAAACTTTGTGCACCAATTTCTATTAGCCTGAGATAAGTGAGTTTTGCAATCTGATCGAATCTCGCATTCTAGAAAAGATACAGGTCCTATAAATCCCCAAGTCAAACTAAGAAATCGCTAATTACCTTTTTGAACTAAATTTGGACTCCATGTCAATGTATATAACTTGGGCATCTAAACCTCCATGACGCGTCGGCAGAGATGCCAATAATGAGAGCTTCAGGCAAAACTAAGAGAGAAAAATAGACAGAGGGGGAAGTCAATTTAAGCAAGTCATACCAATAGGCAATAGCTAGACACTTCCTATTCTCGCTACCAACATTTATAAGACAGTTCAGAAGACAAGTTTAGCGAGTTTCCCATTAATCGTGAATAGGTACAAGATTCTCTACCTGTTAAAATATCAGATAATATTGACATGAAGTATAAAAACATTATCATGGGATGGAAAGTCCTGCTCTGAAGAGAATACAGCAAGTTCTCACTAGATGGCTGGTTTATACATTACATGTAGACCAATATACCACAGCTCCGAATTTGTTTTTTCCCTTCTTAATTCCAAAAAGGAGAGACTGAAAAAGAAAAAAATGAGAAGATGAATGAAGTTCCGCATCAATTCAAGCTATCATACTTGAGTTTTGCCAATTCCAGCAGGACCGACCAACTCTGTTATAACTCCAAAAGGAATTCCACCAAATAAGGCTTCATCCAAACCTTTGAGTCCTGTTGGAAGATGACCAGCCAATTGCTCATTTTGAATACGTTGTTCTAAAAGCGACAGTGCCTACAATCACAGGAGTGAGACTAACACCATAACTGAAATGAAAAGTGAGGGGACGTCTCGAAGCCAAGATAGCACATTTTGGCTCCGTTTGTTTCACAAAAAATGAATGATTTAGAAAAAATTTTCCTAAAAACAATCACTTGTATCGCTTGAAATAACTAGTCAATAAAAAAAAATTCATAATAGACAACGATTTATGTATAAAAATTTTCGTGGATGATGAAAATAATTTTCGTTCATTCATTTTCGTAAGCGATACAAGCTATCGTTTTCAGGAAAATGTTTTCCAAATCATTCATTTTTCACAAAACAAGCAGAGCCTTCATCGTGTAACAAAGCTAAATTCTTATAGCCATACAGTTTGATACGGAGGAGACACCCTCTCGCTGATGTGCACCAGCACTGATGTCACTTCTGCCAACCCCATGTCCACCAACTCCATCAGATCGAATTCAGTTAAAGACAATGCATCCTGAAAACACACCAAGTAATTTAAATGCCACTTGCCCAAAATCCAGAAAAGGGAAGAAACAAAAAAAAAGGAGTAATTTCACGGGAGCGCCAAATCAATCCAACCAGAGAACATGGAAGGAGAAAGGAATCTATCGATACAAGGCGTCCGTCCCACGTGGATAGTAAGATATCAATGAAAAGCAGACGTGATCGCCATGGTTGTACTACCGTGATTCTACAGTGAAGACGCTCAATGGTATGCTACGCCAAAATCGCAGCTATTTTTTACGAAACCAACACCTAAATGAATGGACCATTCAAAACACGACATCCGCGGACCGATCGAGTCGGGATTTAGCTCTTCCCAAGTTTCCATCCACAGCTCGAACTCCACAGCTCATCGATTGAGAAACGAAACGCAAAGGACAGAGCGCTCGGTGTCGGAACCTACCTTGGCGGTCTTGATGTTGCGAGCAGCGAAGACGTTGGCGATCGAGTTAGGCAGTCCCATCCCACCGATCAGCTGGTTCGCCATTCTCGCTCGCGCACTTCCTTCCCCCCGCTCTTTCCCGCCAAATCAGAAAGCCCTAAAAACTTGCAACTATTTGTAGAGAACTGGAGATGCAACCGAGACCACCTCAGTAACTCGTTTCTGCAGCGAGGCCCAAGTCCGCGAGAACCGGACCCGGACCGCCGGGACCAGAACAAAAATCTGTGAGTAAAGCCCATCAGCTTAAAGATCACGAGAGTGCCACAAGCCCCTTATAAATATTGAGCCCATTTAGGCTCTGTTTGTTTCACGAAAAATTATCCTAAAAATTCTAAAAGTATTGCACTTTTCCGATTCAAAACCTAAACCTTTTAATTTTGGATCATGTGTGTACCACCTTTGCCTTTAGCTTTGGGGCAATTCATTGCATAGTGGCCTTTTTTGTTGCAGATATAACACCTATCAAACTTTCTGCACCTGCCTGAACGATTTTTCTAGAAGTTCCCTTTTTTTAGAAATTGCCATCTGCGTCCTCATTAGAACAACCAAGATGGAGCTTTCGGAAATGCTTTTTTTTCTTATAACACCTAAACATTTTCACGTTTTGCCAATTAAGTCCATCTAACTAATTTTGCCTAAATTTCGCCGACGTTGATACCAGCCATTTTACATGGTGTGGTCGGCGCTAATGTGAACAAATTTCAATAATATTTTTATATTTTTTTTTTTTGGTCTTTCCTTCTTCCTCTTCCAGCTAGTCGTTGGGCCTCGGCGAGGGCTGATGACTGGCCAAAGGTGAGGGCTGACATCGTCAACCTTAGGTGCTCAGCCAAGGTTGGCTTCACAGATCTAGGTGAGCCATGGTGAGGCGAACCTAACCCAGCGATAGCGAGGTTGAGCTTCACCTCTAGACTCGGTAACTAGTTAGAGGAGAAAAAAATAAAAAATCGAATAAAAATTTTAAAAAAATTTTAAATGGTTCATGTTAGTGCCGATCATGCCACGTTAAACTAGGGATGTGCATGGTTCGGGTTGGCCCGGTCCCCGTATGGAACCAATGACCAAACCAATAGTCCCAATCTCCAAATTTTTTGGACCGAGGACTAGACCTGGATCGAGGATTGGACCGGACCGAACCAAGACCATCGATCCCGGTCTAGTTCGGTCCCAATAGGACCGGCAAAAAAAGCCATAACCGAAGTCCCACCTTGCTATGTCCGTATCGACCAAGATCATCCGTTCGTGCGTGACAATTATGGAACTTCGTTGCTTCAAGTACCGGTTATTTACATGAATAAGCTCTTGTCAAGCAATTACCATATAGTGGAGTCTGAGCTTGAAAAGTTGCACATTGCATGCAAAGATTGGGGATTTCTAAGTAAAAATTCACGATTACTATTTTTTTTCTATAATGATTACTTCAAGAATTCGACTTTTGAAATTTATCGATCCCTTTTTGTGCACCCAATTGATAAATTATGGGGTGAGCTGTTCATTAGTGAAGGAGGTGAAGTTGGGAATACAATAATTTTTCAATCTTCCAATGAAGGAAAGGAGGAAGTTTTGGCAAAAAGAATGAGACGTGGAGGATTTTTGGCAGATGTTTGTTGGGTCGAGGGAGTAGAAGCTTGATTGGGGCGATCTCTTTTTCATGGTGTCTCTCCCTAAACATTTAAGAAAGATGGGATGATCGGACAAGAAGAAGGGAGAGAGAGAGAGAGATGGAACAAGAGCTAAGAGGAGGGGGATAGAAGAGAATGGATGTATATATATTTTTGGATCGGTCTAGTCCGGGCAATCCGATTCGGTCCTGTCCCCCTCGAGACCGAGGATTGGACCGCTCAGTCACCAGTCTTGTTTATTGGGATCGAGGACCAACCAGTACTCTCGAGGACCGGACGAACCCGATCGATCTGATTTGGTCTTGGTTCAGTCCAGACGGTCTTGGACCACTTTGTTCACCCCTACGTTAAACGATTGATGTCAACATTAGGCAAATCTGGCCAAAATTGGTAAGATTGACTCAATTAGTAAAACATGAAAAGGTTGAGGATTCAATTGGCAAAATTAAAAGGTTTATAACTGAATTAATAAAAATGCAATAGGTTTATGATTTTTTTGGATAATTTTCCTATTTGTTTTATGGAAAATGAAAAATTTGAAAAATATATTTCTTTAAAAATAGCTTATGTCGCTTGAACCGATTAGTCAATGAAAAATGTTCTCATTATCGACTAGAGCTTATGTCTAAGTATTATCATGGACGACGGAAATATTTTTCGTTTATTCATTTCTAAATGCATATAACAAATCATTTTTTAAAAAATATTTTTTATATTGTACATTTTTCGAAAAAACAGACGGAGCCTTTAATGTCCGTGACCATGACATAGATCAATATTGATAAGCATTCCTTAATGCTTGGTGAACTGGAGAGAAGTTTCACCTACCATTCAATTCTCGAAACAGCACTGCGTTAAGTCATCTCTCTTCAAGAGAATTTCTGAGACTTCCTTCTAGAATTTCCAAAGCCTCCAGCCAATTACAGGTTGGATAAGCAGGACGAGAAGGTGTGAACTCGGCCTGCTGAGCTTGCGTGATGTCCCTGCGGTGTCGTCACACCTCTATTATTGCTGTCAAAATTGAAAAGCAGGGGATCGGGCAAACTAAACCAAAAAAAAAGGTTGAGACTTGGCGAGATTAAATATTATGGACTTATCCGAAATGTCGTCATAGTTTAGGAGTTAGGACGTCGTTTGATTTGACAACCGGCACGATTGCTTATAGTCAATTAGAATTAAGTGCCGGTTCCCTTCGAACTTTTGTCATCATTTGCTTCGTCACGTGAAACGACGCTGCGGCTTGTCCGGGTCGGGTGTTACGCCGGAAAGTCAAGTCGGCCTTGCCTCTCCAGCAGGCATTGAAGTGATGGGGCGTCAGCTTTTGCTGACGTGGCTTCGTGGCCGTTAATCCTGGAAGGGAAACAAAAATACTGCTTATTATTAAAGCTATTACTTTTCCGTTCGACCCCAAAAAAATAAGTTATTACTTTTGCATTTAAATTTTGTCAAAATTTTGATAATATAAACACAGGTTGAGTTCATTAAATCTAAAAATCAAGAGGTTTAAGAGCTTAATCTTGCAGGAAAGAAATAAAATCTGAGAACGATGTCTGAAAACACCATAAAGTAGATAAATACAGCTAGACTGGCCACGGAATCTTCCAACAAAGATAGAGAAAAGACAAAATAAAACTCGAGATCCTCGACAGATGAACAGTGTTATGAAAGGGGGATTAATGATGATTTTCGATTTAAATATAGAGATGTCTGTAAAATCAGAATTGGGCCCCAGCGTACTAAAACTACGAATAAAATAATAAGTGTGTATCCAATGACGGAAAAAAGCGTCCCTGGGTTGGGGCCCGCTGGGGCATGGGCGGGACCGGCCAGATCAGGCCGGTGGCGGGCGGCTGTGCACCCACCGGGGGCCACTACCACTTGAACGCAGAGCATTAAGACCACGTAATGATTAAGCTCGGATCGGCACAGTTTGGAAAAGAGCGTGAAGTAACGATATACATGGCATCATTATTCAATTTGTATTGTTAGTGATATATAAGATTTTTTTTAGAGATTTTTTTTTTTTTTTATATTTGTTGTGATCGTGCATATATATGAGAGATTCTACATATCCTCGATTATGCATATTCTTAATTGATCGTACTTGATTTGATTATTTTAAATGATCATATAATAAAATATATGATTAATATAACGAAAAACATCAAACTGATATATTCGTAAAAAATTTATTTCGAACTAATTTTTTTACCACAAAAAACTTTAAATCGGTACATATGTGACAAATTTATACCAAATTAACATTTTGACCATAAAAAACTCAAAACCAGTATATTTATGACAAATTTATCCTCCGTTAGTTTCTATTAAATTTAATTAATATCATGAAAAATTCAAAATCGATGTACTTGTAACAAACGGAGGGTAAAAATCTCAAACTGGTATGCTCGTCAATAGTCACGTGTCATCAAACTAAGCAATTTAACTATAAAATTCAATGAAAATCAACAGAGGGTAAATTTGTCATAGATGTACCAATTTTGAATATTTTGTGATATTAACCCTAAAACTTATAAATAGACTCATGTACTCTTCATCGAGTAATATCGAAATATACATTAATTCCATATTTCTCTCTTTCACATTATTTCATATTTTGTGCTTATAATAAACAACCTCTCATAATCATTCAATAACACATACGAACATGTACAATTAGGTCCATGTCCCGCATAATGTGCATACTTAGTTCATTAACACAAGTTCTAAACACGAAAACTACTTGCTTATTCAAGTGTTACGCATGCTCAAAATCTAGCAAAAGAATGCGCATTGCACTGTATTTAAATATATTTGAGACTCGAAAACTTTGAAAGTCTACGTATTCGACGTAACTTATAGTATTATCTTTCCTTTTCTTTTCTTTATTTGTTCTAATTAGCATGTGAAGTTGGATGGTTCAAAACAACTTGACGATACAAGGTGAGTGGTGGTCATTTAAAACTACATCAGATGGTAAGGGCTGTAAATCAAACAAAGATTCTCTATTCATGTTAACAGAAAAAAAAAAATCAAGGTTATGTTGGCTATTTCTACTTTACCAACAAAAAGGTAAATAACTCTGGTTTTGCGTACTTCTTACCTCAAATCCAAGTGTGTGTTTGGGTAACCCTCGTGACTATTTCCTCAATTCCAATAAAATGCAAATAAACTTAGCACGATATCAATCGGCCATTGCCATTCTAGAGAAATAAGTAATTTGCTTGTGATTTTTCTTCAATGCGCTACAATTGAAATTTTACTCTCAATATCGAACAGCTAAAGTTCTTGAAGATTCGTATATTGCCATTTAAAAAAAAATTTGTAATTTTTCAGGTTATAATTAAAATAATTTTCCAATTAAGAAAAGTTAAAATAAGTTTCAAGTCGTCATTGCCCCAAAAGACTGGGCGAGAATTGGAATTCACGCCTTAGGCGACTGCCTCACAAAAGCGCAGTTAGTTTAACCCTATCAGAATCTTGTGGCTCAAGCACATTCGCCAATCTCAACCCTTATCCCCAGTACGATTCTCATTAAATGATATCTCTCTTCATCTCGTAGGCGTACGGACGACTTAGTGATGTTCTCGCTTTCGTACCACCAATCGGAATAGCGGTAGTACTAGTAATAATGACAAGGGTTAATAGCCTTGATACCACGAAGAACCTCAAATTAATATAACTGTGATAAGTTTATTTCAACATTATTTTTTTATCATAAAAACTTTAAATCAATATATTCGTGATAAATTTACTTCAAATTAATTTTTTAATTATCAATAATCCTAAATCAATACATCTGTAATGGATTTATCATCAATTAGTTTTCGTTAAATTAGATTACTACTACGAAAATCAAACCGATACACTTGTGACAAATGAAGGGTAAAAATCCTAAATTAATACATCCATCAACTAGCACGTGTCATTTAAACTCAGCAATTTGATGGTAAAATTTAGAATTTTTGTTACAGATGTATCGATTTAGGGAT
>BCNH02000002.1:14951246-14988659 GCA_001662345.2 Metrosideros polymorpha var. glaberrima | reverse complement strand
ACATTAAAAGGAAAAGGTATTCACCTGTTTTCTTTTGTAAATTCAAATGAATGGGGCTATTTTGTTCTATGAGTTTGGTTCGACTTGTCCGCGCCCTTATTCCCATGTGCAGGTGATCTTATGATGGGATCGAATTAATATCAAATTCGAATTATAAAATAAAATTTTGAATATTGAACTTGCAATCGTTGTAGTGTGACACTGAGGAGAACTTTTCCCTTGTGGGTGCTGCACTCCTTGCACGAAGCCTTACATAGGGGTTAATCATGTAGGGGGCCACGATTTGTCTTCTATTTTCATTTCCCTTCTTTCTTTTTGACTTTTTAATTTGGCTATTTTTGTTTTGATATGATATGGATTGATTTATATTTCGCTTTTCAGTATTTGGAACGCGACTTTCATTTAATAAAGAACAACTTGATTTTCAATACCACCGAATGTATTAAAAACTTAGAGCCATCTTGAGTCATTTATTTGTTTTCCAAATCTTTCGATAATAGAGATAATTTGCCGCTGTTGGCAAAAAATACATTTTTAAAGGAAAAGTAGCATGGCTAGTTACCATAAGTTGTACGGAATAAGCCCAACTTTTCGAAAAATCGAGCATGATAACTTAAAAACACTGTGTATACATGTGTAAGCTCCTGTGAATTACCAAATAATTGCTTTGAATGTAGAACAGCGTTATCGGCACGGGCCGTGTTTTCCCAAAGAAACGGAAAAAAGAAAAAAGAAAAAGAAAAGCAAAAGATCACGTCTCATTGTTAGAAGCTCCGAAAAAGTATAAGGAACGATGGCAACATCCACGTAAATATGCTTCTGCTGACGTGGCAAGCGCCATCCCTCCTTCCGTTTCTTCCGGTCTAACTACTGGCAGACGTGTTCACACGTGGTGGTAGATTATCTGTGCTGCGCCAGTGTCCGAACGCAACGCACTGGAAGGGATAAGAAGCCCGACGCGCGTGCTGTTTTTGGTGGCGTTTCCAAAATGGATTCGATGAGAAATTCGTATCTTCTCCATCGTCTTTGAGTGATCGGTTTAAGATAAAGACGGTAAAGTGGCGCACAAAGAAAGAGAAAGAAAGCCCTCGAAGAGAGCACCCTCATCCAATTGCTTTACGGTTTCATCCATCTCGACGGAAAATGATTGGACTTTACATAAAAAGAACAGGTACTTTCTCTTTTCTTGCCCCTAAAAAATTCAGCATATTATTTAAGTATAAAAAAATTACGATATTTTGCGGATCAACATTTGAACGTCATGAGAGTTTCGGGGTTTATAATTTAAAAACAATACAAGTTGGCGAGGCGTGTGATTTATATCAAGCAAAAAACCAAAAAGTACCAAACAATAGACTCGCTTGTAAAAACATTTGTTCGAAAAGCTAATTTTTGATAGCTCATAAAAGCATTTCCAACTTGATTAACTTGCATCATTGTATGCACATAGTTCCGCTCTACCCACTCCGTCACTCGCATTGAGTAAAGCTTTGCCTACGAAGTGGAGCGCGTGGCCCCAAATTGACATTTAGTGAGGGGCCGGCGTGATTTTTAGTACAAAATCTATTGCATAAACAAACGTGTGAGGTCAATTACTCGATATATCCTCTATATTAAGAGAAAATGTCACCTTAACTCTCCTATCATATGCTTTCGACTTATGTAAATAAATGTAGGCCAGATATCAAACCATGTGTGTTTCGCGAAGTATATACAAAACTAACGAGACATAATTGCATCCTCCTAGAGGAGCGTAATTGGTTTTAGCCATTACATCGTGCATCATCCTCATAATTTAACACGGGTTAATACCACAAAAAACTCTAAATATGTACATCTATGATAATTTTACTCCAAGCTAATTTTTTGATTACCAAAAATTCAAAACTAATACATTGATGATAAATTTATCCTCAGTTAGTTTCCATTAAATTTTACTGTTAAATTGTTGAGTTAGATAATATGTGACAATTGAAGAGTTTACTGGTTTATGATTTTATCCTCTGTTTGTCACAGATGTATCAATTTGGCCTTTTTTATGATATTAATTCAATTTAATAGAAATTAGTATATGATAAATTTGTCACATGTATATAATTTTGAGATTTTTGATTTTGGGTAAATTTATTGTAGATATATTAATTTAAGATTTTTTGTGGTATTAATCAATTTAACAGAAAGTAAAGAGGACACCTCTAATTTTCGTTCCTTCCTGCAATTGCAATAGAGCATTCGCACCTCATATGGCGAAACCACACTCTTATGGTGGTCGCGGCACATCCGATTCCCATTCCGAGTTATAAGCCAGTTCGACTCACTCGACTCCCTCTCCAACAATCGTGAGGAGCAAGTTTTGCACGGTAGCTTCCCCTGTGGGCCTATATAGATCCCCCTCTCCTTCGCTCTGTTTCTGCTCTCCTTCTTCTTCTTCACTCGCATTCCTCTGTTTCCATCAACCAAAATCCTTCAGAGCAATGGACAACCAGAACCTGGAACCCCCCAAGCCATCGTACCAGCGCCTCCCCCCGAAGCGAGGTCAGGTCAAGATCAAGATAATCAAGAGTATCTTCCACTCGGCGAGGGCGTTCGTGCCGACGGCCGCCGCGGCCAGAGCGAAAAAGAGGGAGGATGGTGGTCTCGTAAGCACGAGCTCCGGAACCCCGCTCCCGAGCGGGTACAGTTCGGACACGTAGCGGAGGGATTCGCGTACCCGAGTTGAGCTGATGATGTAGATGGGCAGATGGGTAAAGATCAGAACACAGATTGCGAGAACTTCTTGTTCTTTCCTGTGGTATCTATATTTGATTAATTAGTTTATTGGTTGTTTTCCGTCGAACCTGGGCTGGGGATTCGAATCGGATTTGTTCTTATGGGTTGGGAGAGTTCAGGGGATGTATACTGTAGAATAACTCGGATCGACGGCGTACCTTACTAGTACCGCCTTGTACAGGATTCGGATACGTATAAATTTAGTGTGCGGTACTCGACTTACGATTACCCTGTGATTGCGTCGTCTCTCGCTCTGTTCCTCTTCTCCGGGACTTGCCCTGTTTCTTGCTTTTCACTTTCGGTTCAATTTCTGTAACCGGCCGCGAAATCGCTTCAGATTGGACGGACCTGACTAAAGTGTTGAGCGCTCCGAATACTTCTGAACCTTGAAGTGAATGGGCAATGATTAATTCAGGATTACCATATTTTTTTGCCTCTTTTGGCAGCTTTCCTTTTGCCCTGTTTCTTTCAGTCGAGACCTGACCAGTTTCTCCAGGATTTTGCTGATTAATCTAACCATTTCCGTTTCACACTGCATCACGGCGACTTAATTCAGAGAATTTCAGAGTTTTAACGGAAGACGGAGACGAAGCTTGCTCTTTTAATGGGGGGAAAACATTCCTCGTTCACCAGAAGAAGAACGGAATAGATGAATATGAAATTGATGGACAAGAACGGCCCAAAGAGGCTGCTTCGGCCTTTCCTTAAACAGCTTAGCAAACCTTTGGTATGGCCGAATCATTCCGTATTTTCCGGGGGCAGAATTGTTGTATTTAGCCAAAGTGGGAAAGAACCGTAGATATAGGCAGTACTTTTATGGTTCTTGGTTCTTTTAAGTTTTATGTTGATTATTGGGATTTCCCGAACTAGCTTCTCTTTCCAGTTCTCGTTACTATCTAGCTTTGTTGATTACTTTTCGCGCTATACATGGATTCTTTTTTGAGGTCTAAAGCCAATGTGCTAGTTTTAGTCCTTCTAGACTTTGATGACCTGGCACTATCAATTGCCAATTAAGGTTCCCAAAGTAATCATGGCAGCGAATTCTGCTTCACATCATTATGAACATCTTGCTCTTCTATCGAAGTAATGCAACGGTTATCATGTCCTTACATTGTACCTCAAAATAGAGTTGTTAAAACGAAGCATAGAGACATTAAAGAGTTGTGACTTTAATTGACATTTCAGAGTGATGTATCAAAAAACTCGTAGAGTGAAGCTTTTCATACGGTTGTCTTTGTCATCAACGTATCACCAACAAGTGCATGTTCTAGTGATATGTCTTGATACAAGCAAGTTGCTTGACTATTTCATCGTTAGAGCCTTTGGATGTATATCGCACGTTCGTGTGAATAAAAGAGCGAGCAAAAAGTCAACCCAAGGGCAAAGACGTGTATTCACCGGATATATTGAGGAGCATAAAGGGTATCGATGCTTTTTTTTCTCCTAAGATAGGAAAAATGGTCATCTCCTCTTATGAAACTTTTGATGAGAATCAATTTCACTCTACCACTTTAACCTCATCTACTACAGCGTCTTCTCCTAATAAAACACGAGGTATTCCATTTGAGGAACCTTTGGACATGTCAAATGAAACCGAACCTCCAACAAGTTAAACTTTATTTATTTACACAAGTGCTGAACAAAATAATTAAGAGTAAAATGAAATTATTGACCTCTCTTAAATTCAACATACTCCAACCGTGCCAATTGGTTCGATTCAAACAGTACAATTGCATTAAATTGAACCAAAAAATTCAATAACCAAATTAAACGTAGAAAAGAGTGCATAAGGTTGCCCTTATAAAACATTTTTAGTCAAGTTTGAGAGAGAATGAAAAGAATAGCAAATCAGACCCATTTCTACAATTGATGTCCGACATTTTCAAACAAAGCGAACAGGACGAGGGCCATGTTTGTCTACTTCCTTATTTGACATCTGTCAACTTTTGTTTTCTTCAATAGTCAGCCAAACCAAACCAAACCAAACAAAACCAAACAGATCAAATCACCGTCTTCTCGTTGTTTCTTCATTACCTTACACCCTAAAATTGTCATCTTTGATGATCAATTTCTCAGCCAGTGGAGATTATAATACTGTTTCGTTTTTATCTTCAGTACAATTTCATTGATTTCTGTACTGTATAGCCTCGGGCGGCGATATTTCCCCTGAAAATCCAAATTGATATTTACAAAATAAAAAAGTAACACCCCTCTCATTAGAACGCTTCGTTATAGTATCATTCCATTTCATTTCCACAACATATTGGGTATAATTCTCCATGAAGGCCCGAGATATCATGTTTAATCCGATCGGAAGAGGTCTTCTTTTAAGGCATTGGAATCATTGTCGCGACGAGCAGCAAGGGTCAGGGACTGATTCGAGAGTCCAAAAGATGGGGAAATAAAAAAAGAAAAGAAAACCATGTGATGGCGTATCAAGTTGGAGGGAATAAAGTTGTCAAAATGGACACAATCGTGGCCGACAGTGACGACTGACCGGGAGGGACTTTGCTATTTTTTTCCACGTTGTCTTTGAATTTCAGACCCTAGCCCCCTGTGCTATGCTTCTACGTCTAGATGCTCGTGTCGCTGCTTGTTTTCATCGTTGGTCGTAGATTAATTGCTTTCCCGTTAAGCAATGCTCCTCTACTATCGGTCAAGGGCTTCTTTTTTTTATCATCACGAGGACAGTTCTACTTCAAGCACTTGATTCCATCGTTCTAACTAGTTGGCGACAGGCTGTTTTTTGTTTTTTTTGTTTTTGTATTGTACTGTTCGGACACGAGTCGCGTGACGATAAGAGAGATATGTATAAGATTAGACCAACATGAGGATTAAGATTGGTAGTTTTGATTAGTCCATCTAAGACAGGTACTTTAAGTTTGGGAGGATCGACAACATTTTCTCACGTTTTTAGAACGCTCCGAAAGAGAAATGAGTTGGCCGTGTGGGTCTCTGTTATCTTAGCCGAGTTTGCTCTAAAATAAGTTTTTGTGGATTTGATTTTGGACACTAGCGTGAATTTTCTTTGTCGTGTCACGTCTGCACGGTCTGTAAATCACATGTCAATACCTAGTTCAACAATTGATCACGTGGGCAAGTGACGAGATCTACCTAATCAATGAATGAGATGATATTGGTTCACACGATTTGCAGAGCATGCAATAATTTCTCATGTCTCACCCGATTGTTTTTCTTGGCCCTCTGCCAAAATCTTATCCCCTTAGACTGTGAACCTATCAAATACATGTTAGACCAGTGGCGTTGGGTGTGCTCGATATGTTAGTCCTTCCCATCAACTATAGTCGTGAGAAGAGCAAAACTTTGCATTCTATGATTTTATGATATTTCTTGCAAACACAGGTGGCCTTAAATTAGTCGGAGGCCAAAGCATGAAATGGGAAAAAACCAGACAGAGTGACTTTGTTTTATAATCAGGGCGTGCCTAAGATTGTAGAAAGTATTTGCGCAAACTCATCCGAATTACGCCACAAGGAAATAGGAGAAAACGGAGAAAATTATAAAAATAACAAAATGAAAGAACAAAAGGAAAGCCCAAAAACATTCACCAAAATGCAGCATAACCGTTTAATTCGGATCCAAGGGAAAGGACGATCCATTATCGAGACCCGGCCCGGCCCATCATTTCAACGGGCCTAACTCACGGCTCCTGAACATCGAGCACGAAGCCTCTGAGCGATTGGGCCACTCTCTCTCTCTCGATCGATCGATCGTCTGGACAGTTGAAGCTCGCTCCGTCCTTCTGGGAGCTTCATTTCCAGTGGTTAGAGCTCTTCAATCTCCCCAAGCGATTCGCCGCGAACAGAAAATGAGGCGCCGGCTCTTCGCAATCGCCTCGCAGAGTCGCAGCAGGAAGCAACCGTCCCTGCTCGCCTCGCGCTCATTCTCGCGATTTAGCTCGCGATCGGATCGGTGTGTTCGGTCATGCTCCGACGCTTGTGATTTCCGATTCTCTCTTTTTGTCCGTGATCGAACCGACGATCGTGGTTTCGTTGCAGGCCTTCGTTCGGCGTTGCCTTCGACATCGACGGCGTGGTTCTCCTCGGTCACACTCCCATCGGCGGCTCTCCGCGCGCGCTCAAGAGATTATACGATGATTCCGGTAAGCTTTCGCCATCGCTTGCTGATATACCTGAGAGGCCTATGTCATGCTAGTGATCTCGCCGTTTCGCGTGTTTTCCAATGTCTACGTTGCGAATGCATGTTTTTTTCACTGATTGCTACCGAATTTTCTGATGGACTATGAGGTCGGTGGATATCGAGAGTCGTATCTGCTATTTGATAGCCAGCTATGTCACTTACTTTATGTTCTGCATCTTTTCAGGAAAGTTGAGGATACCTTTCGTGTTCTTAACAAATGGTGAGTGTTCGCGATTGGTAATGTTCAACAGGTCATAGTAATTGCTCCAATGCGTTAGTAACTTTTACCACCACATTCCTCACTTTCTCTGTGTGTTAGCAAATGTGACCGTTCTATAGAATCATCATCGGCGAGTGCCGTGATAAAATGGTCAAACTGGAATTTTCAAGTTGCATGCTGGACGTCACACTCTTATCGTTGTCGATTATTCAGTTATCAGCAAGTATTGGTGCTTTTAAGATCTTGTTGTAATCTTCTCGATGATTTTGAGATTGCTGCTATCTTATGTTTAAGTCATTTGAGCAATTTGATCTGTGACACCTTTTGAGATGCCCTTACCTATTATCGTTCAATATGTTACTCCCTCGAAGTAAGAAAATTTGCGCGTTAATTCTTAAAGAAGTGATGTTTACTTTTTACTGCACGTGGCTAATAGCAATGGTTGATGCAGGAGGTGGCTTTTCTGAATCCAAAAGAGCCCAGGACTTAGGTCAACTATTAGGAGTCAACATTTTACCTTCGCAGGTAGTTAGTCTCCCATTTTACAAAATCTGCTTGCCCTCACAATTCTGCTTGTTATCAGGTCCGGAATTACTCTGTTTCGTTTGTCTCTCATATTTTGACCAAGATACTTTTCAGGTCATACAGGGCCACACGCCTTTTAAACAACTGGTAAATAGGTATGCATTTGTTGGATTATCTCCATGACCAACTTCCAATAAGAAATGCGGCATGCTAATGTAATTCAAAACCGAGCATTTTCGATAGCATTTGCTTTTTTCGAGTATCTCAATCATGAGTATGAAAATCTACGATTGCAAAATAAAACATTGTGTGCTTGTTGTGTATAATTAGTTTGATAAGAATTCTCCTGTACAAGAATTATTTATGGGTACACAGATCAGTAGATTCAAAACTGTGAAAATAGACTTTATTGAATGTACATATCTAGTGTGTGTATGTGGATAGCGAAGAGCATGTCTTATTTCTTCATCTCATGCGCTTCGTTCTTGGAAACTAGGGAAATGCACTACCTATATTGTATTATACAAATAGAAAAGACACAGGAGTGCCAATGCATGTACTAACCATTCTAAAACAATTCTGCTTAGGCTCCTCTATTTTAGTCACGAATATGCCTCTCTATTTTAATCATCTGTTTCCTAATTGAGGTTTTTGCACAGATTTGAGAACGAACTTGTCGTTGCTGTTGGCAAAGGAGAACCTGCTGCTGTGATGTCTGAATATGGATACAAGTAAATACATTGACCACTTTCTCTATGTTTACAAATGGATTAATTCAATAGGTCTTCAAAGCCTGCTTTATACCCAGCAATGTTTCAATATATGTGTTTAATAAAATTGATATTGAAGGATATAACTTCATTGTCTAGGTAATATATAGGCGCAAGCAAAGTTAATAAAAATCACTCAAGTTCTCAGGGACTAGAGTAATCACAGAGGAGTCCTCTCCATAAATTAGCTGTCTGTATTCAATACTGTTTCACCTCGAACGAGAACTCCAATAACTTGATTATATATATATTTTTTCTCCCTCTTTCTGCTTATATCTTTTCTATACAGACACGTGCTGTCAATTGATGAGTACACTAGCTACTTTGATGCCATTGATCCACTGGCACCGTACAAGAGATGGACAACTACGCCAGACATTGACCAGAATAGCACTTCTAATGAGATGGCGAAGAGAAAAATTGCTGTGCAAACACAGAGAGTTCAGGCAGCATTTGTAGTCAGTGATTCTGTTGACTGGAGCAGAGATATTCAGGTTGTGACCACTCTAGTGGATCTTGTCCTTTCTTAGATTATCTAATTCGGCTGTTGAGTCCATACTGGGCTTATAATCATGCGAGTTTTAGATCTTTGAACTGATTATCAAAAGACACTAGGCTTTGTTTGTTTGTTCAGTAACTACTCTGCAACTTAGTCATCATCTATTTAGAAGTCTAGTGGGTGCCGAAATATAGTTTGAAAGAAGTGATAAAATGGAGTATTATCATCTATCTATCTGTCTCTGTACATTTAAATAATTCTGTGATACTCAAGTTTGGGTTTAGGTGCTCTGTGACATATTGAGAACTGGAGGGCTTCCTGGAAGGGAGACTGGAAAGCAACTGCACCTGTTTTTTGCAAATGATGACCTAGAATACCAGGTAAGCTACGCCATTTGTGATGCCAGCTGCAATCTTGAGTTTTTGAAGCCTTAGTGGAACTAAAGACTGGCTGACAAAGTGTAAAGGCAGGCTACTTTTCCTGCTGAACGTCTGGGTATGGGAGCTTTCAGGATTGCATTAGAAGCAATCTATAATAGGTAAGATAGTGAGGTTTCAGCTTCTCAATGATTAGTTCTGCATGGAATTTGATCTAAATATTCTCGACAAAAAATTAAAGAATGGCCTATAAGACCCTTGTGTGGGCCTAATTTGACTCGATGCAGCATAGCTACATGCATTAATCTTCAATCTTATGTTGCGCGTTGTTTACTTGTCCCTGTTCTGCAGAATACATCCCATTCCACTGGCGTATACATCATATGGGAAGCCAAATCCATTTGTCTATGGAAATGCTGAGACCGTGTTGAGGAATCTTTTGCCATCTTTGTTAAGCAACCTAGATGAGGAGAATACCACAAACTCTGGAATTCGTTGTTTCAAAACCCTATACATGATAGGAGATAATCCAAAAATCGACGTTAGAGGGGCACGGCAGGTATATTGCATAGTGAGAATCGTATTTTGATCACATCAGTAAATTTATTTCCGAACATAATTATCAATACTGCTAACAACTCCTTCAGGCAGGAGATCCTTGGTTTTCTATATTAACAAGGACTGGGGTATTCAAGGGAAAAGATAATCATTCAGAGTTCCCTGCGGACGTGGTAGGTATTTGTACTCTTAACAAAATTCAGACATATCTGTGTCTCTCTCATCTCTCCTCGTATGTACATTGGGGCGAGTAGATGGTAGGATCCTAAGTATGCGGATTGTGTGCATTCCAGCATCTTCTCTTCTTTGGTTTACAGATTTTATGTCTTTGATCCTATGGGAAAGTCATGGTTGAGACTGCAGATTTTTGATACCACGAAGAAAACTTGCAGAAGTAAGTACATCGTGTAATCACTTAGGCCTTGTTTGGTTCACCTTGGAGTAAAAACAGGAAATGGAATCCCATTGCAACTCATCTTTGGATGGATATATGATCGCAGAATTAAAGTGCCTAGGCAACGGATTCTCCTAAAAATGCAGAATTGGATTGCTCAGTTAGAGGTGGTAATGGGATTCCTAGAAAAGAAAAACATTCGTGAACCCAACTCGCTCAGTAGTCTGAGCTTCATCATCTTCAAATCCTACAAAAATAGAAGTCTCTCTCTCTCCAGGAGTTTCACCGGTCTCTTGATTCCGTAGCCCTCACATTCCTCTACTAGGTGAAATTAATTCTCTCTCTTGCCATTGTGAAACTTGCGAGCATCACGTTTGCTTGGTTGGGGACATAAAGTTCCATTTACAAATTCGGCTGTGTTGCTGTCACTCCAATTGTTCTCGTGATTGGGTCTCTGACTCAAAACACAAATAGGATAAGAATATCACAATGGCCTGAGGTAACTGCTGTGTAGTAGTTTGAAGTTACATGGGAATGGCTTCATCGTCATCGCTGCCGCTTTTATGTGAAATGCTTGACTCGCGAGATTTTGAGGATTTGTGCATTGTGCGTTTGTAAAAGTGTTTGTGTGAACTGCATGATCATTTAGAGGACAATAATCGGGAAATTGATGGTGGATCTTCTTATGTGGTTCTTCATTATGTTTCTATCCCTTGTCTGTCGTTATCCACGTTGTATATGCGGATTGGAGAAATATGTCATACATTCCATTTCTGACATGTTTTAACCTCATTTGGCAACTCACATTGGACATTTCTCTCTCTTCATTGGTAATTTGAAACCAAACAGGGAAAAATTGTCAAAAAAGTATTAAACCTTTTGCACTTTTGCCAATTAAATTCGAAATCTTTTAAGTTTGCCAATTGAGTCTTAAATCTTTTGCATTTGTGCCAATTCAATCCTTTTGGCCAGCCAGGCGCTGACATGGTGTTAAGATGGATAATTTTTAATAATATTTTAATGTTTTCGAATTTTTAACAATTTTAAACAATTTTCAGAAAATTTTTCTTCTTTTTCCCTTTTTTTTCCTTTCCTTTTTCTTCTTTTTACTTCTTGGTTAGTGAAGGGCTAGCCACCGACCCTCGCCTAGGCCACGGCAACCTTGCAGATCTGGCGAGGTTGACCCTTGCCGAGTGTCGCCCTCGTCGCCACAGGCAAGGGTCGGCCACAAGTGATGGCTGGTGGCAGGCCCTTCACTGGCCAACCCTTCACCGACCAAGAAGGAAAATGAAGAAAAAATAAAGGAAAAAAAAGGGAAGAAGAAGAAGAAAATCATTAAAAAATTTAAAAATATTATTAAAAATTGTCTACGTCAGCACCATGTCGGCCAAAAGGACCGAATTGACACACATTTAAAAGGTTTAAGACTCAATTGGCAAACTTAAGATTTAAAATTGAATTGGCAAAAGTGCAAAAGGTTTAAGACTTTTTTCACAAATGTTCCTACCAAACAGTACAGTAAAAAAAGGACCCCACTCCTAGGAATTTGATTGCTTGGAATGGGAGTCCTTTTCTTGATTTCATGGCCATAGACCAAACATGGCCTCAAGTGTTTGAGCTTGAGGCGGGGCAGCGTGGATAATCCCCTCCCATACTTATATACCTTGATTTGCTATGCTCTGGGGGATCTGTGAATTCTAACTTGGTTGGATGAAACATGACTGAACGAACCCTTTCCCTCTTTCAGCCTAGCTAAATGTCGGTATTTCAAAACCGTGCATAATTGAAAGCTGCTTTAGTGAGGGATTTGTCTTCTCTCTAAATTTTCCAAGGTTGAAAATGAATTCGAAAATTGATCATCGTGGTTTAACTCTTTTATGTTTACCTATGCAGGTTGTGGATACTGTTGAGGACGCTGTCGACTTTATCTTGAGAAAGGAGTGCAGTTCTTGACATCGTCTAGACAAAGATGCCTTTTCTTTCTGCGGTATCTGAACAATCATCAATTCTTTGGAAGCTGACACGATCTTTCCGTTCTGCGTTTTCCCTAAATTAAAAAGCAACTCCCACATTCGCTAGTCGTCTATGTATTTTGCTTACCGTGTTTGTTTCATGTATGACGTTCCCTGAAGGCCTTCAGCATCCCATTTGAATGGGGTAGAATCAAATTATCAATCTATGGTTCTTCTCACTCTTTTCTCAACACATGCGATCTTGATGACGTACTTGGCTTTTGGGAATATCCCAATGTTTCCTTCTTTACATGTATATGAGTATTGTAATCGACAAATCTGAAAACTTTCTGGACTCTTCCGATACCAAACGGGACCGATGTTTCGATCTCCAAATTCAGCCATAGTAGACGGACCTCATGTTTTGGCAGAGCAAGAGATGAGTTTTAGATGGGACGGCATGATGCAAAACAAATTCAGAATGGAATGGAAAATGCTGAAATAAGCAGGAATAAAAGGGACCTCAACAGGAAAGATGCATAATTTATGAAGAAGAGAAGAGCATATTAACGGAAAAGATACATAATTATTGTGTCCGGTTGAACCAGCGCATCGAAACTTCAGAACAAACTGATCTTCTGAAGCATATGACGCAGAATTTTTCCAATTTTTCACCGCCCAAAATATTCAGTAGCCTTAGAACTTGAGGACTTGCTTAGGATGGCTTCCGAGTTTTCCAAGTGATTTATCCAGTGCGATGTGGAAATCACTAAAAGGAACCAGCTCCATCCTGCAGTTTTGGGGAAATTCATGCAACCCACAATCCAAACACACTATCTTGAAGCTAAATAATATTGATAGTTACTTAAAAGATATGGACACCTAAATATAGCAATTTGAGTAGTGGTTACGGAAGACATACTCGTATTTTAACTTCCCATCACGCACTAGTTCCAGCAAGTGATCAATCATTCTTCTGCACTCTATTACATCATTTGAACTCATCCATTTATGCAGCCAAAATCCCCTCAAAGCAAGATCCTGCAAATGTACCACAATTTAGGAATTAATTTCGGAAGTCAGGAGTACTGGCTGTTCAATTGAACTGTGGCATGAGATGTCACAGTGAAATCGAACAGGAGACGATAGTAGAACCATCCTTTGTATGCCTTTTCTTTGCTCTAGATCTTTTACTAGAACACCTCCTACCGGTACAAGTTTCTCTTTAAATGCAGCACCTAGCACACGCTTAAAGATGCCTGAACTATGCCACAATTTCTACTCTGGACTAAGGGATCAAGTGACATTGATTCTTTGGCCCTAAGAAATTCATGGGGATGATCTCTCGATTACACGCGCATGATTTTCGCACAGGTCCATAATTTGCTTCATCTCTGGCAAATGAACTACAAAAAGTAGAACAAATAATTTTTCTTAACAGGTAACTACATTTTCCCCCTGGTTCTCATGGTAATTACTTCAAATTTGGTTGCGTCAAATACTGAAATTGAGATTTTAGGCCAAATTTAGACAAAAAATAATAATATAGCGGGTTGACCAAGACCGAGACCGAAACATAGACAAGTCAAATTATAAGGCTTGACTGAAATAACCTCATAACCATAGGCAGAAAATATAGTTTGCCGCTTCTTAATTTACCTTGAAGATAAAAGATGAAGTTGACACTGTAATTGGCTTCTTAGACATCCCACCATATGTCACCATGGTTCCTCCCTGCCTGAGAACAAAACAAAATCAGCTCTCTTCAAAAAGATAAGGAAGCACTCAACACAAATTAACTCTTGTTGCACCTTAAAAATTTCATCACCAAGAAAGCAGCATTGCCACCCACGCAGTTTAATCCAAGGGCAGGTTCTTTTAGATCACCCTAGTAGCAAGTCAATAAGATGTAAATAAAGAACTCAAGTGCCGATGGCCAAACATAGATGTGTGTCCATGCATGAGGATATGGTAGAATGGGTTAATGGATGATACCAGTAGACTCTTGACATTCTTTACTTCTAATTGGCTCTCAGTGAACACTTCTTCGGCACCAAGTTTCTTCAACATCTCTTTTGCTTCATCAGAGCCAGCTCTGTCACAGGAAAAAGACGGTCATCAAAGCACTGTAAAACCAAAATTTAGTCACTGATAAGCAGTGCAAACTGCTAAGTCCGAAAAGAAATTAGGAATTCTACCAAATTCATCCTCAGATGTCATAGCAGAAATTAATGAGCTGGCAGATGAGAGCCCTATTAAATTAATGTGTCAAGCACCACAAAGTGTTTTCTGACCTCTTTTGAGTGTCATCACAGAATTAAAAAAACGTGAGGATAATTTCACTCCAAAGGAAGTTGCAAAGCAGAGAGAGATCTTAGAGATACTAAAAGGAAGTTCCCACCAGCAACCAAAAAAGATGAATTACCAATGCCCCAGCAGTATGATGATCTAATCAAACAAGCATCGACATCTAAAGCACATGATGACTGCAAAAATAGTAGAAGCAGCATCAACAGTAACAAGTCACTTTTAATAAGCAATGCAGAAACATATCTTTTCACATTGTCACTACAATTAACTGCCTTTGCCTTCAATAGATTAAAAAACAAGTCCTTCTAGTCCTTTCCTTTACATGTTTACTTAATCACAAAACTTTATCTTTATATTGGGAGATTGAAGGATGTCAGTTGATGTACCAAAACCTAAACCACCTAAAATACTGTCTTATTTCTTTGATAAGTTCAACATAAACAGTTTCTCAAAATGCCCTCATGGAAGAACCATTCTTGCATGCCATTGCATGTACTAATGCTCAGTCAGCCACATAAATTCTTCCCCATTGTAGCACCTAGCCAAAGATCATAATTTCCTGGAATCAGCGATCACACTGTGTGTTACTTCAAGCTTAAAAGGGTCAGTTAAAGCAACACGAGCTCAAGATCCACTTCTCCGTGTTATTCGATGCAAGAGATCTCGATCAATCACACCACCTTCCACAAAACAAACCTGAGACACCAGAATGCTAAATATTTTGGCACATTTTCAATTTGTAAAATGATGTACCACTGCCACAACCAAACATAATCAATATAATCGTGCATTTGGCAATTGTTCATAAATCTTAGTCCATCAGCAACATTCATAATTAGAACAGGAAAAGACAGAGTTGCCACAAGTAATTCAGTCCCCAAAGAGTTCCAACTCGTCATCACAGAGCTTGAATGGCAGATATCATTAGGGTTGTGTAACCATCAAAAGCCACTTCAGAAGCTAAGTAGACAAGAGCTCACCACGTCTAAAGTCTACACAAGTTTTAAATGACAATAGTTTAACAGAAGTTATATGGAGTCAAGGTCACAGAAAGCTCTCAAAAGAGCACCTGTCCCTGATTATGTTGATGCTACCGATGCCACGGGATTTCGCAATTTGGATGACACATCGACCCACCATACTTGTGGCCCCATTTTGCACAATAGAATCCCCTAATGATCACAGCTGATTAGGATAACTCAGAATAAATTGCTTATGGTGAAAGTTGGGGGACAACAAAGAGACTCCATACTGTCTAGATACCTGGTTCCAAAGAGGTGAAGTCTTCAAGCATTCTCAAGGCGGTCGGAGGATTAATTGAAATTGTTGCGGCATATTCCATAGGAGAATTCTTATCAATTTTTTGCCACACACTCTGATCCTTCACGATGTAAGTCTGCCATGTACCTAAGCACAAAGACTATTTCACCTTTCAACACACTCAAATTTAGAATGGGCTACTACCGTGCTAAACACAAATGATCAGCATAACAGTACAAGTCAGTACTTATGGAAAGCAAAAGTATCTTTTACTTAAGATGACGAACACTAAGATGGGCATAACAGTTTAAATTTTCTTTTGGTCGATATTTCACTCATTTCTCTTCTGCATCTAATAAAATTTTTGCCAGGTTGAAAATGTTAAACATACTGCAGCAAGTATAGAAGATTATCCTTTGGCTGGATAAGAAAACATTCAGAGGTGATAAACTAGATAAGCATGGGTGGTGCTCTATTAATCTGATATCATTCTCAGACTCGGGTAATACTGAAAGAATGTTTTACCAAATGAGAGTGGAGATGGAATGACCCAATCACCAGGAGAAAGATCCTTCACCGCAGAGCCAACTGAGTGTACTTCACCAACTCCTTCACGTCCTCCGACAGCAGGCACTTGTGGCCTCACCGGATACACACCTTGATCAAAATTTATGCATGAATTACCAAATAAACCTCATACAAAGTAATAAACAGTCCATGGATGAATTGATCTAACTTTGCAACTACATATCACTATCCCTCAGAAACTGGAGCAACAATTGTCAAAGTCAAACGGTGAAGCCATTAAAGATGCATCAGCTGCCTTGGAAACTCGCCATTAGACTTTTATTCTCTGCCAATATGTCAGCAGCAAAGAGAAACTCAAAAGAGTCCGCCTTACCTGACATATAATCTACTCCTAGATCAAGTCTATGGGTGAATAATGAGAAAGAAGGCACGGATCGCACATGAGGCATGGATAGGACACTAATTGCAAATCATTTTAGTGTTTATCGTGAATTCAGGTTACTCTCTCAGGGTGAAGCAAAGCGTAAAATTCAAATTTAAGACACAGAAGCCATCACAGGTTTTGAAGTCTCCGAAACGTTATGTTCAGTCAACCATCAAATAGAAGCTCAAGGCAGGTCAACCTCGAGCGAAATAGCAGAAAGACGAAGGAACGCTAACCTTCGATGCTGTTAATGTCGGAAGGATTGATAGGCGCGGCGAGCATTCTGACGCACACGTCATTCTCCTTCACCAAAACTGGCGGAACCTCGATCACTCTGCAACAATAAAGCAAAAACACCGAATAAAACGAAGCTACTCAGTAACGCCAAGAGCACAATGCACGAGCACACGCAATCGGATCGGTGATTAGCTGAGCTCTCGGACCTGGTTACGGTATCCGGAGGACCTTGCTGCTCGTAAACAACCGCCTTGGCCGGCGGCGACACGAGGGCGGAGAAGGCCCTAATAATACCTAGGGTTCGGGCCGAGTGAGGCGGAGCATTGGAGAGCTTCGGAAGGTAACTGAGCAGGGACAGGGATTTAGTCAGTGTTCTCGAAGACGCGGTTGCTCTCGCTAACGCCATCTCTCTCCTGCTCGCGATCACCGATCAACCCTCTCTCTCGCTCGCTGGCTGTTACAACTTACAGATCAACTCTGCTCGCTGTCTGTACCGGTTCTCGCACCATCACCGAGCTTTTTAAAAAGAACAGAGGAGGATGATGATATGAGATTACGAAGTTGCAACGTCCTTTATTAAATTCCAGAACGTTCCATTTGGCGCGGGGTTTCGGTCGGAACCGCCCCGGAGTTCAAGAACTAAAACTTACTAGAGCGAGCATGGTTTTTCTACTAAACTTAAATTTAGGTTGAATTTCATGGGAATCTCATCGAATTCGATGGTTCGAAATCATTTTAGCTACGTTACTAGGTTCACTTTTCAATCTCTTAGAGTTCTTCGTTTTCATAACTTAACTTGCTCATGATGACCTAACTCAATGTTGTTTAGGATAAATGCATACCTACTTTGTGAAATCACCAATTAATTCAATTTACTCTTCCAAATTTTTTATTTTATTTTATAATTGAGTCCTTGAATTACATGTTTACATTCTCCTTACGTTGTCTATTCAGACGAAGACATAGGCGTGACATATTACATCGACGCGACATCGATACATGGATATTTATAATGTATATTTAGGAAGATTATTCAAAATAGCAATCATTTGCGAGAAATCACGACCAATAAAAAAATATATACAGAATTTCTTAATTATATCAACACCTATCAATGCCACTGCTCTTCCAATCCACTCAAGGTCTTTTATGCGAGATCCGAGGAGGATTCTTGCTTGAGGGGATTTCTTTTGGATGATTCTAAGGTATAGTTTTTTTAGCAAGTAAACATGTCACGGTCGCCTTCCAAAAATATCATTCTTGCCCCCCCATCGAACTTCCCCTCCTTCTAACGTCACTCATAACCCAACGCGGTCATAGAATTAGCCAATGTCCGTGTGAGGTGTTTTAACTCCATTGTCTGCTAATAAGTCATGTGATTAGGATTCTACGTAGTGTATATGATTCCCTTCTTAATGCATAGTAGTTCCTCGCCACACGGAGACCTCGCTCTTCGACAACGAGATTTCCACATCGTAATAGGCTATATGACTAAACTTATCAAAATGAGTCATAGACTCGTTTCTTAACCCATATATGATGGACTGGGTTACTATATGAGTTATTATATTCAATAAATGAGTTTGAATATAATATGAGTGTTAAATTGATCATAAATGGATTTACAATTCACTTAGATCCCACCCACATCTACAATTTTCTCTCATTCTTACTCAATCTCACGCTCACTCACTTCGTACATTCGCCTTAGTTTAAGTATAAGTTTTCCTAGATTTGATTAAATATAGAAGTGTTTTATCAATATTGATCGGATATGCTTTTGGGTCAGATATGACTATATTTGTGTTTGTATGGAAATTGGTCATAACAGATTAAATTGATCAATTTGTGCAGTACCATTTTCAATTTGACTCAAAATTGGCCGGTCGAACAATCCGTTTGACTAGTCTACATGGGACATAAAAAACCACGCCATGGTGGGAAAAAATGTATCGAAGTCAAATGGGCCTGGAGGAGCGAGTCCCTATAGACCCAGCTCAGCAAACCAACTGCCGGTACCTAACTCCACAATTTTACGGATATTTTTATCATATGTTCTTATACGGGGAAAAAGGAAGAATAAAACAAAGTCAACGACCGCGTGACTCAGCATTCTTGGGGGAGCCTAAGGCCTCCTTTCGGCCCGTGAACCAGGCCCGGCCCACAATTGATCCAACAGAAGTAGAGAGACGACAGACGACGCGTATCGGAAAATCCCCCGTGCAAAATCGATCGCCGGCTTCCAAGAGTTGGCGAGGCCGAAAAGCTAATGATAATAATAGACACCACGTGTCAATTATAGTGCAATCAATTATGGAAATATGAAATAAAAAAAAAACTCGGATGCAGCAAAATGCCTTTTTGGACTCATTAATTAGTACAAGATAACAATATTGATGAAACTGAAGGGGAAAAATTATACAAATAATTTTATTTGTCATTAGAATAGTCACATATATATAAAAAGATGACTAATTGTGATTCTCGAATAATGTATGAATTGGAAAAAGATCACCAGTATTTGCGAAAACTCATGACCACTACTAGAAGTTCACCTATAAACGTCACGTCCAAACTTTTTCTTTCTAACTAAATCTAGAAAAATCATTTTTGCAATTTAGATTCAAATGTTGTAATATCATATGAAACATAACACATACATAATAATTTTTTACAACAACCTCCATACGTCAACTTCTCTTGTTGGATGATGCGATTGAAATCAATGAAATCAAATCTCGTTATGCTGCGTATCTAATTCCTTTTTTGTTTTCAGCCTCTTCTCTTGATGTAACAACGAAGAGAAGAAATTACAGAAATTTATCGGAAGTATTGCCTGACTTTTTTTTACTATATTTTAAAGGAAAATAGTTTATAAAATCATTTGCATACTCATACGAGGTTCGTCTTGAGTAAAACTCGAACTCCGAGCTCTTTGTTTATAGCGCAATCCTATTAAAAAAGCAATCAAATTCCCTATCTCCATTTGAGTCTCTCCTTAATGCTTAACCATGACCTAGAATATGAACTTTGTAATAACTATTTTCTAAAAATTGACTAGAGCATTCAAGTTGATATAGCACTCTTGCGTTTGATATGAAGGAGCTGAACGAAAAATTGTTACTTGTCAGTTCAATTCTTATTAATATGCAGTACCTTTTTTTCGGAACTCAAATTCGCCATTAGTCGTTCTTGCAATGTCCAAAAAGAAAGATTATTGCAAATATGGAACTGATTAACCTACGAAATATCCATCCTACATCATGAAAAGACAACAATATTCAGCTCAAATACCCTTTTAAGATTTAATCAGATATTTGCTTTATTCAAATTTTTGGCTGTCAATGCAAAAAATCTGAGTAAGAGGTTAAAACCGGAAAGAGTTCGCCGAAAGTCTAGTTCAGCTGTTTAAACTTGCCCCGCAAGCGCATTTGGTCAAAGAAGCGAACGGTCAAATTATTAAGAGAAACGCAAGAATAAATAAAAAAACGAAACGGTATTTTTCTTGGGACTCGATCACCTGCTTCGCAAGTCCATCGAAAGGCGCGCAAACATCCCCTCGCCTTCGTAGATTGCTGCTTAATCAATTTATTAAGTGGCAGGCGGGGCGTTTAGCGGGCGACAGCAATGAGCCTTTGTTTTAAATCGAACGGCGGGAGATCGACCTCCAGCACGTTCGTCGCTGGCGGGCAAAACCGGAGACGGAAGCCACGCAAAGGACAAAGATCTGGTGCCGACGATCTCGCGGGAGGACAATGGCGACGCAATCATCGCGAGCCACGTCATCGAGAGTCGTTGATCGGGGACACGGGTACGACGTGGCTCTGTCTCAGTGGCTTCTCAATGGAGTAATGCTGTTTCCGTGCAGCACCCAGAGAAAACCCCAAAACATGTAATCAGCAACATACGAACGAACATAAAAAACCACAGAGCCAGCCCGACATCTTCTTAACTCTCTCTCTCTCTCTCTTTCTCTCTCGTTTTCGGAATTCTCTGTCTCTCTCTCGAGCTGTGTTTATACCTGGGTTTTTTTTTTTTTTTAGCGGGGGGTCTTTGTTCTGTTCCGATATCGCTGATGGGTTGTTTTCGCTGCAATGGGACATCGGTTCTAGAAAACACGAACAACAATTTCAAAGCAGCAAATGATCAAGCTCGACCAGGTATCATCCTTTTGTTTTCCGGCGACGATCTAATTGAATTTCCTCGGCATTGGCGTGTTCCGGCGATCCTTCTGCTCTAGGTCAACCGCTGTCTGAGTTCTTAAAGTTTCTGTTTTCGATCATTTTTTTTCTTTATTATGAATTTCCGTTCTTGGGCTTGGCATTGTTTTGATCAGTACTTCGATGTTTTGTTTTGGTTGTTATCGAGCTATGTTGTTGTCGATAGATCAAGAAATGGACTTTTCCGGGTCCAGATAGCGATTGATCGTCCTGCTAGACCTAAAGTCATCGAATGGTACATTCATACCCGAATTTGGCTGAACTTTTGTTTATCGGAATCTCCATTTCCTAGTTTTCTTCACTAAGTGCTTACTGCTTATTGTGTTTGCAAAGCTATCTCGTAGCGATCTCCTTCTCTTAGAAATTATAGAAGTTGTGATTGATCTTTTATCATGCCGCATTTTGTCCTTTAATTGCTTACCGTTCCTCAATACTTGAATATCTCCAGCATGAGTTTTGCTGAGAAACAGTCCATAAGTTTTTTGTCTAGTGCTGTGTGATTTGCTTCTCTGTCTTCTTTTTGGTTTATCTTCTCTCTTCCCCCCACCCGTTTCTCTCTGATTTAAGCTTTGTCTATTGGGTTGGCAGAGAAAACCAAAAGCAGTCCTCATGGAAGCAGAAAGGTTTTGGATGTCAAGAACGAGGACGTCTCTAACAGCAAACGGTTAAATGCAGAGACAGAAGGATTGGATTCAAGTGGTATCAGTAAGGATGGGAAAACCAGCGGCACACGGGCTCAAACGTTTACTTTCAATGAGCTCGCTGCTGCAACTGGCAATTTTAGGTCGGACTGCTTTATTGGGGAAGGAGGCTTTGGCAAAGTGTACAAAGGGCATTTGGAGAAAATCAATCAGGTCGGTTCTGAGATTTTATCATGATTCATAGCTGGACAGAGGACAGTGTCCATGCCATTTTTTTGTCACATTCGATAGGGTCACTGATCTCATGTTTATCAAGCATCACGTGCAGTATGTTGTTTGACAAAGATTTTGAAGTGTACTACCCCTTTGACTAAGCTGGAGCTTTATGGGTGTATCCTGCAAAATGAGAATTTGGTTAATTATTCTGTTGATGCAGATTGTAGCAATCAAACAACTTGACCGAAATGGACTTCAAGGCACCAAGGAATTTATTGTGGAAGTGGCAATGTTAAGTCTAGTCGACCACCCTAACCTTGTCAAATTGATCGGCTTTTGTGCTGAAAGGGATCAGAGGCTATTGGTTTATGAATACATGCCATTAGGATCGTTGGACAAACATTTGCATGGTAAGAGCTTGCACATCACCTGTCTGCTTTCATAAATTTTCCATGATGGGTAAGCCGTGCTTTCTATCTAACAAGCTATTTTAGTATTTACGAATAACCTTTTTCTTCCAATTTCAATTGATATTTTGCAGACCTTCCACCCAATAAAAAGGGACTTGATTGGAATACGAGGATGAAAATTGCAGCCGGTGCAGCAAGAGGTCTTGAGTATTTGCATGACAAGTTGAAACCTCCTATTATCTACCGTGATTTAAAATGCTCGAATATCTTACTGGGCGAGGACTATCATCCTAAATTATCGGATTTTGGCTTAGCTAAAGTGGGTCCAAGTGGGGACAAAACCCATGTTTCTACAAGGGTTATGGGGACATACGGATATTGTGCACCGGACTATGCCATGACAGGCCAATTGACATTCAAGTCAGATATCTACAGCTTTGGGGTTGTTCTTTTGGAGCTCATCACCGGGAGAAAAGCATTTGATCCAACTAAAGATCCCAAGGAGCAAAATCTTGTTGCATGGGTGAGATAACACCGTGTCATTACTGTTTTACTTAAACTGCGTGGAAAACTTTGCTTTCTGCTGGTGCAATATCGAAAGCATTATTCCATCCCTAATAGCACAAACAACTTACTTCTTACGACTTGACTTCCCTGTCGAACAAGGATATCTCCTTTGCTTGTCGTGTTGATAACGTGCTTTTTCTGTTAATTACTTTCATTGTCTAAATAGAGGTAAGCTTTTGCCATTAGTAGGCAACTTCGAACCTTCACACTTCTAGAATTCCCACAGTACTTCTTGTCTATACTCAGAGCATCTTCTAAGCACTTCAGGTACTGCAGCCCCCTCTTCTTAGTAGCCCCAGTCTGGAAATGCGTGCCTGTGGATCTCTTCTTTTATTTACATTGATCAGCTAGCCATGCATCATTTCCGTAATTTCATTTTCACCTCACCCTTTTTCCTCTGGATGTGCACCAGGCCACCATTACTGTAGTGAAAATAAGAAAACATGGAATGTTATTTTTTTGCCTTTTATATGTATGTTTGATTTGTGAAAAAGAATCCGGCAGAGAAGATGTTTGCTAAAATCTGATTCTTATTACAAGAAGAAGGTATCATGTTGCAGGCAACAGACTACTATTGGAGATATCTGCATCCTTATGGAACAATCATGGCTTTCCTCAGTTTTCATCTACATAAGTCTGTTCATTGAAGACGGATAAGGCAAGAATACTAATACGCTATGTTTGTGAATTTTGCAGGCGCGCCCCCTGTTCAGAGACAGGAAGAAGTTCTCACTGATGGCTGACCCAATGCTTGAAGGCGGGTATCCCATGAGAGGACTGTACCAAGCCCTGGCTATTGCGGCGATGTGTGTCCAGGAACAGCCTAATATGCGACCTGCCATAGCTGATGTTGTCACTGCTTTAAGCTACCTTTCGTCCCAGAAATATGATCCTAGTATCCGCAACATCCACAACAGTGGCAAGAATCGTCCTCCTTTAAACATAATGACCAATAGAGGCGAGGACATAAGCACAGGTCACATACGGTTCATGGAAGGATGAAGCAGTTGGTTAAAGCTACAAAAGAATGTCCATAAGAGAAAACTACCCGGTTATCGATTTTCAGCTGTGCAGATAACAGGTGGTAACTATATCATAGTTGTTTATTGTTTTAGGTTCAAGGGAATTTTTTCCCTTCGGCTTCTCATCTAATGTAGATTGAGTCAAGTTCAATTTTGTCTAAAGACGCCTCGGTGTAATAGCAGGTTCCTATCTTAATTCATTCTGAATTCACTTGTGTCTTTTTGGTACTTTATCTTCAATTTGCCTGGGCAGTGAGGCCTTGCAAGTGCCTCGGCATGTGTTGAGTCATCTGTGGCTGCTCTGCAATTTTATCTGGAGAAACTTGCAGATTGCAGATGCGGGATGCTTTATCCTGTGGGATTAGCAACTTCCTTATAATATTGTGGCTGTAGAATGTACCTAAATACGTTGAACATTTGGTCCTTGTTTTTCATTATAAAGTTAGAACACCTCCTCCACAACGTTGAAGCCACTTTGGCTCGTCTTAAAAGCAATTTCATTCAGGTTAATCGGTAGAACGAACTAATATTATTTCAGATATTGAAAGCCAATGGTGAGGCAAACCATAGTTCAGATTAATCATTCCAAGTAAAAGATAAAAAAGAAAAAGACAAATCACACAGTGCAGCTTGTGGAAGTTGGTATAACTAAGAGTTGCAGTTCAAATGAAATCATGTGATAGCGAGACCTCCATGTCCTTTTTTTTTTTCATTTCTTATATAAAGGGTTCAAATCCATAAGAATTCCAGGCCGACAGTGTTCATTTTCTATCTGGAAAAGAGATTGAAGGGACGATCATCATCAGCAAACACCTGAATGTAAGCCCATGACAACGTTGGTGAGAGTATAGCGGGAATTATCCTTCGCCATGGCATGGTTAAACCTACACTCTAATCAAATCAAGGGTTCTTGAAGTCAAGAAGCAACTAGAGGATTCGAACCATAATCAAGGTAGAGAGTAAATTCTTACAACATCAAGTCAACCAGAGCGGTGTTGATACTAAATCGAAGTGGACGAGAGCTCATTCAAGCTAATGAGTTCACAAGCACACCTCTTGTAGTTCGGCTGTTTCCAAGCAAAGTTTTTCACGTTTCAAGTCACATTCTGTGATTCTATCTAATGCTAAATGCAAAAATTCAAATATTTTTTTGGAAGATAACTAGAAAAGTTTGCGCTAGAGTTTTATCTTATTCATCGATAATAATCAGTTTATGATCTCACTAATTCAATTGAAATTTATCCGAAAAAGAAAAGCCAATGAAAATGTAGACTACGTTGCATATAACCTCCCATTCCAAGTTCCAACCAACGAGAGGAAAAACGAGAAAGAACAGTAACTTCGAATACGATTCAAGATCACGTGCACGGCACGCTCAAGACTTTCCCGCCAAAGGAACGCTCTATGAACGCAACGAACTGAAACCAACTTACCTACCTGACCGCAGTTCTCAAAGGAGTCACGCTAGCACCAGAGTCCACATTCCATATCCACTGTTTAGGATTCTCTCGCTCTCTCTCTCTCTCTACAAAATGCAGCAGAGAACCATGGGCTCGTCTCGAGGATCTGATCAGGACGACTGCTTCATCGATGTTGAGGCACAACTGGAAGTGAAGCAAAGGCAGCCTTCTTGGAGAAGAAGAATGGAAATCATAGACCAGCGCGGACTTCCCATTTCCGATAGTGACCCTCGCAACATCGGCAAGAGAGAGACCGCCCAATCCCGATTCGCGGAGAAGTGGGTCCACGTGATTCCTCTGATTGTTTTGCTCTGCTTATTCATTCTCTGGTGGTTCAGTTACCCCGGTGAGCTATCAAATCTCACCACGAATTTCAAGTACTAGTCCAGTATTCTAATCTCTCCAGATGTTCATAATGTTGTGCTCTTTTACCTTGGCATTTTATATTTAGAGATTTTCTTGATCTGTTTAGGTGTCGATCTCGTCAGTTTCTTGTGCTGCTATGTCACATTTCTTGTGATAAGAAGACAATCGCTTTGTTTCGCTTGCCGAGAGAACATGCCTTTGATTCTATTTCCCAGAATTTTCCCAAATCGAGTTGCCGCAAAAGATTTCATTTTCTTCTCCTAGTTTCCTGGGAGACTTTGGGGCAGGTTTCCACTTCCTCTATTAAGGATACTGATATATGAAGAATCTTAATGTGCAATGTGGTGACATGAAATAGCCAGAGAGAGCTGTGTAATATGCTCTTGTCAATTTTCTTTCCCTCCATTCAGTCAAAATTAGGTACCATATGGCCCAGTCTCATTTATTTTCATGATGAGGAACATTTGCTTTGATATTTTCTTCTGATGAGAACAAGAGGCCTTCTATTCCTTTTCTTTACGTAGTCGATTCCCTACTAATGTGTCTCCCATTGGCAGCGCATTTGGTGATCAAAGATGGGAGAATCGTGGCGACACGTCGAATTGAGATTTCAGGGGAATTCAATGAGACTCGCGTAGATCTTGCACTACTCGCATCAGCCGGTTCACCTGGAGCATGGAGTTTTCAGAAATTTAACGGGACTGATGTGACAGAAGCTCCAAACACCTACCAAAGGTACTTATTTTAATTATATCAATTCGGTCAAATTAGGTACAATATGGCTAAATCAGATGCTGTTCTCGTTGGTGAGGATTGTTTTCTTGATTACTCAGTGGGAAACAAGAGGCATTATAATCCCTTTGCTTTTCAAGGGTATTCTGTTCTCCACTGATTTATTTCCCATCGACAGTGGATTTGATGACCAACAATGGAAGAGCCGTGGCTTGACGCGCCGAGTCGAGATTTCACGGGGATTCAATGACACTCTCGTAGATCCTGCACTACCGGCACTGGCTGCTCTGCCTAGAGCATCAAATTTTCAGAATTTTACCAGGACTTATGAGACTGAAGCTCCAAAGACCAACCAATGGTACTTACTATAGCTATTGTGCCTACCAAGGGAAAATACACCAGACTGCTCTCTCTCTCAAAATTTACCTGCCCTATGTGATTCTTCGAGCTGGTTCAGCAAACAAATATCCGAGGATCTAGAAATGTATGCATGTTGCTTCCGGCTTGTATCGCTAAAAAAATATCAACGCTTTTTTTTTCCTGGTGAAGGAAATAGCAGTCATCACTTTGCATCTAGGAAAAAACATGACCAAGCGTTTTTGAATTCATGTCACTCTTTCAGTCTTTCTGAATTCTGATCAACACACAAATTGCCGTGATCTGTGTTGACTATTCGATGATTGCTATGGTGTTGCTTTCGTGGGATGTCTTCTGTGATCTTATTCCCAAATGCCTCAATAAATCTTGTATGGATCGAAAGTGAATGCAGAGGTAATTAAGTTTACTTTCTTCTCTAGTGGCTGCTATGTACCACTGATTTCGCCATTCCGGCAGTTGCCGACCCATATGTACAAAACTGAGCTCTTGCGTGATGGCAGGATCCTACAACAATCCCGCCTAGGTGACTGCACAAGAAGACAAAACTCAATTAGCATATGAACTCAAATGATAAAAGGGCTAGAGATATACATAAAGACACTCATATACTTTACATTGATAGACTGTTCATAAGCAAAGTGCAACAGTTCATGCATCTCTCTAGATAGCAGAAAATTCTGCCTCACCTTCTGCCAACGATTACTATCTGGCCGTTTAAGGACTACGATGGAATTGACATTCTCCGGTGAATCCATCTTCCACCTACAACGTGGGTGCCGGGATCTTTGTCGAGAATAAAGCCCGAGAGTTTGTTTCTTAGCTCTGTCATACCGAACGCTGTCCATGTAATAAATGAACGGCTTCTGACACGGATGCTTCATCACTGGCCTCGTGTTGAAAGCGTATGCGGTGTAATCCGCTCTCCGGTACCAGTTGAGGAATGTTCTCGTGGGCATCTCTAGCTCTCTTGGAGAAATTACTCCCCTTATTAGTTGAACCACATAGCCCCACGAAACCGAGATGGACCATGATCGTTTCTTATCATAGCATATGGACTGTTGCATTATGCTGGCTGAGTCGTGCTTGACAGATTCGAATAGGTGCCGAAGAGCTCTGACTCGCGTCTTGCGTGGGAATACCGGTTCTACAACATCGAGGTGGTGAATCGACACAAGTGGCGTTATTGGATGCGCTCCCAGAAGGCCTAGAAGATCTCCATACACATCATACTGCAAAAATATTACCAGACCACCAGATCACTCTTCCTAGAAAAGAACAATTTTTTTCTTGAATCTATCTTACACAGAAAACAGCAATAGCAAATCTGCAGAGATAGTACAATGTCTCTTTTCACTCTTTTATTGAGGTTCATTTTGGCATCGTACATACATCGTCTCATCTCCTAATGGCTAGCTCATCAGAGAAGACGGTTCTTAAGGCCCCAGGATCCAATCACTAGGCATATTGATACTTGTCTATATAAAATGGAACTGCAATAAAATTAGAGTACCTGATGAAATCCGGGTTCTTTGGTGAGCGGGACTCCTAACTCGGCCATACAAGCCTGCATTCTATCATCGCTACCATACAACCCAGGATACCGCTGAATGCACTTGTCCTGCATCTTGGCCAATTCCTCTGCCAACGGATAGCTTATTGCGAAACCGCCCCCTCCATAGGCCATCGCGTAGGAGAAATATATGTTCTGAACATGACTCTCTGATGAGCTTCCGACATAATAAAACTGCCTGTGATCATACTTTGAAAGTATCCTCACCACATTGTCCACTATAAAAACCGTGTCGTCGTCCCCCATCACAAACCACCTCACGTCCTTCATCCCGAGCCTCAGCGTCTCTGAAATCACCCTCGAGATCCTCAGCGCCGCTCTCTGCCCCTGCCGGTTTGTGTACTTGAATTTAGATGTGTCCCCGGAGATCCTAATCTCGGGAAGTGGCTCATTCCTCCTAGTCCTGACTCGCTTGTCAAGCCAAACCACACCTCTGGTCTCCTTAGGCCTCCACCATAGCTTTATGTATTCTTTCCTCTTCTCCCACAGGTTCGACGACGCGGCAATACCAAAGACGATGTGTTTGAGCTCGGTGTCAAACCGCTGCGACCTCTCGGGGAGACTAACAATGGTTTTCGAGGATGCTTCTTCTCCTTTTTCTTCTTCGCGTAGGTGAAGAGTGGAAGAGAAATTGCTGACGGCGGCAAGATTCTCTTCAGAGGAGAGGTCGAGGGAGAGAGAGCATCCATGGTGGTCGTTGGTGAGGAGGAGATTGGAGGAGTAGAGGATGTAGAGCATGGAGATCATGAGGAAGGAGGAGGTGAGGAGGGTCTTGAAGCCTATTAGAGGTCTCATGCTGTTGTTGGGCGGTGTCGGTATTCATTTGTTCATGAATATAGCATCGATCTTTGGCATTCAATCGTTCATGAGTCAAGCCTAATCAGATGAAGATGTCGTTGTTCGCTTGCCATGGCATCGGTGGTGGTGAAAAGAGAGAAGTTGGCGGGAATGGAGGTTGGACTGAGTCAGAGAATTGTTCGGATCAGAGAGAGAGAGAGAGAGAGAGAGAGAGAGAGAGAGAAAGAGTTTTGACTTGGGCCTGAAGCCTCTGGAGAAAGACCCATTTGGGTTTGGTCCTTGATCGGGAGGCCGGACAGCTTGGTGTTCCTGCCCACGAATGGGTGGGCTTGGCCCGAACTTTCTACACCACCATTGGGTTAATTTTGGCAACAGATTGCTCGATGTCATCACAATTTCCACTAGAATTGAATTACCTGTTTCTCTTTCCCAGCATTAGGAGGACACAGTTGCATTCAGACATCATTTGCTTTACATGAATGGAGAATCTTCTCTCACGTTTCAGGATCAAAAGTAGAGGCTTGTCTGTAACAATGTCGAGAACTGTTTTCTTAGTGGGGGCAAAGATTTAGGGAATCAAACTGAACCGCAATAGCCGAAGCATTCTAAGCATTTGAATAATAAGATCGTTTGGTCCGATGGATGGAAACTTTTCACTAACGGAACCGATTTCCAAGTAGAGGTGGGCACTGCACGACCTTTTTAACGCCATCAACTTCGAGATTTCACAATATGTGGGAAAAGGACACTAGGGGTGTGTCCGGTAACGTTTCTATTCCCGAAAACAATTTCTATTTAGAAACAGTTTTTTCTATTTCTATTTCCTAGATGAATTTTTAAGCATAGGAATATGTTTGGTAATTGCACAAAATTTCTATTCCCGGAATAGAAAAAGAATATAAATATGTTTGGTATGACTTTAAAAATTTATATTCTAAATTTTCTAATTTAGTGATTTTAATCGGCGGTGGCAATTGGCAGTCGTGGTGATGGCGACCGAAGGCGATGGGTGGTGGTCGGTAACTGACAATAGGCGGCCACGGCAACTAGTCACTAGAGGCGACGCAGTGAGCAGTGATCAGCGGTGGTGGTCGGCAATAGGCGACTAGAGGCGGCAACGACTGGCGACCGTGGTGATTGGCCATCGGAGGTGGTGGCGGTGGGCGGTAGCCGATGGTGGTGGCCGACAATTGGTGACCGACTATAGGTGATAGCTAGCAACTGTTGGTTGTGGGTGGCGATGATCAACAATGGTGGGCGGCGACGGTGAGTGGCCACCGGTGACCAATGGTCGTGGTGATTTGTCATTGGAGGCAGCGGTGATGGCGATGGTGGCGGTGGGTGAACTTGTGAGTGTAAAGATGAGCATTAGGTTGCGCTGAGCTTATTTCTATAAAATGACATTGTTTCTTATTTTGTTTTCGGGAACAAAAAAATAAATTTTTTTACTTCTTGTTTTCCAAATCTATTCTTGGGAATATTTTTTGTTTTGGGGAACAGAAATTGTAAGTAACATTACCAAATAAGTTTTTTGTTCCCTTTCTATTATGGAGAATAAAAGAACAGAAAAACAAAGGAACAGAAACATTACCAAACATAGCTTAAAAGTGCTATTTGCCAAATTCCATGGCCAAAACTTTTGCCGGATCATTTAAGTGCCGAATTGGAGATAAAACAATTACTAAAGTGTCTCCTGTGACAAACTCTGGTAAGTAGTCCAATGTGCCCTTTTTTTATTAGAAAACAAGTCCAATGTGAACTATGATGTGGCTGGACTCTCCATAAACAATTACTAAAGTGCCTCCGGCGACAAACTCTGTTCGTTATTCTTGTGTTAGCCAAGCCATGAATCCGAGTTTGAGGATTTTGCGATGGATGAAGATGGTGGATGAGTTGCAGTTTTAATGGTCAGAAATTGTGATGTTCAGAGAGAATGAAAATGAAGACGGTTCTCTGCCTCCCCTTTTCTTCCACCGCAGTTCAGATTTTCTCCGTAGTTTAATAAATTCTAAATATGACTTCGATTCCTTTCAGATTTATTTTCTATTTTGATTTTGCCCGTTTACTTGCTGTCTGCCAAATTCCATTGCCATTGGTTGCCTTGTGAAGGGGGAAATTGAGTTTGCAAGGAAGCTCTGTTCGAACAGCCGTCGCCATGGCTACAGATTTGTAGATGGACTAGCAATGTATTCCTCCTGATATGGAGAAGAAGCTCTTCATGACTGCGGAGTCAAGATTCGATGGGGGTGAAATGGGGGATGAGCCCGATCCAAGAGGTTGCCGAGCCCATATCCGGCTTCGACTGAAGTGACGGCCTTAGGTACCTCATCATCTTCCACATTTTCTTCTTCTTTGATTGTTTGCAAATTGAAAAAAAAAAAAAAACCCTAAATTTGGCCTAATTTTGTTTGCAAACAAAAATTAAGGTTTATATATGGGGCAAAGATATAGACGACGTCGTTTAGGGCCATTATTGCTAATTGGTCACATTGCGAGCCACGTCGATAAAAAAATTGATAAAATATTACATCGTCAGATTTTCGACGATTCAAATAGGAGTTAGCATTTAAGTGATCGTTTTTTTTTTTTAAAGTGACATTTCAGTGATCTAACGAAAAATTTTTGCATCAAAATGAAGGTCGTACGAAAGTTATGACACTTCTAATTCTAGTGTCTGTTTCTTCGCAATATGTACACTACTCCAAGTTTAAGTGGCAAAGATAATGAAGTTTCTATAACATGTGATATATATATGATATAGTTTTGCAAGTTGATCTCCAGAATTGAGATTTCGTCGAATCATGAAAAATGCTCCGATTAAATGTATTGCCCTCTAATTGGTTAGTTAGTCCATTCCAACCTCTTTGGAATTTGCTTTGTCCGGCAGCCCTTATGTTTGAGAACATTTCATCCAATAAATTCGTTTTTCGAAATTTTTTTTTTTCCGCTCGATGGCTAATTTCTCTAACCCCTTTTCCGAAAGTTGGAAACCCACGAGCAGCGCACGTGTCAGCAATCATCGCTCCCTCCTTTCCACAGACAAGGAAAAAAGAATCGCTTTTTAAAGGTGGCAATAATCGTCGTCATCTTGGTCCTCTGTTCTCTGTTCTCCATCTCTCTATAACAAAAGATAATCACCATCTCGCTCTCACACCATCCCATCACGCTAGTTGTCTGTCTGTCTGCTGGCTTCATTGCAGATCCAAGAACTCTTTTTTCTTTCTCGGATTCTCTCCCTCTCTCTGGTCTCTGCCAGTGTCCGGAGGGCATTTCGATTTCAGTACCGCTTTCCTCTCTCCACTGCCCACAGAGAAGAAAAGGTGAACAATAAAGTAACTAAAGCGATCTGTATATCCATGACCAAGTTTCTCGCTTTCTGCGAACCGATGCAGCGACTTTCCTGAATGCCATCTTCCTCTACTCAGCTCGGTCAATTCTTGTTTGGATCGGTCCAACGGATCCTTCACCTTTCTTTCTCTCTTTCCAAGAAAGTCTCAACACCTCTCTCTCTCTCTCTCACTCCCTTGCGTTTTCAATGGCCGCAGAGGATGTGCTGAGATCAAGAGAGGTCTCTGCAATGATAAAGCAAGGTTTCATCCCCAGCCAAGCTCTCTTGTTCTCTCCTTCAAGAGCCACGACGACCCATGCTTCTTCTCCGGCGAGAGGGGCTTTTTACTCTCCCTCCTCTTCTCCTTCCAAGACCCTCTCATCTCCTTCGCCACCACACTTCTCCTCCTCCTCCTCCTCCTCCGAGTCGGCTCAACAGGTCCTAACTCGCCCGACCCTCTCCGAAATGATGTCCCATGAACAGCACCGCCTAGAGTCCTCCAATGCCCTCAAGCCCAGACTATCGAAAGCCCTGTCCAGTGCACCGTTTATCAACAGCGTCGTGGCAAACAGTGTCGATTGTAATGGTGATTTGGGGTTTGGATCGGGTGATGTGAGGCTCACGGTGGTCTCCCGGGAAGGGTTCAGGGTTTCCATGGACGTGCACAGGCGGGTTTTGTCGGAGAAGAGCCGATACTTCGCCGAGAAGTTGAGGCGGGACCGAGGGGTTTCGCATTCCGTGGACATTGAGATTAGTGAATGTGATGACCTTGAGGTGTATGTGGAGACAGTGGTTCTGATGTACTCGGAGGATGTGAAGAAGAGATTGATTGGAGAGGGTGTTGATAAAGTTTTGGGTTTGCTCAAGGTGAGATCCTTCATACTCATCACTTTGCAATATCTTGGATGTTGGTTTACTGCAGAATACATTGAGTATATTTTATGGGGTGAAGTGGTTTTGAATTAGGTTTCTTTGGTTTGATTTTCATTGAGATGGTGCGAGCCACTTAGTTGTGTTAGGCTCGGTGGGGTGCCTGTTGGGCTTTTACCACTTGGAAGCTTCAGCGAGGTCAGAGCATGATTGTGCTTTCATGTGTAGTTGCCAGAAGTGGAATGCCTAGTTTTATAGACTCAGCTATTCTAATCATCTAATTGCTATTCTAGAATCACACTATTTGGTTTTGTTCTTACTATTCTCTAATTACAATGCCTCTCTGTTCTTTTGGTGTCTTTATTGTCCAGGGTAGTTTCTCAAAATTTATTTATTTTTTCCCATTTTCTTGTATCATGCTCTTTGTGTTCCGTTGGCTTGAATGGTAGTATTTTGTTTCTACTGAAGAATGCATCCTCGAGATCATCTTCAAAGGCGAGAAGTTCCCTTAGTTGTTTTCGTTACCTCTTCCATGACTGTTCTGACTATCCTTGGGTTTCTGTATTGCAAGACAACATATGTCACTATTCTGTTCAGTCTGGTGGTTGAAGAATACCTATGTTATGTACGACTACAATATTGTGGGGCATCCCAAGATTTGATATTCAATTGATGCCATCCTAACCAGACTTGAGTTGGCAGTTGTTTGTATTAAGAAATATATTGGAGGAGAATGGTTGCAAAAGGCTTTTCTTAAGAAATGAAAACACACGGGAGTAAATTCAACAGATCATTCATTTTAAGAATGCTTAAAGCAGAGCACAAACCACTTCTTTGTTTCTTTCTTCTTATACTTTAATATTCTGCTCCCTTGCAGGTATCTTCTGCTATTCTGTTTGACATTGGGATAACTGCGTGCTTGGAGTATTTGGAAGCTGTTCCATGGTCCAATGATGAAGAAGAGAAAGTTATATCTCATCTTAGGCAACTTCAGCTTCACGACTCAGCAGCTGAAGTTCTGCACAGAGTGTCAGCTCCATCTACATCTTCAAGAGCTGATGATATCTTCTTAAGACTGTTGAGTGGGGTTTTACAGGCTAAGGATGATAAAGCTCGCCGAGAAATGAAGAGCCTAATTTCACGGTTGCTAAGGGAAGAAGCAACTGATTGCAGCAGTAGGCTTGATGTCTCTCGAGACAGTCTTTATCATCTTTGCCATCGATGTCTTAGTTCACTTATTCTATGCCTATCTGAAGCTGCAGGGCCTGAGGAAAACAGGCGAGATAGAGGGACTTTGATGGCAGAGATAGCCCGGGAGGCTGACAATATGCATTGGATTGTTGAAATTCTAATTGAAAAAAATATGGGAGATGAGTTTGTGAAGTTATGGGCAGATCAGAAGGAACTTGCCATTATTCATTCAAAAATACCTACCGTTTATCGACATGAAATTAGCCGAATAACTGCACAACTTTGCATTGCAATGGGGAAAGGACTTATCTTGGTGCCAAAAGACACTCGTCTTTCTTTGCTCTCTACATGGCTTGAAGCCCTCTATGAAGATTTTGGTTGGATGAGGAGGGCTTCAAGATCAGTCGATAAGAAGCTACTTGAAGATGGTCTTGGACAAACGATTCTGACCCTTCCCTTGCCGCAACAGCAAGCTATTTTTCTCAATTGGTTTGATAGATACTTAAACAAGGGAGACGATTGTCCCAATATTCAGAAGGCATTTGAGATTTGGTGGAGAAGAGCTTTCGTAAGGCAGCATGGGCCTGAACTGAATAATTCTCATTTGCAAATAACTGTATGTGGATACCCAACTGAATAAAGCTACAGAGAATCAATTGTACATTCAATTTTTTCAGTCCTTTGCCTGTTTTGCCTATTATTTGATTTAGTTGAGATATTTATGATGCTGAGGATAATTTTACATTATCACCACATCGGAAGTTGAATTGGCAGACATCTTTTAGAAGCAAGGACATCACTTTATTACGGCATACTCCATAGCAGATGAGGCATGTCAAGTTCATCAGAAGTAGTATAATTCTCAATCTGGGTTAGTTGCAACCTTGATCTTTGGAGTTCTCAAACAACGCTCATTTATAGTCCACTTGTCTGAATTCTCTCAGTTGGTCCCTAAATTATCGTCATCATTCTAGGAGGGCACTTCTTGAAACTCTTAATTAAGTTGACCAAGCTGCTTGGTAAACTGTCGAGTTGACGTAGTTGTCCAAGACCAAGAGGGGCATTGATCATCTGATTCAAAACTTTGTGACCCCCTAGGGCCATAAATTCATTACAAATACGCTGTGTCCATGCATCTGGACACGATTTCTATTGAATTCATCTCATCTACGTTGTAAGGTGAGACTCATCCTTCTGGCCAAAATGAAAAACGGGTAAGAAACCAAGGCTCACATTCTTCACACACGCGTTACATCATTCCCTTCATTACAGCTTCTCCATTGAATACAAGCATACATTTCCATAAAATAATTATCCTACTAGCTAGAAAGCAATTTTTTCCCCTTCGCTTTTTCCTCCATCTCACTGTATGCTGGCCAAAAAGTTCTGTGATTGTTTTTCAGAGCGGAAACCAGCCTTCTTGGAGTCATCTGCAGACCATATAAAAATTCCATGAAGTTTCCCGAGGCGTTCAAGTTGGCCACAAGCCTCAAAGAAACCATTTGCTGGGGATAGACCCCCACTTCCATCAGTACCGAAGCTCACCAACACCTTTCCATCTCTGTAGTTGGAGCTCTGATCCTCGAAATAGTTCATAAACTGAGAAACCGTAGTTCCTTTGTCATAGGCATAGAATTGAAAATTGACGTAGTCAATGAGATGTCCATACTTCTTCCACAGAGCAAAATAATGTGGCTGAACAGAGTCATCCTCATAAGGTGCTATTGAGGAGAACGACACTATCTTGTTCTGTTTTAGGTGGGTCAAGAGTTGACCAATACACTCTGCAAATGTATCTGGATCTGAACTGAAGTGTTCGTAGTCAATATCAATGCCATCCAAATCATACTCCTTTGAAATTCTCGTGAGTGAAGCTACAGCATTGCTAACCCATGAATTGATCGACTTCGGAGCAAAGCGAACGTGTTTGTTGTTGCTGCCTATGCTGTCCCCTCCAAGACTCATAGCTACCTTGACATTTGGTTTACTAGCCTTGATGGAGGCAACGGCAGAAGGGCCGAGATTTCGCTTATCCCAGTAGACATTGAAGTCGCCATTTGTAGGGGATAGCGAGGTTGAGTAATCTATGGCGAAAGAGAGAATGAAGTGGAATTCCACGTCGGAGTTAATTGGAACGTCAGAAAACTTGACATTCTTCCGTCTGCTCCTATATATTCCCTGAAGAGCTTTGAGTTTCCTGGGGCAGCATGGATTATTGGGACTGCGAAGAGAAAAAGTTGAAAAACGAGAGGTAGTAGAAGGATTTTTTCGATTTCCATGGATGTCAGATGGGGTCATTCTGTTTTCTGATGGGCATATATGTAGAGAAACAAGCAAGGTTAGTATAATTATCTGTTAACACAGTGCATTCTTGTGTCTGTTGGGTTGTCACATTGTTATCTCGAGAATCCATTTGTCTGTCAATGCATTCAACATTGTCTGATGCGCTCGAATATTGATCCGACCAAATTGGCGGGGAGGATTTGTCTTCGCGCTGCCGTCTTTTAATGCCTATAGGATGACTAGATTCAAGATTCCCTTTGACAGCGAGATTCCTATGGATTAGTTCACCAGTGCCCTTTGAAATTGATTTCGGGCATAGGGAATTCTTGGCTCTGTTGTGGTGTCACCATTGTTGTTTCAAATTTTTTTTTTTTTTT
>BCNH02000002.1:14908550-14944372 GCA_001662345.2 Metrosideros polymorpha var. glaberrima | reverse complement strand
GGTCGATTTACAAATGAGTTGTCAATTAGCATGATGATTGTCAAATTATGGGGAAAATTAGTTAATTAATCATAAATTTATTGTACATGTGTCAATTCAGTCTTAAACTTTTCAATTTTGCCAATTTAGTTCTCAACATTTGCGCAAAATTCTAATGTAGTCTTTTTGGTCAATATTCACAAAAAAATGTTGATGTGGTGGTCCAATCATCGCCAACCGTCCTACATGGCACACCGCAATGTCAGCAATTTCTGGTGAAAATTGGTCGGAAGGAATACATTGGAATTTCACGTAGAGGTTTAGGACCAAATTAGCAAAATTGAAAAGTTTAGGATTAAATTGACACTCATACAATAAGTTTAGGACTGATTGGACAATTTCTCCTCAAATTATGATTTACAATATATTTCGATTGTTTGCTTTGGCAAGAAAAAAAGTTGAGCTATTTCTTGTCATGGGTGCGAATTATAAATATAGGAGTATTGCCACGACTTACTTCGATTCCACCAAGAGTTTGGTTAAGAGAAGTGATGTTGCTATACTTGTCGATTGTGGTTCAAAGCTTTCAAATTCAATCTGAGAAGAAATGGAGTTTGCCAACCGACTCGTTCATGAAGTCTTAACTAATTTCATGACTTAGAATATATTGAGTTTTAGAAACCAGAATCGATAGGTTTCCGAAGATGATTTTAATTTTTTTTTTCGCGAGTAGAGTGATTTTTCGATTGAAAAAAAGGGTTCTTAAACTTTAAGACGATCCGATGAATGTGATTAAAAATTAGCGAAAGATACTTTAATCACCGATCAAGGTAGAATTAAACCAGAAAAGCTAATGAGCATAAAGTGATGGCGAAGGAATTAAGCTAGTTCTAAAGATTAAAGTGCCCAAGAGAACATTGCACCTTTGTAAGTTGGAGAAGGAAAGAATTTTGGGTGGTTCTCTTTTAAATCTATACATAAGTCGAACGTGCAGATGCAATGTCGTTGTCGGTGGCGAACATGGCCATGGAAGAAGGATTAAGGTTCTGCAAATCATGGTTCTTCATGAGCTGTGTCCTGTTGTTCGCTTTAGCCGCAGGAAATGAAACCCGCACCTCCCAAAACAAGGTAATTTATCAATTGTAAAACCCACTGCAGCGTGTAAATTCGAACAGTTTGATTGGACGCCCCACCTTCTTGATTGCAGAACAGCTGCACCTACGCCATAACTATAGAGACGACGTGCGCCGACGGGGCCGAGACCTCCGACCACGTGGCCATTCGTTTCGGCGACACTAACTCCACCGACGTTGTCGTCCGTCGTCTTGATGCCGAGCATTTCCGCACCCTCGATCCCCTACAGCCCGCTGCTCCCCTCGACGACGTGCTGCGGAAGCCGCTCCGAGCTTGCGCGGTGGATGAGTTCCGCGTCGTCAGCGGATGCGTCGAGTCGGCCGTTTGTTACCTCTACTTGAAGCTTGCTGGGAGCGACGACTGGCGACCGGGATTTGCAAAGGTCCAAGTCCTCGAGGGACCCCATTTGAGCTCCGAGTACTTCTACTTCCGTCGATATTTGCCGCGACGAGTTTGGCACGGTTCTGATTCCTGCGAGAAGGAGGTCACTCCTTTTGGAGTTAAGAGCAAAAGGAAGGTCTTCGCAACGAAGAGATTTGTCGTTTGAAAGAAAGGAATTGTATACCATTGGATATTCTTGTTTGTAAATCATGTGCAGCTTCTATTTTTTTTTTTTGGCAAAAATAAAATCGTTATATTCAACGTAGCAAGCTTTAGTTAAATAACTAACACTAACAAAGTTCGTCCACCAGCTAAAAATTGTGCTTATACCAAATCTCATGCGGAGTATGATTTTATGGTTGGTTTGTTTTAAGATTATTGTATTTCCATGAATGAAAATTCGATGATCACTTATGGAGTGTAGCCCCCGTCTCAGTCGTTGATGTCCAAAGTCTTTGGTTAATGTAAGTCCACAACATCATTTCCAAAGCCAAATTATGAAATATTTTTCTTTAGGACAAGAAAGTTCACTCCATAAAATAAATTCCGGAATCATGAAATGCTCGACTAACTTCATGAACCGGGAAAGATCATCTATACGAAAACACGAACTACCAAAGTACTTAAAGTATAAGGGCTTGCTTCCATGAATAATAAGTAAATATCACCTTTATCTTTCCAGCTCGCGCAAGCGATGTTTGAAATCACTTTTGAATCCGGGACAGTGTACTGTGTTCTCGTCGGCCGAGACGGTCCCGGAGAGAAGACACGTGTCTGGCTTCAGAAGACACTGTCTGGATGCATTCATTCTCGGTGCACTGTTGGGCGGTTCATACGTAAATCAGGAAGCTGCGAAGATGAGTTCACGTGCATGTCGGAGCACGCGAATGCTCATAACTTCGATCTGTTCCATCACCACTAGTGTCGTCTCGGATTCCAGAGATTCTTTGTGTCGCCCGTAGTGTTATGCGGTCCATTTCTATCCAATCTTGAGCTCGGGTGGGCAATTTCCACCCTAAAATTGAGACCCGTCAATTAAGGATCGGTTCCAAAAAATTAAAATTGGGAACCACTCATGGATCCACCCGGTCCGATTCTCAGTTGGGTCCATGGAATCGATCCCACCAAGTAAATGGAAGCAACCGAGAGCAAGAGAGAGAGGTGATGAACGACCGAAAGTGCAGTAGTGAGTCGATGGGAATTGAGAGTCGAGCCGTGAGTTGAGAGGTGGAGACGGAGACGGAGAGACCGAGATAAGAGTGAAACACTAAGAGTTTGAGACGAGAGGGAATAGAGATCGTGATAAGAGTATAAGTTTGAGACGAGATGAACGAATTTCAGATTATTGATTTTTCATTTTTTTTTCAAAAAAATTATATATTACCGATTCGGTCCGAGTGAGCGGGTGGGAGGCTCTACACCTAGAACCAGGAATCAGACCGCTGCCCATTGGTTCCAATAAATTGGAATCGGGAACTGGACAAGTTCCATTAGGAACCATCGATTATTGGTTGATTCGGTTTGATTTCGGGCTGCCAGAGTGGTTCCTGGTTCTTTTGTACACCCCTCAGCTATAGTAGAAAAAAAGGAGAGTCTATACATTAGATGATTAATCACGATACACATTATTAGGTCAAATATTTGAAGATTGGATCTATGCTTGATTTAGCTAGGATTTTCATTTTCCGTTAGAGGTGACAATTCACGACACGACATGAGAACATGATTTTAACATTACATGAACTTATTGGGAGAAAGTCGAGCTCAAACACTATATTACTCCCAATTGAATACAAGTTGACAAGTTTCTTCCTTTTTTTGTGTGTAAAAGTTACTTTGTTATCACGTCAAAATATTTCTATTAAGATACATAAAGATATAATATAACCAAAGTGAATAAGCATATTGGACTTGAAATTCTAGTTGAAATATCAATGAGCTCGACTTTGATGTAAACTTAATTACATGAGTTCACATGGTTCGATATGATTTTTCCATGGTGTCATTGCAAAATCTGATTCCATGATGATAAAATCAATTATTTTAACATTTTTGGACAATTATCGTGTTTGATACATCTTTAAAACTAAAAGTGGAGTAATAAGAATCGACATGCGAAAAAGGTTTATATTATTTTTAAAATTTCCACGAACTTTACAACAGGTTTATCGTGTAAAAAATGTTATTCACGCAAAACAAAATAAATGAGCTCTTCAAAAGAAACTACCGAAAAAAATTAAGAATGAACACCGGATTGGAACGAAAAACCGGTTCTTCCGGTCCGACCGGACAAGTCGTCTTATTGGGCCTTCGTCATCCAGTTCACTGGGCTCTAAACATTATCGGAGAGGTGTCGTTGCAGAGAGAAGCCAATGGCCATGGAAGTTGCAGTCTACACCAATTTCTGCGGACGCCCCCGGCGTAATTCCGTCGTCATTCACCACCAGCGACCCACAAGTACGGTCAAGGGTTTTGGACAAAGCTCCATCGTTCCGACGACGAGGATAAGGAGGCCTTGTCGTGTTCTCGCTGCTAATAATCCCAAGAGTGATGATAAAGGTTCAAGCTTTGGGGACTCTTACACCTCCCAGGTTACTCTCTCTCTCTCTCTCTCTCTCCCTTCCTCTGAACTATTTTTGCTACCGGACTTTGCAATTGCGCATAGTTTCTGAAAACTTTAGAATTTATTTGTCTTAAGTTGGGTGGGTGGGGGAAGAGTACAAGTAATGGCCGGCTAAGCTCAAAATTATCTCAGTACAAGAGATATGAGGCCAATTGGGAATACTAGTCACTTGAATTTGAGGTTCTAATTTCTAAATTTGGGAATTGCAGTTTTGTGAGGTGGGAGTTAGCTTTTTCAGCTGAGAGAGAGAGAGAGAGAGAGAGAGAGCAGGAAAAAAACGGATTGCCATGTCGTGATCTTGATTGAAAACTAGCTACAGTTTGTTTGGTTCAGTGCCCAAAAGAGGTGGGGAATTGTAAACTCCCATCACTACCTTTGGTGTGAGAAAGAGTCCATCATTTGGTGCTGGTAAGTGTTCCCTTGTACTCTTAGGTAACTTGGTGACACTTGCATGTAGTTACGGATCAGACAGAACCCATTGTCGCATTTGTTCGAATTATCTAGACAAGTTTGGTTACAGTTAGCTTTATTCTAATATCCGAGGAGATGTATATAGATGTGATGCTACTATACAAAGGGGTAGTGCCATAGACAGATTATGTGGAGGAGAAAGAGGCAGTAATGGTGAAGGAAGCATTCTCATAGGAGAACAGGAAGATCAGAGATGAGAGTTCCTGTTGTACATTAACATTCGGTAACCAATTTTTTTTATCTTCGCATATTTATGTAAGGAGTAGTTAGACATTGACTGTATGTGTACACAAAATTGTTGTAGCATTGCCGCCTTCTCATAGCCTTCTCTAGTTTTAGCTAAAAGAGTAACTGAGCATGGTCAGTTAGAGGTTTGTCTGAGGCTCTAAGTAGTCTCTTGCCGGCCTCTACGTACTGTTTTCCACAAGCTCGACACTGCTTGATAGCATAGGCCGCTCAGGCTCTTTCTGAAGGGAAGGACTTGGAAAGTAGTGAAGTTCTTAATGCTATTACATTCAAGGTCGAGCATATAGAAAGGAGAATCATTTTTTTGTTGGTAAGGTGGCTCAGCTTCTACATTTGAGATAGAGTCATCTTTAAGATAAGGTTTGAACTAGTCTTCCATTGAATGTGGTAGGTGAAGACTGAGTCTGTGGGGATATCGTTAATTCTAGGAAAGATAGCGAACAACAGACAAATTTCAGGATTCGGATGTGCATTTGATGATATTGGACTCTTCATCAATTAAGCTGCATTGGATTCTGATGGTATTTTTCTTTTTGAGTTGTCAGCAGGACGATTGGAACTATCTCTGGAAATTAGGAGCCGGTTCTATTGCTGGTGCTGCTGTAATAAAGTACGGGAGCATCCTTTTCCCCGAGATCACGAGACCCAACATCGTTGAAGCTCTAGGCATGATATCAGCTCCTGTCGTTGTAGCAGTGTTACTCTTGATCAAGCAAAGTCAGGCCGAGCAATGAACCTTAAAGAGTATGTGCACTCAGGTTGTGTATACTTGCCTTGTGTACATTGAAATTGAGCCAGGATTCAGGAAGGCTATTTTCTGGGTTCATAAGAGATCTGCCATCCTGATTCCTGTATATTGCCAAGACGTGCACTGGCTGCTTATCAGACATAACAACAACAAAAAAATACTGCGATAGCCATGTATAATTTTCCTCTTCATCTAACAGTTTTACTCTCTCGGTGACACGGGAATACAAGCGATTTTTAATCCGAGTATTTATCCTTCATAATGCCTACAATGCTGTTGGAACAGAGACAGAATTTTGATCTGCTAAGTCAAGTCAAATTATATCTGCTGAAAGGGAATGCTCTATTCTCTCGTTTACTTCTTCTGGTTTCCCTGAACTGTGAGATTTGTTGTTAAATTGTTCCAAGGAATCTCCTGAAAGCACAAAACAAAACCCTTAAAGCTCACTTCTCGTTGTCATTACGTTGGGAATTAAAATTTTGTCACGACTGGAACCATCTTCCTAGAGTTAGGGTAGCATAAAGCTCAAGGCTAGGCCCGACTGTTCGCGCTTGACTTTGCTACTCCTCTCAAGTCAAATCACTCTCGCATAACCACTTGGTTAACGTATCTTGCTTGCTCCCATCGCCCACCTGCATCTGCATGCATGTTCTTTGACCTGCTCTTGGACTTCTGCTTTCGTTTCTTCTGAACCTTGGAAACAGTGCATGTTCATTCCAAGTATTTTCGTGGAAGAAGTATATTAGGAGTAGGAGTTGGAGGTAATAACACGCGAAGCCTTTTTACATGCTCGCGAAATGACGTCATCCCTGGGGTTGGTACAAGTATGACTGAGGTATATAATTACACTGAGGAAGAGAGAGAGAGGGAGCCAAATGATGATTTGATGCTACAAGGACAGAGAGATGTGATTTAGATTAGACCACTCCTTATCCATCATGTTGATGGGAAAAGAGATGACATGGAGAAGATCATTATAATAAAATTAAATTAATAAAGAAGAAAGAAAGATATATTCCTGATAAGACTTTCCAATCATTTTTGGGGTTTTTTTTTTCTTTTCATCTTTCTCTTTATTTTTCTCGTGCTGCTCCCTTCCAAAATGGCAATTAATGATGAAGTGGGACTAGACAGTTAAGCAAACAGTCGAAGTTGTACACCATATCAAGAAAATGGCAATTAGAAATCCTCTCGCGTGTTCTTATCCCTATTAGATTTCGTATCTTCTAATCACGTCACGTACTTTCCTATAGTATTTGAATTATCTTAATCCTTGGCTCCTACATGTTGGTAAGAATGTGATTATTTTGAAAATTTGCAAGTAATATAGATGTTGACACCTATTGAAACTTGAGATAAAAATACATAGAATATCATACCTTTGTTCATATTTTGTATATGACTCCTTTTCTTTTTAACCCCATAACTTTAGGATCGGGTTGTCTTCTTTTTCTTTCTATACTTAAAATAAATAAACGAACAAAGAACGTACAATGTATCATATAATGATATGTATTATCGGGTGTTACTGTTCTTCTTTTCTTTGGTCCAGAAATAACATAGAATCATAAAGTACAGATTCAAAGGGAAGAGAGGATTTTGGCTATGTGTTATGTGATCGAAGAACCCCTTCAGCAGATCACTATGAATAAGGTAGAATTCTAGTTGTTGGACGAGAAAACACTAGGTCTCTGAAAAGCCAACATCTATTATAGGCAATTGATATCCAACATGCACTTCCTTTTCTTTGTCAATCTCAAGTCCTAAGATAATCTCTACATGTTAGACCAAAATTAGTTCACCCTCCTCGATCTAGTGGAAGCAATCATCCGGTTCATGGCCATGCTAAAGTTCTTGCAGGGGATTGTGTGAGTTGAAAGTTGCCACACGATTAAGATGGATGCACTTGTATTGAGCTGTGGAAACCAAATTGATATTTCAGAACATCTCGAAGCGCGATGTTTCAATTATTTTACCACTCGGTGGCTTGCTTAGAGTTGACTGCACGCTTCCTGAGGAAAAGAAGACATGCTGTGATAATTTAGGGGCTCTTGATGTGCTGCATAAGATCCTCTCCCCACCTCTCGTGCATTTGTTTGTATGAAACCGAAGGAGAAACTTATGTTCATCTTAATTTGATTATGTATGCTTGCTGAGTTTATGATGTAGCTGTAGAGATTAACAACTACTTTGTATATGCTTGACGTGATATTTAAATTCCAACAACTAATTATCCTCAAGAAGTTCAACATGCAATGGAGAGAGAGAGAGAGAGAGAGAGAGAGAGAGAGAGAGAGAGAGAGTTTTAGCGGCCCACCATCAACGTGCATGAGCGGGACCTCCCTGCAGCGGTGAATCTGGTTATAGTCAGAGAGACCTTGAATTGTTAACGTCAGGACTACATAATACAGTAGTCAAAACTTGGACCCATGCATGTCTCAGAGAGAGAGACAGAGAGAGAGAGAAAGACAGAGAGTAAAGGGAAAAATGGACCGGCTAAACAGTTTGGACGCCGTAATGGAAACAGGGAATGAGATCAAACCAAATCTCAACCATAAATGGTTGGTTTTTCTTTTGCCTAATTTTGTCTGTCATATGCATGACATTCAAAATTTGATCAGTCCTACGCAACAGTTGTTCACTTGTAGTTGTGGAGACAGAGAATTAGAGATCGTCCACTTTCATTGTAACTTCATACTATGTGAAAAATCTTTTACCTTGAGTGGATACACAGCCTTTTCTTATTCCCCCAGCAGGTTCTGAGTTTGCATTTAAGTTAATTCAATGAAAGATAATGCTGTGAGGCTCATCAATACACTAATAGGACTCCCTCTCAAATCAAGACATCAATACTCATAACATATTCACCTACGAATTAGCATTATTGTCGGTTAAAGTATTGATAGTTATATATTTTTAACGTTCGGTAATATATGAATTGTTCTTGAATAGGCTTGTACTGTGCATGAAGGTCAAATGGATATACAAGATGTTGATATGATCTAGTGTCAAGCGCTAGCTTAATTGGTTTTAAATTCGGTATTCACAGATGTCTTCTACAACATGTTTCATCTTCCTCGCATGCATCGGCAAGAGAGGAAGAATAGTTGTGTGCGCTCGGCGCATGTAAAGCTTGGTGTGTGTGAGTTGCTTGATTTGGCGGGCCCACGCGAGATCCATATGATCGATATGCTCAAATTCGTCGAGTTCACGTGATTTAACTAGATACTAGAATTGATCATGTGTGAGCTGATAGTCCCTTAAAAGAGAGGGGGAAGGGGGAAGAAAAAGGAAAAGACAGGGAGAGAATGAGAACTGGGAGGAGAGAGAGAGGGACATTTTGTACAAAGCAAAATAGCAAACTCTACTTTTTGCTTTCCTTTTCATTTAATTTGAGACAAGCTTCTGATCCCAACTTACTCTTTGTCTGCTTCATTCTGTTGAGAAAGTTAATGATGGGGTTATGATGATACTATCATCATTCAATTACACCTCTCTCTCTCTCTCTCTCTCTCCCCCTGCATGGATATTGAATCTCCACAGTGAAGGCCGCTCTGAGAAGACAAACTTATAATGCTCTCTTTTTAGCCTCTCCTTTTGAGGCCCCCTCTTTCTCTTCAATCCTCCTTGCCCCCTCCCGAATCACCACAACAATTCCTCTCAAATACCCAAAACCCTAAAAAACCTAGAATTTTGCAAACGATAACATGTCTCCTTCAGCTTCAACAAGGTGGTGCCCAACACCAGAGCAACTGATGATCTTGGAGGAGTTGTACCGGAGCGGGGTGAGGACGCCAAATGCAGCTCAAATACAGCAGATCACAGCCCACCTCTCCTTGTATGGCAAGATAGAGGGCAAGAACGTGTTCTACTGGTTCCAGAACCACAAGGCCAGGGACAGACAGAAGCTCAGGAGGAAGCTCTCCAAGCAACTCCACCACTACCACTACCAAATTAACAACAGTCTTCTTTATAATCATCACCATCATCCTCACTATGATCACCAACACATGAATAACCACCACAATTATCACTTCCTGAGCTTCCTTCATCACCAGTCCCCTCCTCCTCCAGCTGCTTCTGCGGACCTGCAACTTGCTTATTATAACCCTACTTCTAGCTTGATTCCCCAGGTAAACACCCTCTTGCTTTCACAGTTCAACTGTTCAAGAACTTACTGTGCGAATTTTAGATTCTAGCGTTTCTTGCTAACTAGTTGTTTCTTGCACTTAAGGCAAAGATGAAAGAAGGGTGTCTAATAACATAGAAAAATCGCACAGAGAGAGAGAGAGAGAGAGAGAGAGCTCTGCTTTCTACCTACTAAGTGATACTCCCAGCCAGCTAGGGTTTCAATTTTCTGCATCGAAAGCTCATGCTGAAACATGTTTGATGTACTTAGGCACAAGATTATGATGTGATTTAGTTGTTCAATTTGTGGCTGGGCATTGGTGTGCCTCTTTTCACACATATAGGGTTATCTTGCAGTTTTGTTGGTTTTAGGGATCCACTAGCCAAAATAGTAAACATTTTTCTTGTTATTAGGGAGGATTTGGAGGTGCAACACCGCAGGAGATGAGTACTAACAAATGGACGACAGAAATGTCGGAGAAGACGACTGTCGAGATGGAGAGGCTGTCAAAGAAAATGTACGGCGACCACAAACCGATGACGACAGCGGCAGAAGGGGGTTCGACCCTCCTCGTCAGTCTCCCCAGACCATCCCTCAAAACTCTAGACCTCTTCCCAACCACGGCCACCAATCTCAAAGAAGAGCGGAACAACCTCGAGCTGAGCATCTAATTCCCAACCGACATTCTCGTTCAAAAAATGGTCGGCATCGACCATTGTAACCGTTGTATCCGGTGGATCCGAGAGGATTTAACGATTGTGATCAGGCGCGTGATGGGTCAGACCGTTCTGTAAAATAAAAAAAAATCTCTAGAAAATTAGCTGTACCCTCTCACTCTCTCTCTAGATTAATAATAGGGTAGGGTTTCCATCTGTAATGTGACTTTTCTGTTGGTTTTTGTCTTGGTTTCTGTGATGTATTCTGTGAACTCTAGAATGAGAAACATCTCAATTGTCTAATGAGTAATGAATGAGGGGTGCAGTGTCCTTTTCTGTCCTACTGCTTAACCACCACCCAATCACTCACTCGCTCCTCTATTTCTGTCTTAGTTTTACCCCTGCATGCATGCTCTGCTTCTTTGTATCGATCATAAAAGGTTTTGTCACCATCCACTCGTTAAAAGCTGCTGTCAAAAGTAGACGACTCGGTACCATCGTAGTACTCGGGACTACACATGGCGATCCCTGCATACGTTTGAGGTTTAAATATATAATGATCGTATTTTGCGTTGTGGTATATTGACAAGTCGATGAAATAACTTGGGAAACGTCTTCAGAGAAGGAATCGATGAATCGATATCCCAGAACAAATTTTGGTTATGCAGATGTGGCATCTGCGTGACTATGGGCCTTAATAAGTGATTATCGTCGTGATTATCGTCGGATGAGAAAGATGTCATCTATCACTACAACAATTTTTGTCCCAAAGAAAAATCAATAATGGGATCGGGCAATGATAATTAATTATTTCAACGTGCATCTCCCTCTTCATATCAATGACAAGTGCATGCTAATCTGGTGAGCAATGCTAGATTTGGAAAATTAGTTTTGCAAAATTGGTTTATTGAGTGATGTATTATTCAACCAAAAACAAAGTGATGTACTACAACGTGAATGGCCCTTAAAACAAGTGGACCATATTAAAAAAATCAATGACACAGCATGATACATAATCTAATAAACCGTTTCTGTAAATTGGTCTTAGTAAGTCTAGCATCTTCTTGATCGTGCACCGGTTTGTTACTTACCTGTTGATAAGTATAGATGAAGGCGATTCTCAATTTCTCCTTGAGATGGCGATCTATCTAGATGATGATTGTCAAAGAGATGTAAATGGTGAGTTTAAAAGGTAGGTGGTCTCAAAAGATCACCTCTAGATGGTCCTAAGACCAATCAAATTAATTCCTAAATGGTCTTTCCACCTATTGTGAATATTCACCCGTTTATAAAAGGGTTGTTATGGAAAACTTTTTTAAGCCCCTAGTGTCGAGAAGTGCATCAACATATACATCGGGGTGCATACGACAATTACCTGGCCAATTTTGAAATGCGGGTGTAATTGTACAATTAAAGATGGGTGATTTAAGTATCAAATTCTATTTCGGGTTACTACCACAAAAACCTTGAAGAATGTCCATTGATCAATAGTTATAAAAAGAAGTTGTCATACAAAAATATAAAACTATGCCTCCTGTGACAGTGATACCTCAAATTTTGTGTCATCAAAACTCTCAAACTTATACAGGTGTGACAAGAATTACCCTCAGTCTACCTCAAAGAATCATAACTATGCCTACCAGTGTTCTGGTGGGCAACATTTAGGATTTTTAGTGGTATTTTTCCTTCTCTTCATTGGTAGGAAAATGGAAAAATAAAACTCTATTTGTGGGTTCATGGGCCTATGTTCGGGCTCATTGACCAAAAAATTGTTTTGGTGGTTGGAAATTACAACCTCAAAGTCAGTCAACTATATACAAAAGACTACTGGACTTAGAGACTTAAAATGGAGTTGGGTCGAGCTTCGTCCAGTGTCCACTTCACGATGATCGCTTCTAAACGATGCTATATTTAGAAATTCCATTCACTTGTCTTGCCAGCGTTTTTCTAGGGGAAAATTCCAAATAAGGGCATGAAGTATTTCATTTTCTCAAATAATGGCATAAAATGAACCTTATTTTAAATAAGGATTTGAAGTGGTCAAATTGTTTAGGGGCTGAAGTGGTCAAATCGTCTCAAATAAGGACTTATGGCCGATTGGTGACTATTCCAACCGTCGGTTGGAGAAATAGTATTTTAGTAAAAGAAATTATAAGCTTATTTTTCTTACTTTTCTTTTCTCCTTTGTTTTTTTTTTCTTTTTTTCTCTTCCCTTGGTCGGCCATTCTCGTCGGATCTGGCAAGAAACGCCCTCACTCGCCCAGGGCCTGATGCTGACAAGGGCTGCCCTTGCCTGAGCCGACAACCTCTGCTAACCTTCGACGAGGATGGCTGATGGAGGGAAGAGGAAAAAAAAAAGGAAAAAGAAAAGAAAAAGAAAAAAAAGCAAAAAACAGGAAAAAAGAAAGAAAAAAGGTAAAAGACGAAAATGTCCTTCAGCCAGTGAGGTCAGACCATTTTTTGAGACTGATATTGTCACTTCAAGCCCTTATTTAAAACAAGGTTCATTTCAGGCCTTTATTTGAAACAATGTCCATTTCATGCAATTATTTAAGAAAATGAGGACACTTCATGCTTTTTTTTTGGAATTTTCCCTTTTTCTAGTGATAGTCAATCTAATGTAATTTCCTTATTAGCTTTAATACACGTAAGGATACATCATCCGAAGACAGAAAGAAATAGATAAACTTAAAATTTGTTTGATAGCCATTTGATGTCTTTATTCCATATGTATGTTATGTAATTAGTCAAAACTCTTTTTATTAAATTCTCGATTGTTCATATCTTTGCTTTGAAACAATAAAAAAATTGTATGTAAAAAAAACTTACATTATGCATTAATTCATTTTTTCCTTAAAATCTTCTCTTCTTTTCTATGCACGAGTTTTCTCATATATTTGTAAACGGATGAGTAAGATCATAGAAAAAGTTAATAAGATTGTAATAAGATATTCATGCTCCACAAAAGTCCACTTGAATGGAGATATCACCTTCCGATTCTTATAAAACAATTCATAAAAGATAAACTTCATAAAAATCTTTTATGTCCTATTTACATGAAATACAGTCTCACGTGATTAAAGAAGGGGCTGAATGACAGTTCAAATTAATAAAAATGCCACATTAATGTTTTCTGTTAGCCAAATTGACAAAGTTAATAAAAGAACTTGATTGCACAAATTCTACAAGTTTTAGAATTCAATTGCACTTTTGAAAGTTGTATGATTCAATTGCAAATTCGCAACAAGTTTTAGGATTTCTGATGCACCTATCTCTTTTAAAAAACGTCTCGAAAACAGTTTGCCAAATGCCAAACTATTTTTTTATTTCAAAAGTAGAGGTTCCTTTTTAACCCGACTTGATAGATACTTCACATTTAGACCAAAAACTCTAAAGTATGCCTATTGCAATATCACTACTCAAATTTTTCTTGTGTCACAAAAATCATAAACTATTTCTACTGTGATACAAATACCCCAAATTTTATGTCATAAAAATTTCAAACTTGTACTAGTGTGACAAAAATTGCCCTCCATTTACCATGAAAAATCCTAAACTATGCCTGATGGTGTCACAATAGGTAAAATTTTGGATTTTTAGTGGTATTTTCCCTTCTTTTTTATTGGTAGGAAAACAAACAAAAAACTATCTATGTTTGGGTTCATGGGGTTGTGTTAGGGCTCATTGACAAAAAAATGTTTTGGTGGTCAGAAGTTACAACCTAGGGGTCGGTCAAATGTATACAAAGGACTACTGGGCTTAAGAGACTTGGAATGGAGTTTGGTTTGAGCTCCGTCCAATATCCCCTTCACGATGGTCGCTTCTAAACAATGCAGTATTTCGAAATTCCATTCACTTGCTTTACTAACGTTTTTCTAGTGATAATTAACATAATATAATTTTATTATCGATTTTAAGACATGTAAAGATATCTTATTCTTTTTCATTTTAAAACTTATTTAAACATAAAGAAATAGACAATCTTCAAATTTCGTTGATAGCCATTTGATGTCTTCATTCCTTCTGTCTGCTTCTTAATTCATCAACACTAATCGTTTCTCATTAAATTCTAAATTTCATACTTTTGCTTTAAAACATTCAATAGAACATATGTAAATAAAATTACATTATGAATTAACTGGTTTTGTTCCTTAAAATCTTCTCGTCTTTTTAGTGCACCAGTTTTCTCATATATTTGTAAACGGATGAGTAAGATCATAGGAAAAGTAAATAACATCGTCATAAGATCTTTGTGCTCCACAAAAAGCCAACCTGAATGGAAATTTCACCTTTTGATTCTCCTAAAAATTTCATAAAAATCTTTTATGTATTATTTACACGAAACTTAGTCCCACGTAATTAAACAAGGGGCTGAATGGCAGTTCAAATTAATTAGAATTTTCCTTATCATGCACAATTTAAGTTAAGTTTTTTTCCAACATATACCGAATTTTCACTTTAATATTTATTAAAGAAGCATGTTTCGAAGGATAAATTTCAAAACAACGTCTCCAAAACAATTTGCCAAATGACAAACTAATTTTTTTATTTCGAAAATTGAAGTTGCTTTTTAACCCGCCCTAATAGATATCGCACATTCACACCAAAAATCATAAAGTATGCCCATTGCAACATTATTATTGAGAATTTTTTTTTTGCATCATAAAAAATGGGATAAGGATAGCAAAAGTGTTATAACTTTCGTATAACGCTCACTTGAGTGTCATAGCATTTTTTCGCTCACTTAAGTGCCACATTGGAGTAAAATCGATAAACTGAGTGCCATGTCCATCAAATCATCATATGTGGATTTTTTATTATTTAATTTTCAATTCCAACATGTATTTTTTTTATTTTCTTTGCTTTTTTCCGTGCCGGCAACCCTTGCAGGCCACGAAAGCCCTAGGCAAGGCCATACGGCCTTGTCGGCCACAAGCGATGTAGTGAAGGCCCTTGCCAGATTTGGGCGAGGCCATCGGGCCCTGCCAACCGCGAGCGAGGCCTTTGTGACCGGCAAGGCACAGAAAAAAAGAAAAATGAAAAGGAAAAGAAATATAAAAAGTAAAAAAAAATCAAACAAAAATACAAAAATTGTCCATGTCAAGTTTTATGGTATCCACGTCGGACTTTTGGCGAGGTATATCGTCGATGGCACTTAAGTGATTGACTTTTCAAGCTTGTAGTACTTAAGTGAGCGAAAAATAAAGTTATGACACTCAAGTGAGTACCGTACGAAAGTTATGGCATTCTTGTTGTTCTTATCCTTAAAAAAACTATAACTTATGCCTATTGTGACACTAGAACCCCAAATATTGTGTCACCAAAACCCCCAAATCTATACCAATGTGACAAAATTACTCTCTCTCTACCAAAAAATCAGAAACTATGCTTACTAAAATTTGGCCTACCACCTTAAAAAAACCCCAACTTTAGGTCCCGCTCCAATTTTACTATTAATTTTTTTCCCATAAAAAACCTCAAACTTTAGGTTTGATTTCAATCCCACCTTAATTTTTTTTTTTCATAAAAACCATTAAGTTTTACTTGAGTTTCAATTTTGTCCTGTTAACTGTTTGTCCAAAATTTATCGTGGATAATTGAGAGATAGAAAACTCTCAAGCACGAGCTATTCAAGGGTCTTAAGCACGAGCTCTCCGACCGCAAGAGATTGAAGATTGATGCAAAATCGAAGATTGTTGAGCAAGAAGAAAGGAAAACTCTCTTAACAAAAAGAGTAATTGAAGAAAGCCAACCTTAATTGCTTGATTTTTAACACAAATTTCAAATCCAATAAAATGTTAGTTGGGCTGACATGAAAATTCATCTTCAAAAGACATTTTCTTGGATCAGAAATTAGGGGAAAAACTACAGCAATGGTGTGGAAATGCCACGTAAGATCACTAAGTGCGATTTTGGACGAAAGATTAATGGGGACAGATATGGAACTCGAGTAAGAATTGATGGTTTTTTATGAGACAAAAAAAAGTTTAGGGTAAAATTAGGATTGAATGTAAAGTTGAGAGATTTTAACAAGTCAAAAAAATAAGGTACAATTGGGAGTGAAGCTAAAGTTGGGGTTCTTTTAGGGTATTGGGTCACTGAAATTTAGGATTTCCGGTGGTATCTTCCCTTCTTTTTATGGGTACGAAAACGAAAAGAAAAGAAATCTATGTTTGGGTTCATGGGCCTATGTTTGGGCTCATTGACAAAAAAAAAATGTTTGGTCTGTATAAAAAATACAACTGGGCTTAGGGACTTGGAATGGAGTTTGGGTTGAATTCCGTCCGGTGTCCTCCCTCCACAATGATCGCTTTTAAACGATGCAATATTTCAAAGAAAGCCCCTTCTTGTTCTCGCTTAGCTCGCCGAAAATCCTACGGCCCATCCACCTCCTTATCACAGCTTTGACTCGATCAATCTCAACATTTACTTCGCCCAATTTCACCTCCCGGTTTCTTACCGCCTCTCCATCCATCAACGGTCCAACTTTATCAAGAAACAAGGCCGAGCCTCTCTTCGAGCTCCTGTTTGGCAGAAGGCAGGGGGATCAATGATGTAAGCTCCGACGAGAACTGGTGCGCGCCGGAGACGGGGGACTCCTAGAGATGCAGGGTTGCATCGCGCGCATTGTCCCAGAAGGTAGGGTCATCGGAGGTGATCAACGAATGACTCATGGCAAGCTGTTGAGCATGATGACCAACGGATGCCCTATTTCATTCAGATGTGACGTCGTTTTTTTTTATGTCCACGTGGACTCATTTTTAATTAAAATGCCAACTCATATTCATCTTTTTATTATAAAGTCACGTAATATATTTGGCCGAATTTCTTGCTAGAGGCACTTAATTAACCTTTTTTTCTCCAATTTGACACTCAAGGGAGTCGGCGAAAACCTTTATCACTAAAGTGAGCACCATATGAAACTTTTGGCACTTTTAGTGTTTTTATGCCCTATTTTGAAGGACAGTTTTCCAAAACAACTTCTCCAAAACAGTTTGCCAAATGCCAAATTAATTTTTTTTTTATTTCAAAAATAAAGGTTTCTGTTTAACCCGCCCTAGTAGATACTGCAAATTTACACAAAAAAAACTCTAAAATATGCCCATTGCAACATCACTTCTCGCTCCATCACAATGTGTAAAGTTTATGATTTGTAGTGGGTAAAGTTTAGGACTTTTAGTGGTATATTCCCTTCTTTTTATTGGTAGGAAAACTAAAAAAAAGAAACGTTGGTTTCATGGGCTTGTGTCCGGGCTCATTGACAAAAAAATGTTTTGGTGGTCAGAAATTACACGCTCGGGCTTGGTCAACTGTACACAAAATACTATTGGGCTTAGAGACTTGGAATAGAGTTTATGTTGAACTCTGTCCAGTGTCCTTCACTCCACGATGGTCGCTTCTAAACAGTGCAATATTTCAAAATTCCTTTCACTTGCCTTGCCAACGTTTTTCTAGTGACATTGCACCTAATATAATTTCATTATCAATTTTAAGACATCTAAGGATACCTCATCCTTTGTCATCTTATAAATTGTTTAGACATAACGAAATTGATAATCTTCAAACTTGTTTGATAGCCATTTGATGTCTTCATCCCTTCTATCTGTTTCTTAATTCATCAAAACTGATAGTTTATCATTAAATTCTTGGTTGATAATATCTTTGTTTGGATACATTCAACAAAATGCATGTAAACAAACTTAAATTATGCATTAATTGATTTTTTTTCCTTAAAATATTCTCGTTTTTTCTGTGCACGAGTTTTCTCATATATTTGTAAACAATTGAGTAAGATAATAGAAAAAGTATAAAACAATCATAATAAGAACTATGGGCTCCACAAAAAGCCAACTTAAATGAATTCTCTTGTAATTTTTCGTAAAATCTTTTTATATACTGTTCAGATGAAATATAATCCCATGTTATTAAAGAAGAGACTAAATGACAGCTCAAATTCGATAAAATTTTTCCGATCATGCACAATTTAAGTTAATTTTTTTACTAACATAGATTGAATTTTCAGTTCAGTATTCATTAAAAAAGCTTATTTCCATGGATAATTTTTAGAAACGACGTATGGAAAACAGTTTGACAAATGCCAAACTATTTCCTTTTTCCTATCCCATGAAAATATATAGATAGCGCACAACGGCGGCAAAACGACGTAGGCTGCTCTTGACTGCAAAGCGGAGATCACCCCCAACTGGGAAACGGGACTAGACTGTCTCGCCGAGTCGACTCGGTGACACGTCGAGTCGTCTCTTCCCTTCTCTTCTCTCTCACCGAACCCTTTTCCACTCTCTCTCTCCACCTCCGAGCAAACGCCTTCTCTTTCCCTTGCGCTCTCTCTCTCTACCTCCCTCTGTCGCTAACCCTTTTCAGTCTTTTCACAACCCCAATCGCACGGCCCTCGCCGCTCCACGTCCCATCGTCTTCTTCGTCTCTTTGTCATCAGACTTCATCATCATCCTCATCGCTTCTCTCTCTGTATCCTTCTGTAGGCGCATACCCACGCGTTTTAAATTGACCTCTCTCCTCTAGGGTTTGCTCACATTCACCTCCTCTGCCCGTGTTCGACGCCTCGAGCTTCGAGTTTCGGTGTTCTTCTCCGGGAATTCGGCATCATCTCCAATTAGGTACTTCTTGATCGAGTTTTAGCTTTTTCTTTGGTGTTTTTTTTTTTTTTTTTGGGTTTTCGTTGCTGGTCATAAGTCGGTATTTTTTCAATATTTTCTGCAATAGTCAGTTTGTGTGTCCTTGATCGATTTTCGGATTCGATTTGTTAATTTTTAAGTCCCTGGAGTTGCAATTTTGAACGTTGGTTTGCGTTTTTCTTGCCGCAGTCGGGGATGGCTTTGGCTCCAGATTAGCGGAGCTGAAGTGTTTTCGGAATTTGTGGATAGCGAGTGGGGTAAATCTTTGGTTTGGGCGGTAATTGGATGTGATGGGCCATGGCAATTGAGAAGAATAGTTTCAAGATATCGCGGTTCGATTTGGATTTTTCGCCTGTCAGTAGGGAGAGTATGTCGAGTGATGAATATGAGATTCAGCATGGGAGCCCAGCTGCTGAGTCCGATGAGGATGATGATTTCGATGATGCCGATTCCGGGGCAGGGTCCGACGACTTTGATTTGTTGGAATTGGGCGAGACTGGGGCAGAGTTTTGCCAAGTTGGGAATCAGACTTGTAGTTTTCCCTTTGAGCTGTATGATCTTCCTGGATTGGAGGATATTTTATCTGTTGATGTGTGGAACGAGTTGCTCACTGAGGATGAAAGATTAGGTCTTACAAAGTATTTGCCCGACATGGACCAAGAGACATACATGCTTACCTTGAAAGAACTCTTCACGGGCTGCAACATTCATTTTGGTAGCCCTCTAAAAGAGGTTTTTGATATGTTGAAGGGTGGTTTGTGTGAGCCAAGGGTTGCCCTTTATCGGGAAGGATTGCACTCTTTTCAGAAGCGGCAGCACTACCATCTTATAAGGAAACATCAGAACTGCATGGTAAGTAATTTATGTCAGATACGGGATGCATGGAAAAACTGCAGGGGTTATAGTATCGAAGAGAAGCTGCGAGTCCTAAACATAATGAAGACTCAGAAGAGCTTGATGTCTGAGAAAGAAGACATGGATAGCGATCAGTCAGGAAGAGAAGACTTGGGTGAAACAGTATGGAGTAAGAAGGGCAAGGACAGAAAGATCTCACAGAAAATGGGTCGTAATTCTCCATATATGGCAGCTCCGACTTATGAATATCCCTTGCAAGAGCAGGTGGTATCTCCTCAACGAAAAAAAAATCCTAAGGGGACACTGAAGTTGGGACGTTCAAAGACACCTTCAGCAAAAGAACTAGCAGGCAGCTGTCCTTCTAGTGACCACGGTCCTGATTATAGGGCTGGTCCATATGGTTCAGTAGTTCCTTCTCGTCTGAGTAAGGCAGCGGGGTTTGATAAGGGGCCTGCTCTCAGAAAAAGAGACCAGATAAGAGGCGATGATGAAGCTGAGGACCCTATATTTGGTGCAGGTCCTCGAAGAGATCCAAGCATCTCTAGGAGTATGTTGATAGATAAGCCTGCATTTGTTAAAGTTGGAAAGAAGCATGATTTTCTCAAAAGTGACGATTTTACTGCCGACGGTTTTGTGGGTTTGCCTCTGTCCTCCAAGGGTGATTTGCATATCTATAGGAGGAGTAAACCTATCAATCAATCTCCAGTAATGAAGACATTAGCTGTAAAGCCACCTAATTTGAAAGTTTCCCAAGACTATGCCAAAAAATCCATCTACCTTGAAAATATCGATAGCTTTGCTGCTGAAGATCAGAACAAGTCTGTCAAAGGCCGTGGTCGACAACCGCCGTTTAAAGGAAATCGAGCGGACTTTTCTGGTCGCAGGACTAAGGGAGAAGCTTTATCGATGGATTTGCAGTTTGATGAGGGTAATGCTAAGAGCAAGAAGTGGAATGCAGCGAGGGAATCCCCTGACATCAGTTTGAAACCTCTAACAGATTATTCACCGAGTTTGAACAATCGGTTCTTACCTTCTGATGTCCAAGGAAAGTTTTCACAGGGGAAGGGCAGAGGGAGTTCTAGAAAGAATAAAGGACAGGATATGGCAGTATTGAGAGGCAATAGCATGGGAGTCAATGGTGAAGTTACAGAGTCAGACTCATCAGATCTCTCTGATTATGAAGACAGCGATCCTTTGATGGGAAGTGAGCTTGCTTATCCAGGTGGTTTCATGGATGTTTCCCATTCTGCTGGGGTGAAGTCTGTGATGTATGGTAAAAGAGAGAACCTTTTTAAGAATGACGTGGAAGAAAATCCAAGGCCATTTGAGGGCGCCGTGCACACATATAATAACCTTGGTGATCTGGGTGAACAGATTTATATCCCAGAGGAAGAAAGCTACACTCTGAAAGTGAAGCAGAAGGGTAAGATGCAAGATAACCTTTCTGTACAGAATTCTGCTAGAGTCATGGATAGCGGATATTTCTACGGTTCTGTTGACGACGATAGGAGAAAATTCCATGGCAAGAATGGACGAATGCAGGGTGAACCTGGTGAGAGGCACAACTTATCGTCATTGAAGGCATACCCGTCAGGGAGAAAGCAGAGAGCTGATGTGAGCCATGGTGATTACGTTGAACGAGAAGATGAAGTGGTAATGGAGCAACGTTTGTCACTAGATAATGAGCTGTATCAATCTGGAAATAAAGGTAAGAAAGCTGAAGCATATTTGAATGATCGTCATGAAAGATTACAGGGCACTTTCCCTGGGTCCAACTCAACGAATAAGAAGCGGAAAATAAAGGAAGATGTTGTCTACAGGGACGATCGCAAAGAGAATGGTGGCTTGCAAGCTGACGTTCAGCAGCAAACTGATGACATCAGTTCTTCAAAGAAACGAATAAAAAAGAAGCCAGATGCTGATATTGGTCCTTCAGAAAATGAAATTTCGGACATGCCCATCATAGAGACAGGAGTTACAGATGTAGAGTTTGAGAGCAAACCAAAGAAAAAGACATTTACTTTGATCACGCCAACGGTACATACCGGCTTCTCATTCTCCATAATACATCTTCTTTCAGCAGTTCGAATGGCAATGATTACATTGCTTCCGGAAGACTCCATAGCCGTTGGCAAACCTATGGAAGATCAGAATGGGGAACATGAAGGTGGGGACAGTGAGCTGTTCTCTCAGAAGAGCATGGCTACCAGTAATTCAGAGCATGCTGCAGATTGTAATGTTCCTTCTCTTACCATCCAGGAGATTGTGAATCGCGTGAGATCAAACCCTGGGGATCCTTGTATTCTTGAGACACAGGAGCCACTTCAGGATTTGGTAAGAGGTGTTTTGAAAATCTTCTCATCGAGAACAGCACCTTTAGGGGCCAAGGGCTGGAAGGCTCTAGTAGTGTTCGAGAAATCCATGAAAAGTTGGTCCTGGATTGGCCCAGTGTCCTTTAGTCCATCGGATCATGATACCATTGAGGAAGTAACTTCTCCTGAGGCTTGGGGCCTACCACACAAAATGCTTGTCAAGCTTGTCGATTCGTTCGCAAATTGGCTTAAAAGTGGTCAAGAAACCTTGCAACAAATAGGTAGTCTTCCTCCCCCACCTTTGACCTTGCTGCAGTTTGATTTGGATGAGAAGGATAGGTTCCGTGACCTTAGAGCCCAGAAGAGTCTCAATACTATTAGTCCAAATTCTGAGGAAGTGAGAGCTTATTTTCGTAAAGAAGAATTTTTGAGGTACTCAATTCCTGACAGAGCATTCTCTTACACTGCCGCTGATGGTAAAAAGTCTATTGTTGCCCCTTTGAGAAGGTGTGGCGGTAAGCCAACATCAAAAGCCCGTGACCATTTCATGCTGAAACGTGATCGTCCTCCGCATGTTACTATTTTGTGCCTTGTAAGAGATGCTGCTGCCAGATTGCCTGGAAGTATTGGCACCCGTGCTGATGTTTGTACTTTGATCAGAGACTCCCAGTTTATCGTTGAGGATGTTTCTGATGCACAGGTTAATCAGGTTGTCAGTGGAGCACTGGATCGGTTGCATTACGAACGTGATCCTTGTGTACAGTTTGATGGCGAAAGGAAACTGTGGAAGTACTTACATAAGGAAAGGGAAGAAGAAGACTTTGAGGATGATGGTACATCATCTACTAAGAAATGGAAAAGGCCAAGAAAAGATGCTCCAGAGCAATCTGACCAAGGAACAGTGACTGTTGCTTACCATGTACCTGAGGATCAAACTGGATTTGATTTGTGTTCAGATCTTAATGCCGAGCCATCTTATGCCGAGGATGACAAAACAGTGGAGCCTGTGTGCGATGACATGAGACAGGATGTAGATGATGACATATGTAATGCTACTGAGCAAGCAAATATCCATCATGGTCCATCAATTGGATGGGAAAGTATGGACTTCAACCCAAGTCAAGAAAATAAATTGCTGTGTCAAGAAAATTCCACAAATGAAGATTTTGACGATGAGAGTTTTGGGCGAGATAGGGCAGTTGGACTCTTAAGTTCTGGCTTGTTTTAAGGAATATGTCAGGTACTTTTTGTTGTTAGAGTGCCTTTTTTGTTGAACAATGCAATATCAGATTATATTATGTAGTTCAACTCAACATTACTGTAACCAATTGGTCTATGTGTACATTGATTAAGAATTCCTGTTCTTGGTCCTGTTGCTTCTCTCTCTCTCTCTCTCGGAGTGATTTATCTTGCTACATTTCTCAAATTTATCCTATGAGGGCACCAAATTGACCTCCTGTTTACAATGTAGGTTATGAGTATGTATGTGTGTGTTAACTGAATGATGTCATTTGGAAAAAATTGTATTTTTGGTAGAGAAGGGATAACTACCGCCGTATCAACGTCTTTAAAATAGAAAAAATTGTGATATTGCTGCTGGTGTGACCCATGAGGTCTTTCTTGCATTCCAAACCCATCATGTTAGATTTAGCAATCTCGAGGTTGAAATGGTGAACTCTTTTAGTGTGGTGTCAAGAAGCTAGTAATTTACTTTCTTCATATGTAGTCTTGTGTGTGCCTTTGTGCAGTTAGTGCACTTGCTGTTGCTTTGGGGTTTACGTAATAAAGCAGTCCCTGATGCATTTGCAGCATTCAGGTTCTCCGATGCCGAGAAGCATGGTCTTTGCCATTGAGGGTGGTTGTTCAGTGAAGGTGCAAAACTTGCATGTTGATTTATATTAGTTTGTGGAGTACCTGAATCAGTTGTTCGGGCTTACAGCTATCCTTACACACCTGATCTTATCAATACTTTTGCTTCTCTCTGATTTTTTTATATGATTACTTCCAGCCCACTTCCAAGTCGACAAAGGTTGACATGTTGCATTCATGATGAGAAGCTCATGGTATTCAACCACTTGCAGAGATGGTTTAACCATGCAAGTATTTTTGACAGCCTTAACATGAGTTCATTAGTGGGACAAGGCTTAGTTTATTATTGTTGTTAACGTGAGGTGACCGGCGTTATGCAGAAACCTTGAAGCTTCCAGATTTGCATGTGTAGTTTGTTAGGAGATTCTCCGTGATGCCAGGCAATTTGAAGGACGGAGAAACCTCATCTTGGTAAAGGAAGATAACTGTTTAGTATATACCATTTGTAGTTATGGTGAAGGAAGATAACTGTTTAGACGCCTCGTCTCGGCATTCTTCGAGTTCCTTTCTGCACTCGATTCACATCCTCAGATGTCCAGTGCCACAAGTTGCGAATATATTTTGCCTGCACATATAAACCAGGCAATGCTGATTCTTTCTACATTGATTACGAATAGTTGTCTGTCAACAGGTTGATGAGACAACAGTGAACACGTCATTTGTCATCTTAAGGTCTTCTTTTACCATTTCAATTGGCGTGATACTGTGATCAGATTGGAGGGATTGCCACTCCGTAGATTTGCTCGTTCCTTTTTGAGTGGAATCTCATGCGGGACTGGCTGGAATTTTGCTTGTTTGGTGGGGAGGGCAGGGATTTTACGTTCATAATGGCTAGTCGAGACACTCAAAAGTGTCCCAGATACCAACTCATTTTGTTAAGAAAGAAATAATGTTCTCGCCTTTATGTGATTTACCATGGATCAAGGAAAAAATGCAATTGTCTTTTCCACTCTCCAATGGGAATACAAAATAGATTGCCTCTGAGAAAAGTCATACGTTGGGGCATAATCGTGCGGATTTTCGCTGGGCGTTATTTTCCTTGTCGACAACGGACAGATCCAAGTAGGTAAGCAATTGGTTCCATGCGAATGTAACTCTTGAGAAGCCATTAGAGCAAATTGAAAAGCGTTATGTGAATAACCCACTAAAGACGTCCGCGTATGCAAGAAATCCTTGCTAGGAATCACTCACTAGAAACTATATATACACAGTAACTGGAATTTCCTCGTGAATCAAAATTGAAAAAGAACATGCTGGTACATACTCCTCCTTTTCCAAGAAGAAATATAGGACTAAACAATAAATGAACTTGGTCTGTAAAACAAAGGGGAAACAAGAGAATTTATATACTATATACACACAATCATCGATCTCCTCTTCCCAAGCTCTTCAGTTGATTGCTGTGAGTGGAAGTCTGGAGTCCCTTACTGATTGTGCCGACTCATTTAAACCCAGAACGTACTTTATGTCTCCGTTTGCTTGCTTTGAAGATTTCATTTCCCAGAATAATCTGAGCAATTCCTCGAAGGATGGAGTTCGCAGTTCTTCAATAGACGCAATGGTAGGTAAGTTAAACTGTCTCCTTCTTGGTGTTGAGCAGGTCGGTTCATCCACCTGCTCACAGCAATTGCTTAGCTGGTGAATGAGTAAAAAGATGGCAAAAGATACCTCTTATGTGTTACACAAATGCCCACAGTGCAAACATGCATAGAACAAAAATAAGAAGTGCACATGGACTTCCGCATGCTTGCTTTGCAGGATGTGCACAGGCTTGTGCGGGCGCACGCCTGCAGAGAGAGTAAACACTGAAACCCTTACCTCATATTCCTCGAGAAGACAATTCCCCGAATCTTCCGTGATCTCCAAAATTTTGTCGTAGTGGCCACCCTTCAATTCCCTCATATGCCCATAGCAAGGGGAAATTACAGATTTGAGGTTTGCACATGCATCTTGGTCAAGTTGTAGCGAATCTGCAAAGATGGGACACTCACTATGAATGATTAATTATCTGGAGGGCAGAAATGGGTATACTAATAGGAGATGGTGCATTCATGAAACTGAAGACTGACCATTGATTGATGACTGTATGTCACTGTTTGCAACATCAACGTCATCAAGTGTAGCAGACAAGGTAGAAGAAAATTGAGCACGTAGGTTTTGATTGACTTCGACAGCTTTCCTGATAAGAAAACCACAAAAATGCCAAATGACGAATCGGGAGTTTGTAAATGATTTAGAAGGACACAATTTTTCCAGGAGCAAGTTTACCTAACAATGGAATCAACAGAAGCCACATTTCTCTTCTCTAGATCGATCAAAGATTCTTGGGCATTCTTCCATTGATCTGCACCCATATTTCTCTTCCTAAAGCTGCACAGCCAGTTGTCCATTAGTGATACTTAAAAGACACAGAAGCCAACTAGAAAATAGATATCAAGCCAGAGAATGCTAAGGCAGTGTTAGCTTCATTGAGCCATACCAGTTCTGAAGGACCTCCTCCAGAGCCTTTTTCCCAACTTCCACAGCAGAGTTGTCCTCAATATATTGTGACTCTGTCTTTTCCATGTGCACGGTCCATTCTGCCTTCACAGTCGAAGTGGAATCAACCATAGTTGACATTTGTTCTTGCAGTTTGGCAGCTCTGCTAGTTGCACTCTCGCGAAGATTTTGCACGGCCATTTGAACCTGTCAATAGAGAATCACATGTTTGATACTTGTAGGCAAATAAGAGGTGCTGCATGCATAGATACATAAAAATTGAAGAAAACGAGGTCCTTCCAATAAATTTAATAGTCAGTTAGTACCAGTGTTTTCTTCCTTGCATTTGAACTTGCAAACAGCTCTGCCACTTTTTCTAGCATTTGCCTTTCTTCATTGGCAGCGCATTCCTATAAGCACCACAATGGAAGTAATATTAGTTGTATTCAGGTAGTTTATTGTTTCTTTAATATCCATGGAATAATATTACTATTACCACCTCAAATTTCTTCTCAAGTTCAGACAGCTTTTGATCATTTACGGTTTGTGCATCTTCCACGATCTGGTTTAGCTTGGTTGCATGCATGTCCAGAGTCTCAAAGAAGTTGACTGTGATTTTAGAAACTGATCTTGCAGTTTCCACTGCTCTGGCGTGTGCCTGTTCCACCATTACAATAGGAAGAAAGATCTGTTAAGATTACAAATTTGAAATATTGAAGCTAATGGACAGTTGAAGCATAAGCAAGAAAGTAAAAACCTCGCGTTGTTGCTGTGCATACGATATCAGCATCTCCTCTTGTTTGAGAAGACTATCATGAAGCTCATTTAGTAGTGTATTGGCCTCTGAAGCAATTCCTTTGAAGAGCTGCACCGTGTGCATGAAGGTTAATCGGATCACAGTAGACAATAGGAAGGTGTAATTCAAGACAGCAATTATGGAGTAGATAATTACTTCTTCAAGTCTACATGAGTGCTTAGAAACCTCAGAATTGAGACTTGAAAATGTGGATTGAGAATTCTCATCAAGCTCCCCATCTATATTGTCCAATGCTTTTACACCAGAATCATACACGTCTCTGAGTCTTCTTAGTCGTTTTCGAAGTTGATCAGTGACCTACGAAAAGATCAAAAGCGATGTAACTCGCTTAGCTCAGTTACAATGATGAAAAAATATGCGTTTGCCCACTTAATCTTACTTCTGATTTCGTTGACACGAAGGATTGCATATCTTCTTCCATGTCCTTCAGTTGCTCCTCTTGATGTGTCACAGAAGCGGCCACAGTCTTATGCAATGCTTCAAGCTGTTGACTGAGCTGGGATTGAAAATTCTGGATGAGTGTTCTGTTTTCATCTTCAATTTTGTCCTTGCGTTCTGTAACCAATGTCCCCAGTAAGTACAGTCTACATTACAAGACTACAGACAACAATGAAGTTAAACTTCGACACCAACCGATTTTGGCAAATAAACTGGAAACATCTGATGCGGCATTCTCCAACTCTGCTCGTATCTCAAATGCACGATCAACAAGTACTCTTTCTGAAAACAGACAATCAATAATATTTGAAATGCTTTCATATAAAAATTGACAGCACGTTATCAGAGCTAGAAGCCTTCAGTTGAAATTGACAACAGCACAGCAGATCTAATAGAAAGAAGACAGGTTTACTGAAGTACCAATGAAGACTTGGTAAAGTAATTTAGCAGATTAACAATTTTCCTTTTGCAGATTTTCCTAATTAAATAAGATTGACAAATAAATGGATGCTTAGTCATTTATAATCATCTAGACGAGGGTATTCATCCAATGCAGGAGATGATACATAATAGGAAACAAAGCATAGATAACAGATTGCTCATTCAGACAAATGATCCATGTCAATGCAGATTTTCAGTTGTGAAGGCAACTTTGTCCAGAGAACTAATTAAAAGAGAATGCTCTTTCTTACCAGATTTAAGGAGATTTGATATAAGAAATTCCTTCTCTTTTATTGTTGCATTTGCTTGTCTGTGCTTCTCCTCAAGGTCAAAAAGTGAATGTTCAGTTTCCTCGAGCTTTTTCTGTCGTTGAACAAGAATATCAAGTCTTGAACGAGTTAAAGCAATAAGGCATATATTGATTTTATGAAATAAAAGATAAATGCATGATACCTCAGTTCTTTCAAGTTTATTGCTCATCTCTGCAGCCAAAAGTAGCTGAGAATTGTAGAGCTCCTGAACCTCCATGAATTGCTGCTCAGATATCAAGACCCATATATCTGTTAGTGCCATCAGACTATTTAATGGTGCTGGAACATACCCTTGATTGAATACTAACCTTCTCTTTAGATTCAGTTTCAAGTTCCATCCGTTCTATCTTTTCAGCCATAGCCTGAGAGATATAGAGGACCAAGTTAACCGCCATAAAATTTTAAAAAACGCATAGCTTCGTAATGGAAAGCTTGCTCTACAGAATACTGGTGCAGTTTTATGATGAGAGGCACAAACCTTCTTTTCAGCCTCTTCAAGAAGATAGCGGTCTCGTGGTATATAGATTCCATTTTTCTCTCTTGCAGCATATACCTCTATATGAACATATGAAAACATTTGTGTTGTCAAACATATTATTCAGCAAGTCGATCATTTCTTATAGTATGCCTTTAGCAAAATAAAGGATCCTTTCTGGAAAAGCATTAAAGTACCCTACCTTGCTTAAGACGATCGATTTCAGAGTATAAGTCCTTGATCACTGCAGATTTCATCATCTTCTGATTAATCTGATACAGAACCCATTCAAACAATTAAATGAGTTAAAATTAAAAAGAAAAAGAAAAAGAAAAAGAAAAAAAAAGCTAAAGTATTTTGCTATAAGACTGAAAGAATGAAGATAATTACAATTAAATTACTAACCTCAGGCTTATTCTTGATGTTTTTCGCTCGATGTGCATAATCTAAAGTGCTGAGTGTCTCTTCCAAGCAGTGGACAGATGGTGATATCGTAGCAATGATGCATGTCTTCGTTTTTCCTCCAAGGGAATCCCTCAACAATCTTGTGAGTTTGCTATCCCTGATATATCAATCAATGTCTTCAGTGACTGGAGCTGCTAACTTTCACAAAAACAGAAGTTCCTGTGATACACCATACATCTCACTCTCACCTATATGGAATGTGACCAGAGTGCTCAACCAGTGCATTAATAACTCGTCCGAGTGTAAGCAAGCTTTTGTTGATTTCCCCAGCTTCCCTTGCTCTGCCCTGCAAGAGTAAGCCCCTTTACGATGCCGGATAGGTAATTTGTATAATCTTGCATTGCATACAGAGTATAAATTGCCGTGTTGCTCAGCAAATCTTGGCATTTTATTTCATAAAATGTGGAAAACATTGATGTCTTCAAGTAGATCCTTTCATCTTTTGCTTTCTAGTAAGTGCTAAGAAGTGTTATGTACATATACCTCTCTGGCACCCGAACGTGAAATGTTCTCAGAACCAGCTAGATCAACTAGATTTAACTTCCCGCACTTAATCATCTCCTCTCCCTCCGGAGTACACTCTTTAATATGGATTGTAATTGAAAATATGGAGTGTGAACGACTGCTTTGCTTGTTGAGAAGAGTCTCAGCTGTGCGCCGCTTGGCAGAGCCTTTCTCCAGTATCTTGTAGATCTCATTTGCCGAATACACTATCTCTTCTTCTAAGCCTCTAACAAATACACCTCCCTTCCCATCTTCCATTAGAGCTATGGGTTTCTTAGACTTGTCATCGGTGAACTTGGGACATTCTTCAGGAGCTAACAGATCTGTAATCTCCTCATTGTACAGCTCTAGGAATGTAACTTTCATGCTGTATTCTGCATTTTGTGCTTCCAGTATATTGAAGATTTGCCTGACTGCTCTAGGAATAACCCCCGCATCCACTGGGAAGTCTCCATTCTACGAAATACAAGAGGAAAAATCAGAAAGAACTTAAAAAATAACCACATCTTTGTACCTTCACGAGTCATGTCAAGACAACCTTTTTTCGGGAACCTCCTTCCATCGTGTATGTTTTCCCTGTTCCTGTCTGACCATAGGCAAAAATGGTGCAGTTGTAGCCCTCCAGCACTTCAAACACAATTGGCGACACAGCTTGATCATACAAGTCCTTTTGCTGGGATGTGGGACCAAATACCTGTGAAAGGAATAAGTCAACCTCAACACTAGGACAACGAATTAGTCAAACTCAACGCTAGGACAATGTAAATATTCACTGTATCCTTCTACAGCATTCAGCTGCAGGTCAGAAGATTAGAGGTCAAGTGGAGAAATTGATCAGGTAGATACTGAAGTAAAGTCAGTCTAACAATCCAGCAAATTTCATGCTGAGGTAAATCCTCCGGATACGTTGTTATTTTTTCACGAATTTCAAGAACTGAACTAAAAGCTAATGGTAATTACACGCATGAACACAGAGTTGTCTGCGACTAGGAGTGTGAACCCACATATAATCAGAGAAACGGAACCATCAGTATTTCTCTCTTTCTCTCTCCGTTAGAATATGAAGAACAATGGAAGAACAAGAAATTGGAAGGATTTATGCAAACCTTGTCAAACATGAAGGTTCTATCAATCTGCTTATTGGCAATATGCTGGACGGCAGAAACCTCTCTCCTACCCTCATTACATGAGACCACCACTGGTGTATGTATTCTTAACTCATCATCATTCAGTGGCCTACAAAAGCAAATGCAAGAGTTCGCAAGACCGATCATTAAATTTTCCACTTTGTGAGCAAATAAAGCGGTCAGAGAGAACAAGATCAAATCTAAACGATGCGAACTTGAATAGACCGACCTGCATCGCACTATAACCTGCACGTTGACACCCTTATCCTTATCATACTTGTTGCTCGAATTGGAGTCGGCCGAGCGCAGATCCCGCCCTGACTTATCGCTGGACCTCGGAGTCTGTGATGGGGATAGCGAGACCAAACCTCCCCTTCTCTGCAGGGACAGAGCAGAGTCCATACCTATGATGTCGTCCGACGCGCGAATTATATGACCTGGTTCCCAGTGAGTCAGCTCAAATGATCGAAAATCCTCTCTCCTAAAAGTACCAAGACAAGCCAAAACAACTTACATAACGTTGCTGGAGAAGAAAACAACAGCAAATAGCACAAAGATGAATTCAAAAAACAAACACCGCGATGAAGAAAGGCTGTGAATCAGCACAATGCCGTGTAATGTAAGCACTAAAACTTGAGGTCCTACGCGAATGCTGCGTTAGAATCTCGAGCTCAAAACGATCCAAAACAATGAGCATCAGCAGCTCACAGAGCCGATCAAATTCTCTAATCTACGCGAATGTCCATCCGCAGACACCGTCATTGCTCCCGGACAGCGGAAGAGGCAATGCAAACCGGAAGCCAGAACATCGATCTACATCTCGGCGACGTGAAACGAAGCATTCACACATCGGAGTTAGGTACGATTTGCATCGTGTGGCCAGATTCTCCGAAACGAACGATCGAAATCTGGGAGAATGCGAGAAGCAGCGAGGAAGTCAGCAATCCAAAGACGAGAAAGAACTTACCGATTACAGCAATGGCCGGGCAGCGAAGAGCTAAGCTCTCTACTGATTCGATGTCGCAGGAGAAGATGGAGAGAGAGAGAGAGAGTATGAGACAGTGAGGTGTATGCAAATGGTGATAGTGTAGAGAGAGAGAGAGCGCTACAAGCAATGGCGTTGTGCGTGTGTATGCATATATGAAATGATGAGAGAGAGAGAGAGAGAGAGAGAGAGAGCTCATGAGGAGGAGAGAGGAACGGCCGGCATTTGACGGCCGGTGTTGACGGCGTTAGCGCGATTTTTGTTTTCGCATCCGACCGTTGAAGAAACTTCGACGCGAGAGAGAGAGAGAGAGCCTTTAATCATTTTTGAAATTTTTTGAAACCCGGCTCAACTGTATAATGCCCTCGTATTTCCCTCATATTTCAAATTTTAACCTCTCTCCACTCTTTAAATTTACATTACGCTTCCGGTTAATAATACCAAAAAATGAATTAGATCAATAATTTTTTTTTTTTGTGTGCTTTCATATGTACTCCAAGCCTGAACCTTTCCTATGAATGAGCAAACGTGGGCCCGAGCGGAACAAGTTGGGTCCATTGGCAATATTGAGATTGTGGTCTTGCGTAGACAAGATAGGGACACACACGCACAACCTTTGTCTTAGTTTGAAGAATTCTCATCTTCTTGATAATTTTCTTTTGTCTTCAAAGAATTAGGAAGATGATTGACCATGTCTTGAAGATTTGTTAAGGAGGGGGTTTGGAGTGTCTTCCAAAGCTGGCTAATGAATGGGAGGATTGATTCATCTTCGCAAGTCAATAAACATGTGGCCATACTGGTAAATGGATTAAGGGTGGGGACGCTAGTGTCACAGGTGCGGGTTCGACTCTAGCGCTCTGCAAAGGAGACAAAGCAAAAATCAGAAAGATGAGAGTTAGATATAGAAGAGATAAAATATATATATATATATATCATCTTCGGGGCCCGTCATGTGGTAGAATCAGCAAGGGAATCATTGGAAGCTCAAGCATGGCATTTATATCAAATCCAAGAAGGTGCTCGCAAGAAAGAAGATGAATGCATTGCGTTTTCATTGAAAGCTTTCTCATAGGATCAGAGCACTGAGCCCTGCTGGCTAAGGATCTTCCGTTAACAGTGCTTTGTCTACAATATGTAATGTATCTGCTGGGCCTGGTAGCTTTCTGGTTGGGCAGAGGAACAGAAAAAATGCAGCTTGGACCCATCTTTTCTCATGTCCTGTATATAGCGCATGAGTTGCGTACCTAGAGAATTGATTGCAAATAGTGCACGGATCACGGAGTCTTAACTTCGTCATCGAAAGCCGAAACATGAACATTTGCAATAACGGATCGAGAGACTTACATTCAAGTGGGGCGAAGCGTAGGATTTCACTGAAGATTTCGAGATCACTAGAAAACCTGCATGCCTAACGATGACACCGAAACTCGGTAGGTAGAGAGGAGGTGAGGCCTACCGCCGGCCCAGCTCGAGGTCCACAGGTGCAACACTAGTCAAAAGGATCTGAATTATTTTCTCACAGTGGCTGTGTTTCTTTGCAAGAGTAATTTGTAAGGAAGTAGGTGAAGGGAGCAATTTTTCAGGGCAAATGTCCACATGCCAAAGCGAGTGTGAAGTGGTGAGGAATTGGGTGATTGGGGAAAAGAAGAACAGGTGGGGATTGGAGTGCGGTGGCAAAGTTGCCCCACGTGATAAAGAATGATGGTGAGTGAGCACATGATTTTGGAGCCTGCTCGATGCCTTTCTTTCCATTTCTTTTTTAATTTTTTTTTGGAGTTTCGTTTTTACATTTATATTATTTATTCAATTATTAAGTGTGCAAAATTGCTTTGGCAGCCCTCACTTTTCCCTGTAATTCAACTGTCGCTGCCTCATCTTTCAGTAGCTTCCTGGCCAAAACAAAACCCAACACCGTCTCTTGACAGTCTTTTTCTTTCCTTTTTTTTTTTGGGCAGAGACAAGCATTGGTTACCTAACAAGCAGTTGCTTCTGGCGTGATTGCGAAGTTGGCAATGTGTGCACAAGTCCCCTCCGAGACTCCCGGTTAGCTCAGGCTTAACATAAAAATGACAACTTTGCTTACTTTTCTTCTAAAGTACAAAATAATCGGCATGCCAAGGGAAAGTGGTTCCCATGTACTGAATTTGCACATCAATCGAACCGGTCGAAACCTGCCACATTCTATCAATGTCAACGACGGGCCGAGGAAGACTGGCGAGGGACATCGGCCCTCTTGATCACTTGGTGTGTGGTGCAATTTATACCATATCTATATAACAAACAATCTATAAAAATTAACGAATCTCCCGCTCGAACTGGGTATGGCAATTTGTGTATCCCCTCCTACTTAAGGTAGATGTTTGGAAGACATGCACATAGCAATTTGGGAAATTTCTCACCCATCATTCTTTCCTCATGTATACTCTAGTCTAGGCTCAAGAAGGGTCACTTGGTCAGCATTGGTCTCAAGTAGGGCAGAGACATGAAGTAGCTCTCTTCACTTTCTGTGGCACCACATGTGTATTCGCTTGAGGCGTACTCCATGTATTATGCAGCATATGCTTCACTTCACTCCTTTTTATCTTCTCATCACAAACTCACAACTTACTTAGAGACCCTTTCACTGACAATTCCTTCGAAATAGGAATCGATTATTTCCTCTCAAAATTCATTGCTGCTTCTTCAAACTCCTTTCAAGTCCCTTTAGAGAGGAAAAACAGAAAAAAAAAAAACAAAAAACAAAAAAGAAGAAGAAGGAGGATTCTGGTGTTCACTTGACCGTGCCTGCGAAACCGATGCACGCGAGTCGTTAGATTTGGCAAGAGTCGCACAACCCACCGACTTACATGAGAAAGATACATGCGGACATTCGAGCAGAATGCAGCTAATGAAGATTGAATCAGCAATGACTTACGATAATTAATCTAATTTGCAGGAAGAGAAAAGAGAAAAAAAGAAAAGAAAAGGAAATGGTGGATCAATTAAAGAACTATAAATATCCAAAGCGTTAAGCGGGAATGTAATCATGCGAGTAACGTGTGATTAATGATGATTAGACACTTGGAATGTGACAAAGCGGTTGAATTTATTGGACCCGAGTAAAGAGACATGGGCCAAAGCTGGTCCACCCGGCGTGTAGATGTGGGCTATTAGGAGGACCTAACTAGATAATGGGCCAACACATGCTGTACTGTAGAAAAACAAGGGAAAAATCTTCAATATAAAAGAGAAGAAAAGAAAAAAGAAATCAGCAATGTTTCTTTTTACTGTCTTAGGCTCTTAGCAATCCATTCGATCTCTTCCGAGAGATCCCACAAGATCGACAATCGATTCGATAGTCTTCGGCATTGAGATCACTATAATATTGAAGTTTTCTATCGAATTAGACTGTAATAGATATAATTACGATAGTGACAACGAAAATGGTAAAATTGAATACTAGCAAAGAGCTAGTATTCAAAAGCGTAGGTGCAATGACGACACGCTTTTTTTTTTTATTCAAAAGTGACCAAGTCCTTCCCAAATCTTATTAAAGTAACTTTTTTTTTTGGGTCAAAACAACGATAAGCACGATGACGATAATTGTCTCTAACTAAATTTCAGAGGTGTGAAGCACATGTCTTCTGGGTGTGCCAGCACCAGCAGAAGGTATGTGTAAGAACAGTTGGTGTTTCTCGGTCTCACCAACGGAACTTAACCGTAGTACCCCCCCCCCCCCCCCCCC
>BCNH02000002.1:14883884-14908540 GCA_001662345.2 Metrosideros polymorpha var. glaberrima | reverse complement strand
CCCCCGGGCGCGAATAAGTTATTCTTGTAAGAGTTTTTTTAATGTGGGCGATATTAATTGACAATTGTAATTAACGTATTACGGTGTAATTACCGTCTTACGGGGTTGATCTGATAAAGGTGAAATATAAAATTTCTTAATAAATTTAATATGGGCCTAGCATGTGTGGGCCGAGTTGAGCCCGGCCTGTAATGAGAGAGTCCGGCTGTAAACCCTATAAATAGCGCTAAAGTCTTTCTTCTAACCCTAACGCACTCATAACTCGCATAAAGAATCCAGAGAGAAACTCTTTATGTGAGGGCCGCCTCATTGAGTCAGGGTATTTAGAGGGCAATAGAGGAGAAGGACTTCAGTTTCGGATCGTCGTAGTTCACATCAAGAACGATGGATCCCAAATCAGGTACATAAACCTCTTTACCATTTATGTATGTTGTAGATCTAGCTACGATGATCTTGGAGAACCGCTCGGGGTAAGTGGCCAATAGCTGGTATTAGAGCCACCGTAGCCTAGATCTCACGCCTACTGTTTTGGCTCGTTTTTTGAATTTATGTATGATAAAAGTGGTCATAAAGCATACGGTTGGATTCGTCTTGCTGAGATGAAGATTTCGAGTGGTCGCGACGCTCAAACGGACGTCAGGCGGAGACGCACGTGCTGACACACGCTTGGGTGGAGCTGGGCGCGAAATTCACGCCCGCCAGGCATGCGTGAGCTGCGTGGGCGCGTGCACAACACGCGCCTGGGGTGACGTCACAAGCGTGCAGCCCACTTTGGGTCGACCCAACCCATTGACCCTGCGACTCGACCCAGGATCAAACCCGACCCGAGGACCCATGGGTTGAACCGGTCAAACCGATTTGATTGGATCGTTGACCGGTTCAGACTGATTCGTTGAGCTCTGCGCATGTGCGTCACGTGCTGCGTGTGAGCCTTACCCACTGAACCTTCAGGTGGTGCGTGAGGGTGTGTCCAGGCTTTGTTTGGGGCGTGCAAGGTATCGGCATGTCCGTATTGAGGAGCTCTACATTGTGGTATTCTTAAATTTTATGTTTGGTGCTTTTAAGGAGGTCAAAATGCTTATAGAACCTTATATATACGTGTATGTTTGGGATATTTGTGCATTTTTTCTTGTATTTTCATATGATTTCGAAAATACATAAGGTAGCCCACATATATATGACCACATAAAATATATGTAGAGCTTAATTTATTGATCGCATGTATAAGGGTTTTGGAACAATGCCATTAGTATGACATGTTGATTTTAGTGATAAAATGCCCATATTTTGAGGACTAAAATCACATGTATAAAGTAAATGTGAGACATAAAGTTTATATCCTTGGTGTGAGTGATTTTCAAAGATTCGATTAGGTCGTGACCGCCAAAGTGGCATACTTGTTTGGGTTTGAGAAATTTCGGTCTCACATTGTTGGGGATGTCTCCTGTTCTAATGCGTGCTTATACTCCCAAATGGGGTGATTATATATTGGTTCATGGAGGGATACACGTACAACATATGGTTGGGGATTGACTGATCCTAGTGGTTCATCTACCCAAAGATGGTGAATTCGCAAAAGATTGGAATATATTCTCATGACCGTTGTTATGTGAAGAGCATATAACTGCATGTCATATATTATGTCCAAAGGTGATTATGTGATGATTTATGTAACTCTCAGAAGGATACTCACATGATGGACATTGTTTGTGTTCCAGTCATATTTTATGTGAACGGTAACTCATTTAATATTGAGATTCTTACTGATTCAAACTTTAAGAAATAGAAAGAGAATTTTCTGTTTGGAATGGAGCTGACAGATGTTCATATTGCTCTTACTAAGTGCATGAACCTCTTTACCCTCTATGTATGTTGTAGATTTAGCTACGGCGATCCTAGGGAGCCGCTCGGGGTAAGCGGCCGACAGCTCTCTCTCAGGAAAATGTTCGGCTGTCCAGTCCAAAAAATGTCCTGGACACCCCCTCAACGTTGTCGTGTTATGCATCATGTCTCGACAGGATTACACATGGACTGAGCGTCTCTTGATGTTTTGGTAGGTGACGCCGTCTCGAAACATCAGAAGCAAACTGTGAGCCTTCTGTCTTCTTCTTTCGATCCCGTCATCATTCGTAACCAGATTCTCGAGTCATCGTTGAAAATGGCCAGAATATGCCGCCGAATTCAGGCGTCAAGATTCAAGATGCATCGCGCTGTTGACGGATAAAAGTTAAGATAGTCCCTATGGAATCTGTGTCAGAGACTTTTTGTTTCAAGACAGCTAGTGGCCAAGAAGAGTGCTATTTTTGGACATCGCTCGGCGGCTAAAACTAAAAGCAGCTAAACATGCCCGAGGATGAGATCAAGCGGCACGTTTCAGTCCCTCTTATTATATAAAGCATTGCAGACGATGAACTGGTCGTGAGGTTCAGAGAGAGCACACAGAGCAAATATGGAGTTTCGCAGTGCCCTCTGGAGCACTCTTTTCTTGCTCTCTTTGTACAATACCAATGGTGAGCAAGCTGCACATCGTTGGGGCATTGGATGAGAGGAGTTCGTGCTGCTAGTCTGGGTTTTAGTGCATGCTTTTTATGTTTTCCGTTATCGCCTGGTTAAATGAGTTGAACTATGTTTGATCATAGCCATCTCTACCATAATTAGCGCGATGAAAGAATGTTATGCCAAGCAGTCGGGATGAGGGAAAAAAAGGTGTTAATCACTGACTGGACACACCCCACAACATTTCGAGTCTCGTGGCTGAGGCCTACAGCCTTTGAAACTTGAGCAACTGAACTTGCATTTTAGTCTAATGGTTTATGCCTTGTCTTTCCGGATGCTACATTTCTCATTGAAGTTGTGATTTGCAGCCGCCAATTCCAAGCTCTTCCGCGAGTACATTGGAGCAGAATCGGATACGATCCAACTATCTGACATCCCCGTAAACTCTAAAGTCGAATTCCACTTCATCCTCGCCTTTGCAATCGACTACACAAGCGAAGACAGTCCGTCTCCGGCCAACGGAAAGTTCAGCGTCTTCTGGGAAACCAACCATCTGACTCCTTCAGCTATAGCTTCTTTTAAGCAGAAACATCCGAACGTCAAGGTTGCCGTCAGCTTGGGTGGAGACAGCGTGGGAAATGGCAAGGCCTTCTTTGATCCGAAATCCACAAGCTCCTGGGTTCAGAATGCCGTATTGTCGCTGACTGGGATGATCAAGGAATACCACCTCGACGGAATCGACATCGACTACGAACACTTCAAAGCAAGTCCTAGTGTTTTTGCGGATTGCATTGGGCAGCTCGTAACAAGGCTCAAGAAAAGCAGGGTAATCTCATTTGCATCAATCGCTCCATATGAAGACATCCAAAACTATTACTTGGCTCTGTGGAAGAAATACGGGAGTTCCATTGACTACGTCAACTTCCAATTCTATGCGTACGACGACATCGGTGTTTCACAGTTCCAGAGTTACTACAAACAACAAGCTTCTAATTTTGAAGGGGGACAAGTCTTGGCCAGTTTCATGAGCAAAGGGGGAGGAGGACTCCACCCTAATGAAGGGTTTTTCCAGTCCTGCAACGAGCTGAAGAGCCAAGGAAAACTTGGAGGCATTTTCATATGGAGTGCTGATGATTCCATAGGAAACCACTTCCAATTTGAGAAGCAATCGCAGCAACTGTTGGCTGCGTAGCCATTGTAGTTCTTTCTCTGTTTTTTTGTTCGCTTTCCTCATTTTCTTTTACGTACTTCTCGTTCGAGGCAGGTTCACCAGACATGGTCCATGTGCTCACCGAGTCTAGGCAAGAAAATAAGTACCGTGTGTGCCAAGTCTAGGCAAGAAAAAACACCATCTTTCGAGATATACGAAACCACCTGTAATCAGCTGTGCTTACGCTGCATGCTGACAGTGACTGGCTATATTTTTTACCAGCTTGCTATTCATGTGAAGTTGCAGTCTAAGCATGAGCACGAATGAAATAAATCCTCTCTTCCTGTTCAAGACAGGGGAACTATTTCATTCCAAAACCTGAAGAGGAGAAGATTACCTCCTACATAACAGTTAACAGATCATTCTGGAAAATAGACCCAAGTTTGACAACAGACATAAATTAAGGCATGAAGTCGTGGCTTCTGGCGACAAAAAAAAAGAGAACAAGACTCGAACCATATGTAACTGAAGATAACAGAAGCTTGGCCCCCAAAAAAGATATTGATAGATTCCAAATAAAAATGGAAGATTCATCCAACCAACTTGGTTCGAAAATGTCGAGGCACAAACAAGGTGAAGCTAGAAAGGCAAATGTCAAACAAATTTTTGCATTCATGTGCTTTGATGCGAAGTCTTAGATTCAAGTTCTTTCTTTAGCAATGGGCAAAGATTAACCTAAAAATTCTGTACTCGTTAGACAGGACTCACAGATGATGAATACGTTGAAACCACATCGTGCCGAAGCCAGATACTTCAGGAGTCTGCCCAACTGGCCAGTGGAGACAAATGAATTAAGTCTGGTTTAGTTTCAAGGCTTGATTCAACATTTCAGGCTCAATCAGATTGAACCAAACTGAACCACAAATAGTCGTATATACCGAAGCCTCAATCAAACTTCAAGAGACTGTCAAATTGATCGACCACACATCGAAAACATGGGCAAAATAACTTGAAAACAGCACATTGAAACAACTTTCTTAAGCTTTAATGAGATAAAAAAAATCCACATATCTTGATAACGTTGAAAGATGAGATTGGGGCAACTATATGTTCTAAGAAAACTCTACTGTTCAAACATATGACAATGTTGTCGTTGACAATAATGCACTAAACATGCAATTTGAGCTCACAGGGCCATTCTAAACGGGAATGGAACCAACCGCCAGGGAAAAAGTCATTCTTAAACTACGGCTGGGCAAAAATTCCACGTATCCCATTTTTGAAGTCTTCTTTTCCACGAATCTTATTCTGCTTTATGTTTTGAAGATCTTCGTGCACCTGAATACCGCCATCCGCTCGTGCACCTTCCTACAAACTTGAGAACCTCATCAATTAAAATCACAGGGAGAGCAACAGCCAGCACCAAGAGCCACTCATTCAGGCTGAGAGGAACGATGCCAAATACTTGAGCAAGGACGGGCACGTATAATATCAAGAAGTGCAGGCCAAATGAAACAGACATAGCCAGAAGAAGCCAGGGGTTGACCCACGGCGGCATGCTCAGAAGGCTCCCATCCTCAGAGAGGGCATTAAGGGAATTGAACATCTCAATGGCAACCAAGACAGAGAGGGACAGAGTAGAGGCTTTGATTTTTCCACCACGGAAATATTCACATGGATCTGACTGATAGTCGTATACACTAGACCCAGCAGTGAAAGGTGTGACCGAAAAGCCTTCCCAAGAATGGCATTGACCCCAATTAGAAAGCTGCGAGTAAGTCACAAGGCTATGGCCATCTCCACTCAAATCAATGCCCAGGAACGTGTCATTAGTATACCAGATGATGAATACGCCTACTGTTGCTATCCCAACATAGAGCCCAATCACCTGTGGCAAACAAATTGCAAGGAATATGATGGAATTTATTTACAAAGCTGCACTATAATATACATAAAAATCAAGGGTTTGTAATTCAGAAAAAGGGCTCATACCATATAGCGGAACAATATCCAAGCAGTGATCAGTGAGTCGTCACTTCTTCTCGGAGGCTTCTTCATTATATCTTTATCTGGAGGGTTAAATCCCAGGGCTGTAGCTGGTGGTCCATCCGTAACAAGATTAACCCAGAGAAGTTGAACAGGGATCATGCCTTCAGGTATGCCCAGTGCTGCAGTAAGGAAAATAGAGGCCACCTCTCCAATATTTGACGATATCATGTACCTGAAATTTTCAAGAATGATAAAGTAGCACTTTCATCAAAGGATTAAATATTCCTTAGCTAATATTTATGGAGTTCTAGCATTGCTCCAGTTAAAAATCTATTTCCATAGAAGACATGCTAGGGATTGATTATGCGGATTTACATAAACAAGACATGTCTATGCCCTCACAAACCTCAGAGCTGTCTCTAACTAGCTTCCCATAAAATAGTAACAACCTTAATTATCTAAAATGTTGGTCCATTATATTCCAAATGATCAACAGCCAGTTCTACTTATTTCCTAAGGTTTTAAGGTATTGTTTAAGAAAAGAAGAATCAATGCAATATTCTAGCCCTCTTTGGTTGTTTAATTACTCGCTAAGTTGAAAGCTTACTGCCCATTTTTCGCCTAAGATGTCCATGAAGTTCTTTTACTTCCACCATTATAATCATTTAGCAAAGAGTAATTTTCAAGCCTCCTGATCATATGACTGATTACTAGCTCACGTATAGATCATGTAATAAAATTGATTCTTCAACCAGGGGCTTCCATAAAAAGGTGGCATCCATACTGTTACGCTAATTGTAGATCTAACATCCTTGCTGCACAAATGCGCACACCCATAAGTACTCGTGCTTTAGGACAAAACTAGAATGTATGTTCACAATTGGTACAAAATTAAAGCAAGAAGAAACCTGATGAAAGCCTTCATGTTGTTGTAGATTGACCTGCCTTCACCAACGGCAGCTACAATAGTGCTGAAGTTATCATCTGCTAAAACCATATCAGAGGCTTCTTTTGCCACCTGGAGTGATTCCACACAAAGTGTCGTAAGAACTTAGAAAAAATGAAAAGATACAGACCACAAGATCATGAGCGAGTTGTTAATTGTTCTAGCTAACTGATTAGCAGAGAGTAAAGCATCAAGCAAAGTTTGCTGGTTAAAACAAACTAAACTATACACTGCTGAGATCAGGCATTATTACAGTCCAATTCAAGGTTAATATGAGACAAGAAAGGAGAAGCTCCCCACCAAGAGGCTGCAATTTCCATATTAAGGTCATGGATGGAACAGACTGAACAATTCTTAGCTAGCATATGCCTAACATCCACAAAGTTTTTTTTATTTTTATTTGGGGTCAAATACCATCCACAAAGTTGGCCGCTCATTCTATGTTGCAGATTTACTAAGCCATGTGCATATCACACACCATTTGTGCTTCTGCTACTCAGTAAACTGCATTAACCATTGTCCCACTTGAACGTTGTCCACCCTGGAGATATGTTTATCAAATTACATTTTAAGATGGCAAAAATACAAAAGTAGTACCTCTGTTCCAGCAATGCCCATTGCAATACCAATGTCAGCCAATTTCAAGGCAGGTGCGTCATTGACACCATCACCAGTCATTGCAACAACTTCACCATCCTCCTTGAGCAACCTCACTATTTCTTGCTTATGCCGTGGTTCAGCCCTTGAAAACAATAGCCCTCCACTTTGTCTTAGATGATTTTTCTGATCAGGATGATCCATAAAATCTCTTCCTGTTAGACTCCTAGAGCTAATGCTTTCATGATATTCAAACACACCGATTTCACGACAAATAGCTTCAGCTGTATTCTTATTGTCTCCTGTAATTACCATCACACGTATTCCTGCTGCTTTGCAGTCCTCAATTGCTTGACGGACTTCCCTCCGAGGAGGATCCTTCAATAATAAGTAATCAATTAAAGTGTCAAGCTTGTGAATTTATGTAAACAGAAAATTTAAAAAACATTCACCCTAGAGCAACTAAGGAAGCAAATATATAGATGAGTAAGAAAGAGGCCACCCTACCCTTAGCCCAACCAAGCCAACAAAAACGAGGTTGCTCTCAATTGAAGAATAGTTGTTTGGATTAAGTAAAAGCTTATGAGCTGGGTGATCCTCATCGCCATTGTAAGTAGCAAACGCAGGGATTTCATCTGTGTATGCAAAGCCTAGACAACGCAGCGCGCTAGTTGACATTTCACGGAGGCTTTCTAGAATTTGATCCCTGCCATACTGATCCAACCCTACCACAGAACCGTCCAGGAGCTGAACAGAGGAGCTTCTTTCAAGAACATTTTCCACTGCGCCCTGTCAAATCTCAATAAAATAAGTGAACCACTCAAAGAACTTGACAAACATGAGTGTTTTAGTCGTCCCCATCATTCTCTATGCAACAGTAGTATATGATAGCATTCCCAACAGAAAGATGGTGGGTGCATGAGATAAGCCTCCCCCTCCATTTTTCTCTCTTTTCTCCTCACCAACTTCCTCACAGAATTAACACAGAACATGTCACACCAACTAAAACCTACAATTGTTAGTCAACAGGGAAAACTAAGTACCACTTGTAAGAATATGGATGCAGCAGAATTGATATTCTCCTTGACACAAAAGAGTTCAACCTAAACGAATGTTCTCGAATGAAATTTATTTGGCAGATCCTTGATTTGCAATAATTCTCCTATTCATCGTGTATTTTCCTTTAACAGCAGAACTTCACATGATTTCTCATTTTTCTTTTCAACCAAGATCATCTTTCTCAAGTTACTAAAAAGATAAGTCGCAAACTAGATTTTTACACCATACTAGACACATGGAAAACATATAAGACTTAGCATGTAGCCAGATAATAATACTGATACTTGTAGAATAAATTCATCATCTTCCATGTATTTTCCAAGAGAGGGGCGCAAAATTTTTGGCAGCTTTAGCATGATCTAACAATATGATTTTAATGAAGGAGCATTATTTTTTTTATTATTGTTGTCTCCTCGGGGTGGGGGACAGTGATCTCCAAAACACAGAAAGATTGCAATACCTTCACAAGCAGCATCTTTTTTGCAGAGCTTGAATTTGCAATAACCCCCATGGATTTTCGGTCACGATCAAACTCAAGAGTAGCAATCCGTTGTTCGAGTTTATTCCACAGTTGGCAACAACCTTGATAAAGGACATTTTGTTGAAATTACAATAAGAAAAAAGAGTGTGTCAGTGCCCAAGAACAGATCAAGAAACCATCACTACAATGATGAGGAAACATACGTAATACATCGCTATGATCATAAGATAAGCCATCCTCGATGCCTCCAGGAAATCCCATTTTCTCAACCAGAACCTGTTTTAAGATAGAACATACCAGTGAGAACCTAAAATACAACCATACCATCTCCAGGAACTGTATTAGCCGATTCAAACAAAGAATGTTTCCCCAGCAAACTACTAGTTACATGAAGCTGGCATATCTAACAGTAATGCCTTGTTTTTTATATTTGGAAAAAAAAAAGAGAATTTCCCAAACATTTTCCATCGAAATATGAATCCCCAAATTAAAATGAATTCCAGAATTTGCAAGTTCAAAGAGAGAAAGAAATTGCCCTGTGCTTGATACAATTCTGCTAGAACAGGGTTTAAGCAAGAGAAAGAAAGCTTGAAACAATAACGGATTTTTCTAAAGTTTCACCTTTAATGCTGCCTCAGTGGGAATTCCACTGGCTACAAAATGATGTCCAGATTTTTCTACACCAGCATCATTGCAAACAGCAGCAACCTTTGCAATCATTTGAAGATTAGCATCCATCCGCCCCGTGGGCCAGTCCTGAATTTTTCCATCAAAAGGATCATAGGTTGTCCCTTCCACAGTGAATGACCGCAAATTACCAGGCTGAGAACCCATAGCAACAAGCTTTGTTGCTGACATCTGATTGGTAGTCAGAGTACCTGTTTTATCAGAGCATATGACTGTCGTACAGCCAAGAGTCTCGACACTAGGCAATTTTCTAACAAGAGCATTCTTTTGTGCCATTTTCCGCGTGCCAAGTGCCAAACATGTTGTAATAACAGCCGGCAATCCTTCAGGAATTGCGGCCACTGCCAAGGCAACTGCTATCTCAAAGTAATACGTGCACTTCTCGAAAGAGAACTTGAAATTTTTAGGCCACCCATCCACGTATTCCCACGTAAGGAAGTATTTCACATTAATAAGCCAAACGAGTGCACAGACCACTCCAATTATCAATGTTAAAGCCTCTCCAAACTCATTCAGCTTTTTCTTTAAAGGTGTATCCTCCTCAATTTGTGACGCTTCTTGGATTTGTGAGTGCACCTTACCTATCTCTGTGGTCATTCCTATCTGTGTAACCAAGCAGATACAATTCCCATTCACAACAGTCGTCCCAGCAAAAACCATACACTTCTTTCCCTGAATATCTGAATTCTCCGGAACTACTTTAGCAGTCTTGCTAACTGCCTCACTCTCTCCGGTGAGAGATCCTTGTTCAACCCTAAAGGTTGAGCTTATGAGACACAACACCCGCATATCAGCAGGAACTTTATCACCAACCCTCAACTCCACGATGTCGCCTGGCAAGAGCTCCTTTGCGGGCAAGTTTGTTATCTTCTTTCCATCCCGAATAACAGTTGCCTGCTCCGATTGGATCTCTTTCAATGCCTCCAGTGCTTTCTCTGCATTGCTCTCTTGCCAAATACCAACAATGGCATTCACAATCAAGATCAAGAAAATCACAAGGGGCTCCACAAATGCAGTTATTTGCATCTCTCCCCCTTCCTCACCATCCAACCAAGCCAAAACAAATGACACAACGGCAGCAGCCAGTAAAATCCTAACTAAGGTGTCGCTGAATTGATCCAAAATCAGTTTAAAAATCGACACACCCTCGTGCTTCTCCAACTCATTATACCCGCAATTCTGTCGCTTCTTTTCTACTTCTTCAGATGATAATCCTACGTCACGGTTAACCCCGTATCTCTTTTCGCACTCTTGCGGGTCTTTAGACCATGCTGGAAAATCTTCTTGGTTGGATGACGGAATACTTGAACTTTCTCCCTTCCCATAGTTTTCGCCTCCCTTCCCCATTGCTGATCAGTCCTTATCGATTCCTCAAGAAACTTGGGCAAACCGAATGTATCCAATCTGATATGGAAATTTCACCTGGAACCAATATTATCCATGGGAACGATCATTACCTGTCCACGAAGAATCATGCTCAGAATTAGCGATTGCCGGAAACATCTAGCAATCTGAGAAACGGAAATACAAAGAACCCAATAGAAAAGGTCAGTCTATCGTACGACAGGTCCGGAACACTTCTCCAGCACCTAGGTACAGTTTCTTTCTTGGTGCAGAGAAAAAAAAAACTCGTCAAAAGGACTGCTGATTACGAATAACGATGAAACGCACCAGCAAAGCCCTAAGGCAGCTGATATTTAACGAATGCTCCGGTTATAAGCAGAAGAAAATCGAACATAAAGATAAAAACCACTCTCGGGTGACGGCGCACCACTCGGAAGCAAAACTTGACCAGATATAATTCATCGATGGAAAAACGACGAACCCGAGGAAGAGACCCGAGCCGAGAGAGATCTTCCCACCTGATTTCGACGAGCAGGCTGCGCCGGACCTCCGAAGAGAGCGAATCGACTGGGTTTCACCTTAGGGTTCCGAGATCTGCTCAATCGAAGCAAGTAGATTGAAAATCATTGGCCTTCGGCAAACAATCGATCGCGAAAACGACCGCGAGAGAGGGATTACCGATCGGCGACCCCACAAGAGGAAATGCAAAAGGAAAACTCACTCCGCGACGGTCGAGAAGCAAGGGAGAAGAACAGCCGCCGCTAACGGATCTGGTGAGGACGCTGCTATCATGGAGGCACAAGCCCTGCACACGAGACGATCACTGTGGGGAGAGCGCGATTCGTTTTGCTTCCCCTCCTCCACCTCCAGTGCTGCTATTATCGCTCTGGCTCAGGTACTTCCTGTGGAAGTATCTAGATCCCTCGCGTGCACCGGCCAATGGGGGGGCGCCACGTAGGAAAAAGCGACGGGCTGGGATTAGTTACGAGTGTTATGGTGGTGCTTGCGGCGTACCACGGATTAGTGTTCGGGGGACGCAAGCAATGTCGAGAGATTGGATCTAATTAAATAGATTAATTAATATTAATTAAGCAGGTTAGACTAGTCGTGCTTTCCGGAAGGTTCCTGGAAACCCCCCGCTTGAAAAAGAAACGCCCGGGGCTTTTTGCAGCTGCGGGCATCCCCACCGTGGGCTCGGCATATTCTCTCACTTTATGCTCACCCGATTTATTTATTTATTTATATTATTATTTACACTGTACTTTGCTAATGATTTTTTATGGACGTGCGTTAAAGTTAGGGTATCGTCGTTGAGTGCCTCGCTGGATTTTATTTAGTGCAGGATAACCTTTATGCTACTCCGTCCAAAAAAACAAAAAAAAATTTATGCTACGTTTGGAATGGCGTGGGGGGTTGCTAAGTGGGGAACCCTAATAGGTTAAATATCGAGGATTTCCCTATATTTTTTTGTGAAGAAATTGTTCGAAAAGCCATAAATTTATTGTAAGGTAATCAATTCAGTCTTAAATTTTTCGATTGTGCTAATTTAGTCAAAAACATTTTGATAATTTATCAATTTAAACATAAATTTTTTGATTGTATCAATTTTAAGACAAAACCTTTTAACGAATTACCAAAAGGCTTAAAACTAAATTAACATAATTGAAAGGTTTATGATTGAATTGGCTACCATACAAAATGTTTAGATATTTATGGATAATTTTTTCATTTCTTTCTCTCGAGAATTTTATATTTTCTCCTTATTTTCCACGACTGCTTTCACAACCCTTCATTTTCCTCCTTTCACCAAGCTGAGCGTCAGGCTCTAGAAAATCGATAACATCCTACGGGTAAAAATCATCTCAATTTACGGGTGAGGATCTCCAATCATGTAGGTGCTCTTCTCGGCGGATCTCGATCGTCGATAACAATTTCATTTCCATTACTCATTGGTCGGGATATGTTGAGATATCAAAGGGAATCTCATACGAAGTGGAAAATTCAAGTCCTCGACACGCACGACCCGTGAAATCGATTAAATGTTCTAGCCCGGTGGAGACTCGGGGTTTGTAAAAGCATGGCGAAATCACATCTTGTCCGTCGGTGACTTATTCAAGTCTCCTAAAGCGGTCCTTTGACGTGACCTGAATGTCATCACGAGCGCACACACCAAAGAAAGGTGCGACGGCCATGGTGGAGCTTCTGCATTTCGAAGCATTGAATTGCCCACGAAGAAAAGTATCTTGGGTGTACGAGCGGCCATTGACCACTGTTTGTTGCTTTCGTCCACTTCTTTACGGCAGCGGAAGACCGCAACCCCTACGCCGTCGAGAAAAGTAACTGCGACGAGAAGTTTCCCCGAAGTAGAAAAACTAATCGTTCATCTCCGGTCAAAATCAATATAAATAAATATTAAGTAAAAAAAAATACTACATTCGTTTTGAAATATATTGAAAAATTACTTGATCAATCTAAAATCTATTGTTCGACTGCTTCCAAGTCCTCGGCTTTTTTATTTGACCAATTTAGTCCTAAACCATTTGATGATTTTCCAATTTAATCCTTTTGACTAATATATGCTAGGAAATTTTGTGCGGAGGTTCAGTTAGTGCTAGCCATCCTACATGACATGATCGACGTTTGATGTGACCGTTGACAAGGGAAACGATAGCGTTTCATCAAATAAAAAAACACTCAATTAGCCCTTAAACATCGTCGTTACCCAAATTAATTCTTAAATTCTTGAATATTCTGGATTTTTTTTTCTTTTATTTCCTTGTTATTGTTCATCTTCTTCCTCAGTATGAACTTTTTATTTAACTTGCTCCTGGCTCTTTTGAGATCAAACGGCCAAGCATAGCTCCAAGATCTCGACACATCTATCTACTATGAAGTGTTGACCTCAACGGCTTGGATGTGTTGATTAAACTTGACAACCTTGAGCTCGTTGCGGTGTTGAGCTCGAGCCCCAAACTTGGAGGGCTTTGCCTTCACCGCAATGTCAGCTCGAGCCCCTAGATCTGAAGGGCTGGACTTGAGCCCCTAGATCTAGAGGGCTCAGACTCTATCGTGGTAACGAGCTCAAACCCCAAATCTGGTAGGTCGAGCTTTGCCATAGTATGGAGCGCTTAGATCTGGTCCAACTTGTTGCTGACGGTTCGAACATGGAGGCTCTAAGTTGATCGTCATTCTCAAAAGTTCAAGACTAGTTGTTCTCAATTGAAGACCGACAATTTGAGTGAGACTTAGATAGTGAATTTAAGCCACGTAAGACGCCATTTCTATGGTTAATTATGCAAAGCCCAAAAGGCAAAACCTGTTGAGAAAATTTGATTACCGATGAAGAAGTGACCGGTAGTTTAAGTTTTGTAATATTTTGATGTGTAATGATGATCACTGTCTTTAAGGTAATATTTGACCATATTATTGCTGCTAATGGGTTTAAAATAATTATACTCTAGGATATACATCAAAACCATAGAAATAAGTTCAACAATTACTCAATTTCCCTCTTGAAATTTCACCTTGAATGTGCTGACAAACTTGTGCGAGGAAAAAGAAGAGGAGAGGATGTCGTGAAGAAGAGAGAGTTGTGAAGAAGAGGAAATTGTTGTGAACATTGTGTGATTTTGTCCAATTCAATCAATCAACACATCTCTTGAGAATAGGTAGCGAATCGAACTAATTAAGAAAGATATCCATTTGTTTTGGCGGAGGTTGATTTTGCATTCTACCGAATCAGATGAGTCGAGACTTTCCATGGAGGAGTTATAGCAGCGCCACCACCAGCTCAGCTTTCTTGGAATCTATGCAAAAAATGAAAAAAGTGGCCGACAATAGCCAAATGCGAAAGATATCATCATAAGAAGTAGAAACTTCTGCACAGAAATGAATACTAACATGATCCACCTTTCTTCGGAGCTCTCTCACTTCATTAGAGGAGTGCATGAATTCCCTTTTCCGCACATTGCTGTGGGTAAAAAACAGAAATAGGGTGCATTTGATTCGACTGTGCCAAAGTCGTTTTAGGCCTTAAAGTTCATTGGATAAATGCAAATGGCGTTTAGCAAAATTATAGGAGAGTTTTAGGGAGATACAATTGTATCTCCAAAAGACTTTAGCTTAGGGAGGTCTTGAGTAGAGGTGAGCGATTCCAAGTTCTGAGTAAGTTCCATCTGGAATATGGAACCTACTCGTCCCTACAGGTTCCTCATTTTTTGGAACCTGGAATCTATCCGTCAGAACTTGAAACTTGGAACCTACTCTGTCGCAAGTTCTAGAATTGGTTCTAAATTCTTACAGGTTCCTTCATCAAACGACAAAGATATACTAATGCGATAAATATGGACAATAAAATACTAATGTGACGCCAAAATAAAGTATCGATATTTAAACGCTGTAGTTATCATTCTAAATACTGAAAATTTCAATTAAGCACTCATACATTTGCTCCTAACAAGAAAATAGAAACCACATACACGAATATTCACGATCCTCAATGCCTCGCAGTGGAGTCAAAGGAAACAAAAGGAAAAAGAAATTGTGAAATGTGATAGGCTTTGGTCCTCCAAACATGACAGGCTTGGCTATGAAAGGTAGTCCCAAAGCCAAACGGTGAAGATGCAAATGGTTGACACTGTTCAACGGAGGCTGATGAAAGCCGAACCTGCTAACATAGATATTAAAGACAGGAAAAGGAAATTGGTCGAAACAGTTAAAGTAGCCACAAAATCTTCTCCCATTTGCAAGCAACGGAATCATTGACACACAAATTGAGTTGCCAATGGCTGTTACTTCTGCAACTGACAACATTATTATGTTCATGTCAACTGCTCACTATGTGTCCTTCAGTACCGAAAGTATCAAGCATGAAAGCGTATAATTACCTAGCGTATAATCTTCAGCTCTCCTTTTGAGATCTTTCATAGTTGAAACGTGCTCCACCGAAATCACTAAATCACGCCTGTCGATCAGGCATTGAGCTTAAGATTTTCAATCATCCCGAGAGTAGCAGCGAAAGAGCTACAAATCGAAGAACGAAATCATTTCGAGCAATGCCGCGACCGTGCTGTGGCATCACATCTTAAACTCCACAATATCCATAGCACATCTCTTAGAGGTTAGTTGCCGCCAACTCGCGTGATGTGACTAACACAAAAGCTATAAGAAAACCATAATAAAAGGAAAGTGATCAACGGCCCAATAACCACCAGGACCACGAAAGGGAGAGAACAGATCAATACTTTATCTCACAAACCTCCCAAATTAAACCAGGCAACCTCCATAAGACTGACTCTACTCTTGGCAATCTGCTGTGTAGATTGACAAATTCGATCATTTAGGAACTCGAAGCAACGATTTGGTCAAAACTAAAAGAAGAAATCTGAAGCATCCAAAGAATATGCGCTACTCTGATCGCCTAAAACATCGAATTGCCTTGGGATCAACGGAATCGTAATCTACATCACTTATCCTGAAAAATTTTCGATTGAGTCGAGCTCAACATAGATCGACAAGTCCAAATTCAGAGCAACTCGTTACACTTAAAGGCATCCATTACAGCTAATCCCAAACCAAGAGCTCAAAGCGCGATCTAGAGAGAGCACTAATTAGACTTTTCTCACACATCAAACAACAACAACACTCCATCCACTCCTTCAACAGAAACCCATCACAACACCATAACAACCTCAAACACCACAGGGATCCCAGTTCAAGAAAGCAATGCAACCGCTCTCTTTATCCAATTTCCCACATCACAACCAAACAGAAACACAAAACACGACCTCAAAAAAGATGAGAGAGCGAACAGACCTTGACATGCTAGAATCGGGTCCATCGAGGGTATTCTCTTGTGCGTCCAAAGCTTCAAGAGCTTTCGAGTGCCGAGACAACGAGGGGAGGCAGGAGGAGGCGAGGCAAGGTTGGAGGAGGCTACTTAGGCTAGGCGAGGAGGCAACTGCTCTGCTTCTTGTTACAGAAGACTGAGAAGAGTGCAAGACTGAAAGTGACTAAAGTCCAAAAGTCTAAAAGGGAGAAGAAAAACTTGAATTAGGGTTTTTACTTTTTTCTTTTTAGTGTTCAGTTCCTATCCGGTTCTCAATTCCTAAAAAATGGAATCGGAAACCAGACCCTCACACATTAAAACCTAGAACCACGGTCCGATTCTAGTTCCGATTCTTGATTTTACCTGGGAACCATGCTCACCCCTAATCTTGAGGTACTTTGGAATGCTGCATTTTCAAATGCAAATACAATTTTTTCTTCCAACTTTGCATTCGCTCAACTTTCATAATTCTGGAAATGTCCCCAACTCATGCGACCTCACCTGTGAGGGTTTAGGTCACCGGCGAGGGCAGATTTGGCTGCTGACAAGCCAGTTTGGCGCCAGCTAGCCACGCTTGAAGTCGCATAATCTTAGGTGAGGCCGGTTGGCAGTCAATTTGGCTGACCGGTGGCTGAGTTCCATAGGCAGATAGTTTAAGAGGTTTTTTTTTTTTTTTTTTTGTAAAGAAAACTAGCAAAAGTCTTTTACAAAGTGTAATCTTTTTTCTTAACGGCATTTAAGTCAAAGTTGTATATTTTTAAAATACACTTTACCAAACATATTTGCATTTTGGAATACCCCTTTAACCCAAACGCCTTTACATTTTTCCAAAGGCTTTCCCTCAAAGCTAAACCAAACACACTCATAGACATACGATATTGACTTTCTTAGGGCTCAACAACATGTAACCAATGTAGAAACTCTCGTCACAAGCCATGTCTTTGAGAGAATACGAGACTTCTTCATGTGATAAGGAAGAAGATAAACATAAATTACAAAAATATAAAAAGAAAGGAAGAAAAACAAAAAGTTTAGAAAACACATGCAAAGTTCTTTCACATATACGCTAGTCATGGCACATTAGACAATTGATTAGGACTAGATTGGCATGTCAGCATCTTTAAGTGAAAATTGGATGGAAGGATTAAGGGCCCGTTTGAAAACCATTCTTGCTAGAATTTTTTATTTTGGGAAGAATGATATTCTTTCCAAAATCAATTCTGAAAGAGAATAAGAAATTATGTTTACCAAACGCACCATCATTCTCATTTTATTTTTGCTTTTGGCAAGTTTACTAAATGGCGCCTGAGGATCGACGGCAGGCAGGTGGTGACAGCGGTGGCGGCGGCCGACAACCGACTGCCAGCGACGGGCGGTGGGGACGGCAGTTGGTGACGATGATCGACAATAGCGACTGAGGGGCAGCAACAGTGATTGATGGGGACCAGAGACCGACGGCGATGGGGACGATGGCGGCAGGCAACGACAGTGACCAATGGGGACTGGTGATGGTTACCGGGGACCGGCGGCCTATGAGCATGAGAAGAAAAATGATAAGTGAAAAAAAGAATCAATTTTGGCATGAATTGATTCTGGCCCTAGAGAATTATTTCTTTACTAAACGCAATTCTCATTTAGAAGTAGAAAACTGTTCCAGAAGTCATTTTTTACCAAATGCATTTCTGCTTCAGAATCACTTCTGAAGCATAATTAAAAATTCTGACAGGTTATCAAACGCACCATAAATTGAAATTTCACGAAATTATTTAAGATTACATTAGCAAAATTGAAATGTTTAGCATTATATTAGAATTGGTATAATAAGTTTAGGACTGATTCGGTAATTTTTTCGGAGGTCGATCAAAATTAGTTCGAACATCGTGTTGCTAATTCTTGTTGATTTGAACAACTATACCTTCAATATGTCCTTTTATTGAAGTTAATTTGATCATCCGTCAATCAAAATCAGATAGTCAGCATTCTGCAATAATAAAATGGAGTTATTTCTTCCATCAACTTGCAACAATTGACTACATTAGCTAGATTAAGACACACGACACACGTGCAATAACATGTACATAAGTACATGTATCATGCCCAAATACGTTCGAGCGTGGGAATCACTCCTCGATTCGAAATTTTTCTAAGATGATAATTAGGGAATTGTAAATCTCGAGGCGTGGAAGTCCAGCAGATGCCTTGCTTGTCCGGCCAGTTTGTAGCTAGTGCCTTTTTTTTGGGGGGTCAGACGTTTGTCGCTAGTTAGATGAGGGGCACTCCCGCATTTGACTTTTCCTTTCCTTTTCTTTTGTTTGTCATTTGGTTGGTCCCTTTTTCACTTGGTACGAATGGCGGACGACTGTCCAAAGTATCAAGATCAAACAAAGGAATGACCCCACTGCTTTTTGCACGAGTGAACGAAGGTACTAAGACAAATTAATCGAGAAACATTCACCAAAGGGATGACTCAACTGGATTGTGCACGGTTCCTGTCTATCGGTGCATCCGATTAAAATGTGCCCAACCAATTCATAAATTAACTTATTTTAATTAGAATTCCCATGTCGTTCGGCAAAGTGAGACCCAATTCAAATTCTCGCGAGCAATCATCTGCATTTTCACCTATAAATACAAAAATTATATGGTCCAACATGTGCTCGGGAACTAATTAGAAAAAAAACAAGAAAGCACAGGTACGAGAAGTAGTTGTAAAAAGATTGCTGGGTCCTTTCCCATCATCTCGCACCATTTGCATAAATTACTGTGGGCAATGTCTTAACTTGCATATCCATTTACATATCATTCAAGAAACCTCACAAAGTTTTTTTTTTTAAGTGTATTGAGAGTTTTAAAATTTATCATAAATATATAATTTAGTCAAAAAAATTTTAAATAGTATAATTAAAATTTAAAATTTATTATAAAAACGTAATCGATTCTTAAAATTGAATTGCATTTTTGCAATAAGTTTTTAATGTAATTATCCCTTCTGTCACGCATCATTTCTCGATCATCGAAGCCTGTGCACTGCAGCAAGTTCCACGAATCCTTATGCTTTCTGAGGAAAAGGTGCCACGTGGCCTCTTTGCTTGGCTGGTGGGAAACCATCGCCCGAAAATATTGGCGATGAAACTCAAAATTGCTGTTTTTGTAATTATTGATTTGTTAAAGGACGGAGTCAACTTCAGATTCCGAAACCTGTGTGTTTGCCGGTCAGTGCGCAACATTGCGCAAGGCCCAACGTGGATGAAAGTTCGATGAAGTTGCCCAGGTGCCTCGACGAGATCTATGTCTGATCTTTTCTTAATTTTTTGAGGGTTGGGGGTGTAATGAAGGGTTTTGGAATTGTAAATGAAATCCAAGATCGGATCAAACATTATTGCTCAACCTCACCCCATTCCAAAATTCAATGGCTGTGGTGATCCGTTCATATTAAAATAAGCGCAGTCCGGAGCTGATTACGAACAACATAAACTCTAAACTTAAGGTCATATGCAAATTAACTTCGTGTGGACCACCTTATTAAAGATGACCTCTCTTTGTCCAGCCCATCTGCTAAAATAGTGAAGCCTAATCCGCAACCAATTTGGGGTATGGGCCTTCAAGCTGAGCCAAGCCTCGGATTAGGTGCCAAGATTGCATTTGGTTGGACTTTTAGGGAAAACCTTTGAAGAAATGCAAAAGATTTTAGATAAAACGGTTCTTCGAATTGGGATTTTTTGAAATGTTAATAGTGTTTTATAGAGTGTAATTCAAAAGTGCATTTGGAAACAATTTTAATTTAAATGGTATTTGAAAAAATTACACTTGTGAATGACCTTTTCTATTAAAAAAAAAGGGATTAGTATCATGAAAAACCTTACACTTATATACTTTTGATAAATTTACATCAAATTAATTCTTTGATGACAAAAAATCTAAACTAGTACATCTGTGATAAATTTATGATAAACTAATTTTTTGACAAAAAAAAATCTCAAATTGGTACTTTATGATAAATTTACCCTCAATTATTTTTCATTAAATTGGGTTAATATCACAAAAAATCTCAAATCGAGGCAAACAGAGGGTAAAACCTTGAATTGATACACCCATCAACCGCCACATGTCATCCAACTCAATAATTTGATAGGTAAAATTTAACAGAAACTAACAGGTGTATCAATTTGGAGTTTTTCGTGATATTAACAAAAGACTCAAACCCTCCATCTAATGCCGACTAGTTAGATTTTGGCACCAATGGCAACCTTAGGTGGCTTCGGTGAGGGCCACCTAGTGTCGCGCGACTTTGGTGAGGGGTCGTGCGACACCAAATCTGGCTTGCCGGTGATGTCGTGTGAGGTGGAAAATAGTGAGGGTGTTTAGAAATTTTGAAAACTTAGCAATGACAAAATTGGAAGAAAAAAATGTATTAATATTTTGAAAATGTTAAAGCCCAAAGCTCCTACGGACTTGCCTTGAGATAAAAGACTTGGCTCTAAAAAAGAACCTAGCCAAATGCTTTAGCATATGGCTAAGGCCTTGTAGGGGCCCAAAGGCCTTTGGCAAAGTGGTCGCCAAACGCAACCTTGGCTTGGCCACACCATCAACTGGTTATTTGAATTATTATGCCTTCAAAATACTCTGTTTAAATAGACACAAGAATGGCCCGTTGATCTAAATTTAGGACGTAACTTGCTCGAAAGGCTTTGAAACAGAGACGAGGGGGTATCGGCATGTAGTTTTTTTTTTTTAAATGTTTTTTTTTATTAAAAAGCGTACTTGAAAATAATGAAAATAGTGGTAAAGTTTCACGGAATTAAAGTGACACGAGCTCTTCTATTTCTGAAATTCAATATATCTCGACAATCGATACTTTCGCGAGATATTGAATTTTCTTTTGCTTGAAGAATTTCTTGCTGGTGGTACTCTTGCACACAAGAGAGCGAGAGCGCACACATGATAGAAAGAGAGAGAAAGAGGGCTTGGGGTTTCTACACAACCAAGGTTGTAATTTATTCAAATTAAAGATACAAGGGTTTGTTGTACTCATTGTTGGTCTATGAGATTGTAGCTTCAAGCGAGTCATGTTTGCTCCTAGAGAGTGATAGCACACGCCTTGTAATTTGGAGTTTGTGGTGTAGTATCGTGTAGAAGAGGGAGCTTGTAGCTTCAACCTCTTTGTACTCTTGATTGTGTGGTCAGTGGATTCCGTCGCCCCATTAGTTATTGTGGTTGTTGTCGGTTGCCTTGGTTGGTAGACGTTATATCACATTGGTGTGGAAGGCTCTTGCTTCCTAATGAGTGGGATCGAGAGCAAGGTTTGGTGAACACTAGGTGTTTGTGAAAATTCCCATGTGAGGTGTGGAGGTGAAAAGACTAGCAGAATGGCGAGAACATGGGAAGACAAGATACTTGTTTTGCTTTCTTGCAAGGGAATGCATGATACCATAGAGGGCGACGAGGCTAAGCCTAATTACATGGATGAACAATGGAAGTTACTAAAAAGGCAACGTGGGGTTTCATTAGGATCCCATCCCACGGCTCCTTTGCTCCTATGGTTCCCGTCTCTTGGCAGTGGAAAACCGTCGCCACAACAGCGCCGTTACAAATTAAGGAACCGTTATGCTAGCCGGATCCTATGAGGAACAATTGATATCGTTTTCCAACACTAGGTGGAGATGAGAAGTTGCTTGTCACTCTATCATATGGGGTGTATCTAAGGATTCTTGAGTGTTGATCCTCAATCCCTCACGACGGATAAACCTCATCCGTTGATTGTGAGACTTTCAAGAACTTGTGCGACAACTGTGATTCCATTCACTCATGGACCACTTTCTAGATATATCCTTCCCTAGCACTTCAATTTGGATAGGGATTACTAATTCCCTTGTACAGATTGGAGTATGAAAGGTCCACCCAAAAAAGTGAATAAACTAGCCCATTCTTTTTTTCGAGCCATGTGGCTCAGTCGCGATCACTCTCTTAAGAATATGAGGAAGTAAAAGAGCCAATCTGTCAAAGGGTTCTCCACCAAGAGCAAGAAAGCTCTTTTGTCATGTATGTGGATTACTTGGTCGATCTATGACATTTTGTATAGATTTTACGTAAAAACGCAAAGAGTTATAATTCGTTATGTTTTGAGAATCTGTCTCTCAATGACCATAGAACTGCCTGTGTATTATGAGAAGAAATTTGATAGACCCTCCAACACAAGTTATTCATTGCATCGAATCTCCAATGTTGTACAGTAGAGTAGACGATCTGTCACTGTGCACCATTCTAGTTTCACTGACAAACATGCATAGATGCTTCCAAATTCATATGCATACAATAAGATGATAGAGACTATTGTAATTTCTGTCTCATTTTTTGCCTGGATACTCTAAATTATATTCCATCTTACACTTACACACAGGGCAAGTATATGAGAAAGAATATAGTCCTCCGCTATGCCCGCATGCTGGACAATCACTTGGGTACAAACTCGGGAAGACCATCGGCAGCGGCTTGGGGGGTGGAGCCACATCTTTCTTCGGAGGTGTCTCCTTCTTCGGCGGGGTCTCCTTAGGTGGAGTTGGGTCCTTCTTCGGGGTAGAAGCAGATGCCAAGGCCGCTTTCTTCCAGATTTTCTTCTCTCGCCTCCAGATGTAGTAGAAAAGGAAACCGCAGAGTATGACGGCAACGATGACTGCACCGACAATGACCCACGTTGGAGTGTTATCGTCGTTGGACGATACGGAATTCGGATCGATCAATGCCGTCGGAGGAGGAAAGTACTGGAAACCCGGATAAGTTCGTGGATAGTTATTACTGTTCTCCATCAAGAAAACTCTGTGCGGTTCAACGCAAGCGGTGAGTATCCAAACAATATTCCGAAGCATCAATTCATAAGGCAACGACTTTTTGACAATGATGAATTGAGAAGAGCCGAAGTAGGTGCTTGCACATACTTTCACAGGAAGAGCCGAGCAAACCAGCGAAAGATGTCGTTGCTCCAATTTCTTAGGCGACCTGCAAAGAAGTGAGAATTTTCATTAGGTGGCCTCACGTTATAATGGCTCTCGGTCCCCTCCCCCATATGGGTGGGGTGTGCTTCGGTCAGCTCGTCAATTTGTTTATTGTGAGGATGTTCGTAAGATGTGATGATTGAATACGAAAGCACAAAAGTTGCGAAATTTCATTTCACGTACCAAACAGTAATGATTGAGATTCCTATGAGACGATTTCCAGAATCAAACAAACAATGAAGAAGGGAATTGAACTCCGCAAGTTCTCAATGAAGCGACATAATTGCGATTTTTTTCCAATGGAATTTGAGAATCTATACGTGGTCGTAATCATCTTCTTCGTGTAGCGTACGGTAGGAATTGGCGTTTTACTCAAATTATAGTGTGATGATATATTCCTAATTTAGTGGATGTGAGCTTGAATAACATTTGCATAGAGGAAGTATAACTAAGGAGAAATATTTTGGAGATGTTGCGGCAGAGTCTCCTTGCCTCTTGACACCCACGTAGACCATGGAGAAAATGTTTTGCTGAAGTGAACGGTAGATGGTGTTAGTGAAATAGAAGTTTGGCGTTAGATAGTTGATATATATATATATTATGAAGCGGTCGACATTTGATCAACTCATAACCCAAAAAGATTATAGCTTTTAAATGGGATTGAGTCCACATCTAAGTGTCTTTAATGTGGGTTTTCTACGTAGATTCCCTCTTCACGATCCTCTGTTCGAGGAACACTTTCTACACAGATGTCATTTTCTTGCGCTTCATTTTAAAATAAGGATTAATAATTCTCCTCGTACGGATTGGAGTACGAAAGGTCCACATAAAAAAAAGAGAATAAATAGTCATGTCTTTTTTGGCAGGGTATCGACATGCGGCTTAATCGTAATCGCTCCCTCAGGAATAGGAGGCTATGAAAGAACAAATCTGTCCGAAAGTTCTCCACCATGAGCATGAATGCTCTTTTATCATGTATGTGGATTACTCATTTGATTTACTACATTTTATGTAGGAGTTACGAAAAATTACAAAGAATATAATTTGGAGAAAATTACCAAAAAAATCATAATTTAGTGTCTATGTAGTCC
>BCNH02000002.1:14848535-14879543 GCA_001662345.2 Metrosideros polymorpha var. glaberrima | reverse complement strand
GTCGAGCCACAACTCTCTCCACCAAAATCCGTTTTAAGCAAACTTATAGTCAAAAGAAACATCGTTCGACGTACGACAAAACCTACTACTTCACCAACCCAAAACTAGCCGGAAACTGACCAAAAACGACGTGGAAGGCTGCTGGTCGCACTGTTCACTGCGCGCTCACAACTTCAAAAATTCGTTTCTTGCAAACCGTGAGTCCAAATCAAGTTCCGTAAAATCCCACTCATTCACAACACCCTAAACTATCATCTCACCAAAATTCCTCAACTTCTCAACTCCAAAAACGAACATCGCAACTCAAAAATCACTTAAATTCAAATTTGAGCCATAATTTCGAAAATTTCTCCGATTAGACGAACGACGAGTGCGAGCACTTACCGGGTGTTGCAAATCGGTGTTGAATCGGCTTGGCAAGGCTCCGTGGTGAGAACGCGCGAATCCCCTCTCTTCTTCTTCTTCTTTCTTTTCCCCTCTCTTTTCTGTTCTTTCCGTATAAGAGTCCCATTTTTTTTTTCTTTTTCTTTTTAGCTGAAAGTGGGCCTCGCTCTTTTTGACCCGAAAACCCCATATTTTACAACTGACATGTCCATACATTTGACGAAGACGATGAAACTAAAACAGTGGGGATGTTTATTAATTTCTGGGGATGTTGGGCTCATGATCAAATGATTTCTAGTAGTAAAAGGCATTATAATTTGGAGTTATTTCCACGGGGTCAACGAGTCCATGTTAAGAGAATCCCATTAGCCAGCTAGGTATCTTCCCCAATGATTAACAGGGACGAGGTTTCCAGCATCAGAAGGCACATGCACGCATGAGGATCCTCGCAAAACATTTCAAAGAAACTGGGAAATGCATCTTGCTGTTGCTTGTTAATGGCTCATCTCATCCATCACCAGATGACATAATAAGAGATTCAACGGGAACTTTTCCGTAATGTGCTGCGGGTATTGAGTATTGACAAAATCTCAGTGGTCATAAAGCTATCATCTCCAGATGGGAAGTAAGTTCTCCATCTGTCCAAAAGAGCTGAATCCATTTGAGGGCGATCTTCTCTTTTAACTCAACTCTTCCACTAATTTTATTAGCAAATAACAGTAGTGGTAACCATATGATAATTCTTAGAACACCTGTTTTTTACAATAATGTTAGGGTGGACACTATTCAGTTCTCAATTATCGTCATTGCGATGCGTGTAAGAGGAACCGACATAACTCTTATGTAAAAAAAGAAGAAGCCCAAAACGAATTTCCTAGGCGTGAGAGGTGAACAGCCAACTAGACACATTATTTGATCGTGTCCCATCGATCGGATGGCGATTAGGCACTTGGACACCCAATCCCGAATGAATCGACGCAAATATATCCGATTCGCGGAAAAAATCTTTTTCCCATTCCCCATTCCAAAATTAGAAACCCCAGTACACTTTCACATTGCCCGCGAAATAATAATGCTGCAATTTTAAAACGGAACGCTCATAGCAGGTTCCTCTTCGTGGCAATTGCAGGGACAAACCTAAAACCAGTAGCTAAATGCTTAACTGGAAGCATGTGATGTCTTCTTTTTATTGAAAGATTCTTGATAATCAAGCCGACGTCGTTGACCAGCGACCAATTGCATAACAAAAGATTCCTATTCCTTCTGTCCGCATGCGAAACTTATCTCCGACTATGAAAGCAAATGTGGTCTTCAATGCTCTCTAGTCGTGAGCTGTTAAGTGGGCCTGAAGCTACCCTCTAGGTATAGGACAGGAAACAAAAGTGAGTTGCTCTTTGTCCTTCCTCTCCTCATAAAGGTTAAAGTCGATTTTAAAAAGAGGGAAATGCACACGTGGCCTTTTTGTTTTGTGTGGTGGTTTGGCGAATATAAAGTGGTTGAGGACATATAATGGTGCCAACCGAATAGACAAAGCAGCGGACCGAAGAAAGTAATGGTCATAAACAAAACAAAAGAAGAGACTGCTCTTTGTAAAGTTTCAAGCTTACCTGGGGTCGGCTGATGTTCGATATAGGTATAGCCAAAATACGAGCTATTCAAGTCGTTTTCTTCCTTATGTCCTGTAACAAATCAATCTTTTCCAGAAAAAATTGTCAAAAAAGTTTTAAACAGTTTAAAGAAACGGTTTTTTGCTTGTTAAAAAAAGAAACCCTAGCTGACGTGATTTTTTCCGTCATGAAGTCATGATATTTGCACATGTTGAATGTTCAGACAATTGGTTTTCTCGACCCATTGCGGAGCTAAGTAGTTAATGATCATGTTTAGCTTATGGGTATGTTATTAGAATGGCTTTTCTAACGAAGGCCAGTTGAGAGGCAGATATTGAGACTACAAACATTTGATGGTAAGTTATCTATCATTTGACCTACGTGACAAGAGACTACTTTGTTTTGAAGGGTTCGATATCTATCATGCAAAAACAACTAAAAGACGAGTTGATAAACCTATATGTTCTTGTACTGAAGATTTCTAGGTGTCAAATTAGCAAGATACTATTTCATCAATGGAAATAGTCAATGTGGTATTAGCGAATGCTTCAAATTTGTTGGGTTGGTCATTGATTGTGATTCTTTAAAGGAATAAAAGAAAAACAAGGGGTCTACCCTGTTTTGGGACCGAAAAAACAGGATAGGTTCCAAAACAGATTCTAGGGCAAACAGAATAGGTTTTCGATCTCAAAAACTGGGAACCGATTATAATAGGGTAGGTTGTAGGTTTAGAACTGACCAACCCTAAAATCGATCACCTCTACTTAAACCTATTATAATTATGTTAATTCAGCCTTAAAATTTTTTTGGCCAATTCAGCTCTAAACCTTTTGCATTTATGCCAGTTCAATCTATTTAGCCGGTCAACGCTAACGTGGTGTCGTTGATGCTAACGTGGACAATTTTAATATTTTGATTTTTTTCTCTTTCTTTTTTCTTTTCTTCCCCCCCCCTCTCGGGCAACGAGCTATGGCCAGCGAGGGTCGCAGGAGCTCATCGGCCAAGGGGGGAGAAAAGAAAAAAGAAAAGAAAAAACAAAGAGAAAATAAAATCAAAATATAAAAAATATTAAAATATTATTAAAAATTATCTTGTTAGCACTGGCCGGCTAAATTGACTGAACTTGCACATATGCAAAGGTTATGACTAAATTGACAAAAAAATTAGAAATGAATTGACATAATTGCAATAAGGGTATGTTTGGTAACATTTTTGTTCCTAGGAACAATTTTTATTTAGAAATAGTTTTTTCTATTTCTATTCCATTGATGAGTTTCTAACATAGGAACCATTTGGTAATTGCACAAAATTTCTATTCTTAAAATAGAAAAAGAATAGAAATGCATTTGATACGACTCTAAAAATTTATATTTCAAATTTTATGATATAGTGATTTTAACTGGTGGCGGCAATCGACAATCGCGGTGACCCACGATCAGCGGCGGGTGGTGGCCGGCGGTGGTAGCTGGCAATTAGTGACCGATGGTGGGTTGTGGTCGGCAACTAGTGGCCGTAGGCAGTGGTGATCAAAGATCAAAGGTGATGGGGGCGGCGGGTACCAGTGACTGGTCATTGGAGGCGACGGTAGTGACTATGGTCAATGATCGACATTGGTCGGAAGGGGTGATGGTGGCTGGCAATGGTGGTGGCGGTCGGCGGTGGGTGGACTCATGAATGTAAAGATAAGTATTAAGTTACGTTAAGCTTATTTATCTAAAATGTCATTATTTCTCATTTTGTTCCTAAGAACAAAAAATCAAAATTTTTTTACTTCTTATTTTGTTCCAAATTTATTCTTGGGAACATTTTTTGTTCTGGGGAACAAAAATTGTAAGTGACATTGCCAAACATGTTTTTATTCTTTTTCTATTCCGGGAATAAAAAAACAGAAAAACAAAAGAATAGAAACGTTATCAAACAGAGCCTAAGTTTATGACTTTTTTGATAAATTTCTCATCTTTTCTGCTTCACCTAAAGGAAAGGGAAAAAAAAAAGATGAGGAGAGTGCTCGTCATTATTTGTGTCCAAAAGGGACAAATTAATGTGTGTTTCATGTAGGGAAAGCTTTATATGGGCAAATGATGTGTATATAGAAGATACTATTTCCACCCTATTTATTACTAAATCATAACTTTGTAAATAGTTGACCAAAAAACCATTCAAATTAAAAATTCAATTTTTTTAATTGTTCTCCATTTATTTACTCATGGCAGGATCTCACTCTCACTCCTTCATTAAGTTGATGCTTTTGCTGCAACATGAAGGTTTTTTTTTTTCTCGACCAAGATGAGTACAGAGGTGCATAAGGGAAAATGTCACTTATCATTGATGCCACCTTCGATTAAACTATCGCTGGCCACCATGTGAAGATCGCTACTAGGTTTGAGCACCGTTGCCGCTCTTCACATCTCTCTCTCTCTCCACTTGTGCTTGGCGATGGTCATGACCTCGAATCGGTAATGATTTGACCTTGCAAAAACCCGTAATTCAATTTGGGGTTTTGAATGCGCTCTTTGAGTCGGGGTTGTATTGGCACGGGCTTAAAGTTGGAGGCAAAGATGAGCAGTGGTTGAGGGCTAAGGCGACGATGAGATGATGAGGAGAGAGATGGACCATGTAATGGGATGGTTATCAGAGAAAGTATTTCACCCTTTCAAACCCAAGACATTAGTGCCCTTGTCTCGGCTGCCTTTTGGGGTAGATTTGAAAACGGTCTTTAGTACACAAACGTGTTTTTTCTTTTATTTTACAAAAAGCCCATAGACCTGATTTTCCTTTTCTTGTTTGGCCCATGAGCCCACGCACTTAGTTTGTTGTCACTTTGGATTGGAACCCTTTTTATTTTGGGATAAGTACATTGGAAGTCTTAAAATTTATCACGAAAGTGCAATTAACTCCTAAAACTTTCAAAAAATACAATTAAGTCCTAAAATTTATCATCAAAGTGCATTCAAGTCTTAAAACTTTCAAATAGTGCAATCAAGTTAAAAAACTTGTCATATTGATCCAATTAAGTCCTTCCATTGGTTGCACTTTTTGAAAATTTTAGAACTTGATTACATTGTGATGACAAATTTTAGGACTCGATTACACTTTTTGAAAGTTTTAGGACTCAATTGCACTTTCGTGACAAGTTTTAAGATTCATTTGTACTTTTTCAAAATTTTAGGACTCATTTGTACTTTTATGACAAGTTTTAAGACTTTCAGTGTACTTATCCATTTTTTTTCCCCATTGCTTCCAATATAATCATTGAAAATCAATGTTTATAGCGCAAAATCGCACACGGTTGCCAGAATTCGGTGTATCTAGGCGGTGGTGTCCCCCGCCCTCCAGAACTTGAATGAAGGGTTAACATCTATTTTAATCACCTTGACATTTGGATTAATGTCTCCTTCTTCCCCATCGAAATTCTTGGTCCATCGTTAGAATAAAATTTTCCCCAAAGGTGTTTATGCACTTTCACAGTATAATGAGTTTTTCATAAGAGTGAGCAGTTTTAGATTCCATATAACTTTTACCTGGAATCTAGAATTTATCCGTTAGAGCAGGTTCCTCATCTTTTAAAACCCAGAACCTAATCTAAATATCCTAGAATCTACCCTATCACAGGTTCTAGAGTTGGGACCTAAAACCTATCATGTCATAGATTCCATGTTCTATTTGTATTCATAATTGAACGATTATACTGAATTATCACTTTTAATGACTAGCACTTGCTGTTACAATCCATTGATTACAATTTATATTTAGACACACGAAAAATATGAGACATTAACAAAATAAATATCTCAGATATAAATATCGCTGGAAGTAGAAGCTCAGATTAGTAATTCTAGATTATATATTCATCATCGGACGTCATGGAATATCGCAAGATTGCGTAAATACATAGACCAATAAAAACACAAAAACATGTTCTAGGTTCCAAGTTCCATCTACCTGAAACCTACCAGTTAAAACATGTTCCTCAATTTTTCGAACCTGAAACCTACCTTGCATGCCTTGGAACCTGAAACCGATAGGTTCCCATCGATACGGTTCTTAGGAATATGTAAAGGATGCAGCAGAGCAAGAGAACGGCAATGCCTATGGCCACTTTGACCCAGGTGGGCATTTGCGACGACGACAACGAGGCTGATGACGGATCGAGCCACGCTGGTATTGGCGGTGGGTAATATTGGAAGCTGGCAGTTTCGAGTTGGCAACAAGTGTTGTCCATGTGAGCCTAGCCACCTGAAGATTGAAAGGAAAATTTCATTTTCTCTTCCAAATTAATTCGATTTGTTTCAGAAGCGAAACGTCATCTAATGCTATATAAACTGGACGGAATATTCATTTCTTGATGGGAAATGCACATAAAACATGCATAGAAAGCCACACTCCCATAATCCCATTAGTTTTCAAAGTAAAACGGATTCATGAATTTGATGTCCATGCACGAAGCGTTTAATGTGCCCATCGACATTTCTTGCAAAACCATATATTTCGCAATAAAGCGTTACATATATTTTCTCAAATTCTGTCTACTGATCAGTTCTACTAGAGGAAGTTGAAATACCCATCTCAAATAACATTCAACGTATGCAAATGCCCACGTATACTCAAGAGAAGAAGAGGAGATGTTGGAACAGAACTTACAGAGAGCGGTGCAAAAGAGAGACACTGAAGAAAAGTCAACTCGTGGAGTTCTCTGAGCTCCCGAAGCACTGACATGTCCATACATTTGGCGAAGATGATGAAACTAAAACAGTGGGGATGTTTATTAATTTCTGGGGATCTTGGGCTCGTGATCAAATGATTTCTAGTAGAAAAAGGCATTATAATTCGGAGTTATTTCCACGGGGTCAACGAGTCCATGTTAAGAGAATCCCATTAGCCAGCTAGGTATCTTCCCCAATGCTTAACAGTGACGACGTTTCCAGTATCAGAAGGCACATGCACGCATGAGGATCCTAGCAAAACATTTCAAAGAAACTGGGAAATGCATTTTGCTGTTGCTTGTTAATGGCTCATCTCATCCATCACCAGATGACATGATAAGAGATTCAACGTAAACTTTCCGTAATGTGTTGCAGGTATTGAGTATTGACCAAATCTAAGTGGTCATAAAGCTATCATTTTCAAATGGAAATTAAGGGTATGTTTGTTTTTATTCTGTTACAGAATTCAACTTCTAGCCAGATAAAAGTGATTCTGCTCCAGAATGAGAAATGCATTTATGAAGTATTACCAAACGCGCTCTCATTCTACTTCGGCGATCGGCGGCGGTGAGTGACGGGCGGCCGTCGCCGGTGGACGATTGGCGAGTGGTGATTGGCGGGTGGTGGCGGCCGAGCGGCAACCGGCAATCGACGACGGGCGACGAGCGACGACTGGCGATGGGCGGCGACTAGTGCAGCCCTTGCCTTTGATGTGGGGGAACAAGAATCACTTCTGGAGGGAAAGAAAAAATCACTTATGGAGTAGAAATTTCTACTTTTTTCGCCAAACGCAATTCTGCTCCAGAAGTAGAAAAATGTTCTAAAAGTAATTCTTTATCAAACGCATTTTTGCTCTAGAAATGCTTTTTGAGTAAAATTAGAATTTCTGGAGGGTTACCAAATGCGCCCTAAGTTTCCCTTTTGTCCCAAAGAGCTGATCTTTTCTCTTCACTCAACTCTTCCACTAATTTTGTTAGCAGATAATAGTAGGTAGTAGTAATATGATAATTCTCTTAACACCCAATTTTTACAATTTTGTTAGGGCAGGCACTATTCGATTCTCAATTATCATCAATGCGATGCACGTACATGGAATTGACATAACTCTTATGTCAAAAGCCCAAAACGAATTTCCTAAGTGTGGAAGGTGATAAGCCAACTAGACACGCTATCTGATCGTGTCACGTTGAGCGGATGGCGACTAGGCACTTAGACATCCAATCACGATTGAATCGACGCAAATATTTCTGTGTCATGGAAGAGATCTTTTTCCCATACCCCATTCCAAAATTAGAAACCCCAGTACACTTTTCGCATTGCCCGTAACATAACAATGCAGTAATTTTAAAATGGAACCATCTTAGCAGGTTCTTCTTCGTGGCAAATGCAGGGACAAAGCTAAAACCAGTAGCTAAAGGCTTAACTGGAAGCATGTGCTGTCTTCTTTTTATTGGAAGAGTTTTGATAATCAAGCCGACGTCGTTGACCCACGACCAATTGCACAACAAAAGATTCCTATTCCTTTGTTCTGCATGCGGAACTTAACTCCGACCACGAAGCAATGGCGTCTTCAATGCTTTCTGAGTCGTGCGCTGTTAAGTGGGCCTGCAGCTACAATCTAGGTATAGGACAGGAACCAAAATTGAGTTGCTCTTTGTCCTTCCTCATAAAGCTTAAGGTGATTTTAGAAAGGGGAAATGTACACGTTGCCTATTTGTTTTGTGTAGTGGTTTGGGGAATATAAAGTGGGTGAGCACGAATAGCGTCGCCTACCGAATAGACAAAGCATGGGATCAAGAAAGCAGTGGTCATGAACAAAACGAAAGAAGAGCTCTCGGGTTTCTTATTCCTGTATGTTTCATGCAGTGAAAGCTTTATATAGGCAAAGGTGTGCATATGTATAGGAGCCGCTTTTCCACCCCCTATATTACTAAAATCACCTCTTTGCAGATAGTTGACTAAGATACCCTTCAAATTAAAAATTCAATTTTAACCGTTCTTCCTTTCTCGTGGTAGGATTTCACTCTCACTCGTTTATTAAGTTGATGTTTTGCTGCAACTTGCATTAGTTTCTTTTCTAACCAAGATGAGTAAAGAGGTGCAGAAGAGAATATGTCACTTGTCTTTGATGGCACCTCCGATGAAACCATCACTGGCCATTGCGCAAAGACCACTATTAGGTCCGACCACTGCCACTCTCCCTTGTCCTTTCGCATGCCTCTCTCTCTCTCTCTCTCTCTCTGTGATATGCTCCCTCAATTATGGGCTTGGTGATGGTCATGACCTTGAATCAACAATGATCCGAGCCCACAAAAGCCCCTTACTTAGATTTGGAGCTTTGAATGAGCTCTTGAGTCGGGGTTGTAATGGCATGGGCTTAAAGCTGGAGTCAGGGAGGAGCGGTGGTCGGGGGCTAATGTGGCAATGCGAAGATGGAAAGAGAGATGTAGATGTAGTAGATCATATTTGAGAGAGAAGATGGTCGTGCTGTGACGATAGAGGTGAGTGATCAAGAGTGACGCGTACAATAGTGACGACGTGTGAAAGTCCAGGATGGTTGTGGCATGCTATGGTGGGCTTGGCATGGGGTAGGGTGGGGGTAAGTTCGTTTGAAACTTTGAGGCATCAAGAGAGTTTAATAAATGTTTTAGGAGACAGTAAAATCAATGAAATTTTCTCTTATGCACCTCTTCGCTATCGAGAAAAAAAAAAAACTTCAAATTTGCGGCAAAAACATCAACTTAATGGAGGAGGGAGAGTGAGATCCTGCCATGAGAAGATAAAGAGATAATAGTTAAAAAGTTGAATTTTAATTTGAAGGGTATTTTGGTTAACTATTATAGAGGGATGGTTTTAGAAATAAATGGGGGTGAAGAGAGCGGTTACCTAATTATAATAAGAAAAAAAAAAACCAAAAAAAATCTAAACTATGTCCCTTACGACACCTTACCTTGAACTTTTTTTTTGTGACATAAAGAACTCTAAATTATACCTATCATGACACATTTATTCTAAATCTTTTTTTTGTTACATCAAAAATCCAAAACTTATACATGTGTGATATATTTCCGTCAAGATTTCCTCGGATGATTTTCTAGCCAAAGCAAAGTCGTTTTTGCTATGTCAACATCGTTTGCCTTTCGTCGTATATGTATGCAGATTTTTAATATTGCTTATTGACGAAACCTTGACAGAGGAAAAATGTGTCACGCATGTATATGTTTAGGACTTTTGGTGTTTGCAAAAAATATTTAGAATAAATGTGTTACAGTGAGTATAGTATGAAATTTTTTTGTGGCCTTTTCCGTTATATTAATAGGGAACGAGAGAATTATAGCAAGGCCGATTCTAGGACAATATAAGTGGGCCCAAGTTATTTTACAGGAGGGTCTTTAAGGCCCACGGATGGACCATGTAATGGAATGGTTATTAGAGAAAGTATCTCACCCTTTAAACCCAAGACGTTACTCCCCATGTCTTTGCTGCCTTTTGGGCTTCCTTTGAAATGGGTTTAATCCACACACATTTATTTGGTCCATGAACCCATGCACTTAGTTTGTTATCAGCTTTGGATTGGAACCCTCTATCTTTTTGTTCCCCATTGCATCAATGATAATCCTTGAAAATCAATGTTTATCGTGTAAAACTGCACCCGGTTGCCGTAATTTGGTGCATCTAGGCGGCAGCGGCCCTACCCTCCGGAACTTCGACAAAGGGTTAAGATGTATCTAAATCACATTGACTTTTAGATTAGTGCTTTCTTTTTTTCCCCATTGAAATTCTTGGTTCACCATTGGAATAAGACGTTTTTGCCAAAGGTATTGCCGAATTTTCGTAGTATTATGAGTTTTCTGTTCCATCGTTAAAACTAACGACACAGTTTTTTTTTTTTTTGTGTTGACGGTATTATGATATTAGCATGCGTGTCGTTTAAATTAAGCGAGGAAATATTGACAATTATTCTACGGAATACATATATGGAAGTATCTTGTAAAAGCAGGGGAGATAAGGAGGTTGCTTGTCAAGCTAGGCTAACCGTGATATTCTGAATATGGCCCAAAGGCTTAAAATCCGGCAGCTTTGAGTTTTGACTTCACTTTCGCTCTCTGCCGTGCCATCAAAGTTTCTTTGCCATAATCTAATCCTAGTTTACAAGGCGTTGCCATTGTTTTTTTTTTTTTGTTGTTGCTATTTTAGGAGATTAAGTTGATGTCCGGTTTTAGAGCTTGAATTAGTCACGACCTAAAAGTCAAGAAAATTGTCCAAAAAATCTTAAATATATTGTACAGCTGTCAATTCAGTATGAACTTTTTAATTTTACCGATTTAGTCCTAAATCTTTTGACGATTTGCTAATGTAGTTCTTTCGACTAATTTTGGTTGTAACTCATTGGCATAGACGTTGGCTATCTTACATGGCATAGCCGGCGAGGGCTATTACATCAACGATTTCGACCAAAATTGGCCGGAAGAATTGTATTAGCAAATCGTCAAAATATTTAAGACTAAATTGATAATTGAAAAGTTTAGAATTGAATTGGTTGCTATATAATAGGTTTATGACTTTTTGAATAATTATTTCCCTAAAAGTCTTGCTAAAACTCTATAAGCTATTTATGAATTTTAAATCGTGCGAGAAAAAAAATAAAAAATAAAAAACAAAAACAAAATTCGGAGTCCAATAGAGGTGTGGAAAAAATACCATAACTTTCCTCCCCTTAGGCTTTTTTTCTCTCTAGCCGCCAACCCCCAACCTCTCATCCTCTAAGATCGTCCTTGAGGGAGGGAGAGGGTCTTCTCTCTCTCCCTCCCCCTTTTCTCTTTCTCTCTATATCACTATCTATCTACCTTTCTCTTCACCGTTAAATATTTTCAAAACTTCTTTGATGATTTCGTGGACATCGCTTGAGTGCACCACAAGTCTCAAGCTCTTTTCACTGTGTTCAACGGTGAGTCTATTTGAAAGCATTTTGATCAACTGCATCTTCTTTACAGCTCTTCTCCCCCAATTTAGAGTCAGATCTAAATTTGAGGGTTCGTTTATCTCGATCTAGAAATAAATCTAGGATTTACAAGATGTTCTTTGTGCTTTATTAACCTATTTGTGTTGTTGTTGTCTTTGTACGATGATGGTGCTGGAGACGCTGAACCTAGGTGCACATCGCCTTTTGATAAAGCTATAGTTACTAGAGAGGAGGTTTTCGGCATGTGCTCATCATCGACGATGATGCGAGTTTCAGTGATCGGCCGTCGATTGTGCTATGATGCTAGGACAAATCCGTTCTTATGGAAGGAGAAAGTTGTTGCAAGCTATACCAAGTTGATTTATTTTTTAAATTTGTATTGGATTATAACGTTTTGTGATTGGTTTTGTCTTAAAATTATGTGCCTCTCTTTTATGTAAAATGAAGATTTCCTTTTGACAAAAAAAAATGCCCAAGATTGGAATCTCATCTCTTATTACGAGAGTATCTCGTTCCAATTCCAATTCAAAATCCCTTTTAATTAAGATGATAAGAGTCAATACTATGAAAGAAGAGTAAATAGTATGAACTTAGCACTTTCTTTAGCCGATATTAATGGAGAGGCTCTTTTCCCATGACGACTCTAGTGAAAGAGTGCAATTGCTGGAAAATATTGTTAAAAAATTTCTATATCAATTATACTTATGCTAATTTAGTCTTAAACTTTTTGACGATATATCAATATAGTTCTTTTGGTCAATGTTGGCCAAAAATCGTTAACATGGCGGTTTAGTCAACGCCAACTGTCCTATACGGCACGATTAGGATAAGACGTGGACAAACTGAATCAAAATTACGTGATTTTGCATAATTTTCTTTCCTTTTTTTTCTTTTGTGTTCGTTGTTCATCATCTTCCTTAACCCACTCTCACGCTTTCCACTTCAATCTCTAAGAAATGTTTGCCTTCTCGGCCAAATCGAACTCAATCTTGGATCTGGTTGCATCAAACCAGAAAATGCAGACTTCTTGCTCGAAGATATGCTAGAGAGTGATTTGCGTCAGATTGTCTTTCGTACAAGTGCTAAATTTTTCGGCGCTTCAACTTGAAGGCGACGAACTCGAACTTGAGTTGATTTTCAAGAGCAGACTATTACAAACTAAAGGGTTAGCTGTATTACATAATGGCTTGGAAATTTACTCATGGAAAAGGGAAAAAAGAATAGAAGAAAGGAAATTGCAAGTCGATTTCGGGGAGCACAATGGGTTTAAATGATATTAATCAGTACACCCAAATCGTTTTCGGAGACTTTTAAGCCAACTCCATGCCGCAACAGAGCTTGAGCCCTCTAGATCTGGCAGCTCGAGCTTGATGCGTGGTGGACCTCGCGGTTGTCCAGCTTGGTCGAGACCTCAAAGACGCCAAGCTCGACGGCATTTCCAGGCAACGATGGAGGACAGAATAAGAAGACGATTGGACCCTTTCTTGCTTCTACGTTCAACGAAGGTGGAGGACAAAGAAAGAAGAAGATGAACAGTAATCTGGAAAAGAAGGAAAGAAATTAAAAAAATAATTCAGAAAACTTAAAAATTTGCAAAAATTGTCCATGTCAGCTCCGGTCATACCACGTAAGACAGCGGAGTTTACACTAGTGATTTTAAGCCAAAATTGACTGAAAGAACTACATTGACAAATGTCACGATCTTACCTCAGGGAGGTTCGGTTAATGGTATTACTAAGTCTAAACCTAGCACAGACTCTTCTAAGCCCCTACCATTTTGCGACTTATGATTCGAGTTATTAGCATGCAAAGTGTTTTTTATTTGGAGTCACCACTAATCTATTTTTTGGTGGGTCAATTAGAAATCCAGATAAAGTATTGAGAGAAATATTTCATTTTTACTAACTAGAATTCAACCACAACTTCATTTCATATCAACAATCACTTCTTTTTTCACATTCTACAATCACCTCTTTTCGTGTTCAACAATCACTCTTTTTCATGAGGACAAATTATTTAAACCGCGCTTGAATTCTTATTAATCTTTGAATCCTTCTCTGGCGAAGCGGCTTTGTCCTCAGGAACACGATGATTTTTGAAAAGGAACCCGCCGACTATGATGACAGCGACAATGGCTACGACAACGATGGTCCACCTCGGAGTGTGCCACCACGGAGTGTCGTTGTTGTCGTACGATACAGAAATCGGGACTCTCCATGCCAATGGAGGAGGGAAGTACGGAAAACCCGAGCAATTTTGAGGACAGTTGTCGCTCTCCATCAAGAGAACTCTATGCAGTTCAACCAAAGCAGTGAGTTTGCAAACATATTTCGAAGCATCAATTCATACAAAAAAGGGAATAAATGTTCTAAAAGATGACGCTTTATTAGAAAAGAAGCACTTCTTGTCACGATAGATCGAGAATATATTATGACCCAAGCACAAGATCAAGATGATTGATAACGGAATTCAACGATATATAATGAATCAAGGTGTCAAGGGAGCTGCTTGCGCGTACCTTAACAAGAAGAACTGAGCGTCAGTGAGCGATGTTATAGCTATAATTCTTACACAAGCTGCAAAGAAATGCAAACTTTCATTAGGGTGGCCTCTCATTATAATGAATCCCCATTGGGTGTTTTGGTAAACTCGTCAACAAATTTTTTTTTTTCCCAAAGTGACGCACGTAAGGACGAGATGATTGAAAAACAGGACAAAGAGTTGGGAAATTTCATATTACGTACCAAACAGTGATGATTTGATGATATTAATGTATATTGTTGGCAGAAACAAACAAACAACGAAGACAATCCAATCGCGGACGGTGATTCGACCGGGGACATGAAACATTTAAGGTTGGACGCTTCTATTCTCGAGTCTTTGCAAGGAACGCTAGAAATAAAAAAGTTACTACCTAATCAACTCATAATTGAGTAACATAATACTTTTGAATTGGAGCGAGTCCAAAACTAAGAGACCTAAATGTGGGTTTTAAACGTAGATTCCCTGTTGACGATCCTCCATTCGATAATTAAAGGACGTACATATACACATTATTGATTCTTGTATACATGCCATTGCTCTAAAAATTTGGCATTTGGACAAGAGTCGGGGAAGGAGAAGAGCTGTAAGAATTCATACTTGGGATGAATTGCTTCCTTTCTTATTGTTGTTGCTGTGAATGCCTGGTGCTAGTTGGCAATGCACTAGCCCCCCGAATGTGATGGTTCCCTTATCTCGACCATTTCCTCTGGTCACAGTCAGACAAGCCAGTGACTGGTGGAGATGACACTGAAGAATTGACGACAGTAGGGCCGAACTTGATTAATTATTTCCTAGTAGTTGTTTTGATTTTGAAGATGGGAACTCAATTATCATGTACAACGAAAACTCACGCTCTCTTTCTTGTCACGCGTTTCATTTTTCTACCCCAATTGCATGAATCGGCAGAGAGTTGACAATTTTACAACACAACTAGGAGAGAAATGAATTAATCAACAAATTTGTTATCCATCTTCAAAAAGGAAATTCAGAACTGTAGTGTACTTCACATTCTTCTAGTTGTGCCCAATTTATTTCCAGAAAAAAATTTCAAATAAGGACCCGAAGTACCATTATTTTTTCAATTAAGGGCATGAAGTGGACGTTGTTTCAAATAAAAGCATGAAGTGCTATTCTTATCTCAAATAAGGGCCTGAAGTGCCTTCCTTGTCTCAAATAAAGGCCTAATCTCAATGGCATTTTTGTCCTTTCACTTTTTCTATTTTTTCTACTTTTTCCTTTTCTATTTTCTAAAAAAAAAAAGGAAAATAAAAAAAAAATGAAGAAGAAGATGAAGATGCAGGCACTGGCTGCCGCCCACCATCGCTAGAAAGGGCCGGCGATGGGTGGGAATGGCTGGGGCCTGGCGACCCTCGCCGACCGAAGGCGAGGGCCTGGCGACCCTTCACCCGGAGCTGGGCAAGGGTTGCCGGCCCTTGCCCAGCGGCGACAGCCCTTCGGCGAGGCTCGCCGGCCCTCGCTGAAGCTTGAGTGGGGCCTGGCGAGCCTCGCCGAGGGCCGCCCTGCTAGGTGAGGGTCGGCGACCACCACCGACAATTCCCCCCCAGTCGTCGGCCCTTTTCGACGACGATGGGGCGGTGGCCAATGCCTGCACTTCATCTTCATCTTTTTTTTTTCCTTTTTTAAATTTTCCTTATTTTTTGAGAAAACAGAAAAGGAAAAAATAGAAAAAAATAGAAAATGTAAAAGGACGAAAATGTCCTTCAGATCAGGCCTTTATTTGAGACAAAAAGGGCACTTGAGGCCCTTATTTGAAACAACGTCCACTTCAGGCCTTTATTTGAGAAAATGAAGATACTTCAGGCCTTTATTTGAAATAAAATCCACTTCAGACCCTTATTTGAAAAAATAATAGTACTTCAGGCCTTTATTTGGAATTTTCCCTTATTTCCATCAAGTGTATTGTATCTGAACTCGAATTTCTTTCTAGAATCTACACCATGGGCATCTGTAGTTCTCCTGATAGAAATCTCCACTGTATGCACACGGCGGACAAGTACTTGCGGTTTCGCCGAAAAAGTGTCCAATCGACGAAATATTTTTCATCGAATTGGTTCTTTGGCTTTATGAAGAGGAAATCGGTTTTGTGGCGATTCTGAACACGAGTTTCAATGGGTCACAAGGAACTGATATTCTTCGTCAAGATTTAATCGACGACGAAGAGCAAAACACTTTGGTGGGATTTGATTGACGACAAAGTGAGATGATAGAGATATACAATGTCAGAATTTAATCGACGATGAAGATATCTGAAACTATGACTAAGTACGAGAATTGAAAATTACGGAAAAGATAAATTGTGCAAAAGTAAAGATAAAAATGAAGAACGTTGAGTACGGGAATTGAAAGATATGGAAAAGATAAATTGCGAAAAAATTAAGATAAAAATGAAGAACGTTGAGTTCTGTGATTAATTGAAGGGATCTTTTAAAAAGAGAACACTTGGGATATTTATAACCCTTACAAACGGCAGTTACACATGGCGGTTATTAAATTTGACTGAACAAAGAACTCCATTTTGGTGGTGTCTGGAAGTTTCTTCACGAATGAATACGAAGATAACCAACCAACAATTATTTCCATGTCGATTTCTCGCCCTTGATATCGATGACTTTGTCAAGAAACTTCGTTAAGAAATTTCAAGTCTCTCGTCGATAACTTCACGTCGTGTTGTCGATGGCTTTATTGGCGAGTTATCAATTCCTTTCAAGCTATCGATAATTCCATGCATAAATGACCAAATTCTGCTCTCATCAACCACGCCTATCACTTGTCGATAATAACCAATAGTTGGTCATTTTTTGGTGTAAACATATGCCCCTTTAAAATAATTGAATGATTTATGGATCATTATATTCTTTTAATTTAGATAATCAGAAGTCATCATGTGCCGTTTTGTCATCGACAAATTCGATTTTTCTTTGGCAAATGCTATCTTGGTCAGATTCATCACTTGACAAGTTTTTTCCTGAACACCACATTTTGTGTAAAGTCTTCATGTGGCCCTTTATCTTTGTCCTTAAGTAGGTGCTCATAGTTAGACACTCTCGTTGCTAAATAAATCGACAAAATTTTGGCCTTCGAATTTTTCTCTTAGATTGAATTTCAATCTATTGAAAGCCAAACTTGTGAATTCTTTTTTTGAGAGTGGAGTAAGGCATATATTTTTAGCCTTGTTGAATCAAGCAGCAAATTGAAAGACCAACTTGTTATTGTATTGAAAGAGTGTGGCCAAATCGACATTCGATACCTTGGTTATCATTCTATAAACTTGAGAATGGAATTGTCTCTCCATATCTACCTAATTACACCTAGAATTAGGTGGTAAATCAGTATACCGGGTAAAAACAGTTTTCGACAAAGACAAATGAAATAACCTAAGTCTTAAAAACTCATTTGTCCCTACTTCTCCGCATTGGGTTATAAATTGAATAATGTGTTCAATAATCGATTGTTTATCTTCGTCAATAAAAATGGCAAATTAGGGGATTTCCAAACCTCTTAGAAAAGGCTGATTATTGACCCATTCATGATGTGGTTTCCTACAAACAAGTATGATAATTCCCTTGTCTAACCTCAATCATTGTCGAACTTCTTCGACAATCTATACTAGGTTTAATTGTGGATTTGTTTGGTCATTTTGCCCCCTAAAGGGAGAAGGTGGCCTTGCCAAATTATCCATTGGCAATTGTGGCTGATATAGTAAGTACCCCATATTATGTGGGATCACTGCACCGATATTTGGTGGGTGGGTTCATTCCTCCCCCGAGTGGTGGTACAACATTACCGAGTGGTCTTGCATTTCGCCATTAGTTGGCGGTATTATTGGCTATGAATTTTCAACGTTAAGCAAATGTATATTTTGATTTGTCGTTCCATTGTTATTTCCAATGGCGTTGTCTTGCACTGGACCACTTTGATTAACAATATTGCCAAGATCAATTAAGTTAGGATTACTTTCGTTTTGGCCATTGGCAACTTTAGGCATTTGCAATATTCTCATTGCTGGTTACGGTATTGTTGGCGTAAATTACCAACATTGTTTAAATGAGTTGAAGAGATTGAAGGTACATACCTTGTCACCGCCAGGCTTCCTTGCATTGGAAACGATTGGGTTGATGGCCCAGGCCTATAGGCAAGTTCATTCACCTTGTTAAATATCATGGGTTTGAGCACTCCAGTAAGATGATTGACCACATGATTAGCCAAATTATTTTGTTGCTCTTCGAACATCCTTCTCATGGTTTCCACCATTACCGGGGTTGGCTCCAATTCTCTTTTTGGTTCATTGATGAGATTTCGCGGACTATCCACTAAATTCCCACCATGATTGTCATCTTCCACTGCATTAGCGGATGACGACTCTGATCGAGCAAGCCTCTCATTGCCTCGATATGGGGATTGATTTTCCTTGCCAGTAGTATTACAAGGCTCTTGATTCCTCGTTTTTGCAATTTGCACTTCCTCAAATCAACCACAATGGTCCCATCGGGCGTGTTAAAAAGATGTTTCATTGAAAAGTATCCAATCAACGAAATCTCTTTCACCGCAATTGGTTTTCGTTTTTATTAAGAGGAGACCTATTCTGTGGCGATTTCGGACAGGAGTTTCAATGGGTCACAAGGAACTACTATTCTTCGTCGAGATTTAATCAATGATGAAGAGCAAAACACTTTGCTAGAATTTAATCGACGAGTGAGATGATAGAGAGATATAAAGTCGGAATTTAATCGACGGCGAAAATATCTAAAACTACGACTAAGTACGGGAATTGAAAAATAAGGAAAAGATAAATTGAGAAAAAGTAAAGATAAAAATAAAGACGTCGAGTACGGGAATTGAAAGATATGGAAAAGATAAATTGCGAAAAAGTAAAGATGAAAATAAAGAACGTTGAGTTCTGTGATTGATTGAATGGATCTTTTACAAAGAGAACCCTTGGGGTATTTATAACCCTTACAAACGGTGGTTACTAAATTTGATAGAACAAATAACTCCCTTTTGGTGGTTACTAGAAGTTACTTCACGAATGGATACAAAGATTGTTAAGATATGTCTTGAGTTTGAACCCAAAAAGGAAACTTTCCTAATTCAAGTAGATTTTCTATTTTGAATAGGTTTCCTAATTGAATTGTTCCTAGTTGGAGAAGGTTTCCTATTTTGGATCCAATTCTTACATATATATATAAGAAGTGGATGTTCATTGTGAAGAGTATCAAAGATAAGTTTCTGCTTGTAAATTACACTATGAAGAAGAATTCAAGTGTTAAAAAGCTAATTAAATTCTTGTGGTAAGAATTTGTGTTAATTCATTTGGGAGATTGAGAGATTATTTTGCGAGAAATTGTGGGGCTAAACACTTGTGAGTTATTGGGTGTAATTGGAGTTTGGAAAACACTGAGAGTGTTTGAGTGACTCGAGTGTAATTGTAATCTTCATTGTATCGCTTGATCTATAATGGAATTCGTTGTTGCTCTCCCAATGGATGTAGGTCACTACGATCGAGCCGCGTAAATTTGGTGTTCGATTTATTTTCTTGATATGTCTATTTTATTGTTTGATCGCTTGCTTCCGTTTAATAAAGATAACCAACCAACGATTATTTTCGTTTTGATTTCTCGCCGTTGATATCAATGACTTCATCGAGAAACTTCGTCATGGAATTTCAAGGCTCTCGTCGATAATGAGAGCGAATGAATCGAAAAAAAGTTGCCTCTATTCGACAATGAATTGATCATAGTGTTTTTCATCATGTGATCCAACAAAGAAATTTTGAAACATTGTGAAAGAAGTTACAAGATCTATACGAGAGGAGGACTCCACTGAATAAAGCATTTTTTAGTGAAGATGCTTGTAAATTTGAGATACAAAGAAGAGAGCAGCATGCATGAGCACTTGAGTCAATTTCAAGATGTTGTAAATCAGTTAACAAATCTTGAAATTGATTTTGGTGATGAGTTGCGGGCATGTTTATTGCTTGGTACTCTCCTTGACAATTGGGATACATTAATTATGGCATTAAACAATTTTGCTCCTTACGATGTGTTTTCTCTTAGCATGGTTAAAAAAGTGTGACATCTAGAAATTTCTACATCAAATAAAATGTAGGAATTTGAAGACAATAAAGGTCACAAATGGAAATTTCGGTTGGATTATTAACATTGTAGTATAGGAAGGTTCGAAATGTATTTTCCATGTCCATAATTTTGGAATTATTTGCTGTTCTCCTCGTGGACGGAGACCACCCCAACTGAATCTTGTAAATTTAATGCCTGATTTATTTTCTTGTTCTGTTTATTTTATAGTTCCATCGCTTGTTTTCGCACAAAGGTAATTTGTTTATAAACTTTGATTATTGAGTGTTAAATTCTTGTCTGTGCACCTACAAGATCACTCATCACATGTTAGTAGTTTAGGATTAAAATTGACCAAGATTGCTTGCAAAATATTTTTGAAATAAAGAGAAAAAGTACTAAAAGGGCATTAGATTTATCTAGCGTAATCAAGTCCCCGTATCCATAAAATCTCTGGTTCGCCGAAGTAAAATGTTTTCCCGCATTTTACCTGGGTTTCTAATTGACTCATAAAATATTAGTGGCAACTCTTGAATGAATTAAATTGCATGTTTAATCGATTAAATCAAAACTCCGAAATTACGATTGGTATGGGCTTGGGGGAGTTTGCGCTAAGTGTTTCTTAGTAATTTATTAGCTTTCCCTCGATGGTTCACCTTTGAAAAGATTGCGACAGATCCGAAGATTCATTTCTTAATAGACCATAGAACTGCCGAAATTTAATAAACCCTTCATCAAAAAATTTTCTCCTCCAACACAATTATTTATTGCATCAAATCTCCAACGTTGGACACTAGAGTAGACGATCTGTCATTATACATCATTCACGTTTCACACAGAAACATGCACAGAAACTTCCAGATTACTGTCCTTTGGAGATGATCCCTTACGACCCCGACCCCGGCCACGTGAAGGTTAGACCGTCCGGACCAAGGGACACACTCGGTATTAACGAGGAAGCGCCCTCTGTGTCCTTAGGACCACGACAATTGTAGAAAAGGAAACCACAGATTACGATGACGACGACTACTATGCCGACGATGACCCATCCCGGCGTATCCCACCACGAGATGTTGTTGTCTTTTGACGATACCGTCGGGACAAATGAAGGGGGGAAGTACGGGTAACCCGGACAATTTTGTGGACAGTTATTGTTCTCCATCAAGAAAACTCTCTGTAGTTCAATGTAAGCGATGAGTTTACAGACATATTTTGAAGCATCAATTCACACAAGAAAAGAAGCAGTTCTTCAACAAGAGGGTACTATATTATAAAATAAACACTTTCTGATCGCGTAGATCGAGAAGATTATATGACCCGAGTGCAAGAACGAGATGATTGAAAATGGAATTTAATAGGATATAGTATAGATCGAAGAGTCGAAGGAGGTGCTCACACGTACCTGAACAAGAACTGAGCAAACCAGTGAGTGATGTAACGCTATAATTCTTACGCAACCAGCAAAGAAATGCGAATTTCCATCAAGGTGGGGCTCTCATTATAAAGGCTGTCTTCCGTTCCCCGTTATGGGTGGGCGTGCTTTGGTCAACTCGTCAACAGTTTTATTTTATTTTTTAAAGTGATGATTGAAAAACAGGACAAAGAGTTGAGACATGAAACATTTAAGGTTGGACGCTTCTATTCGTGAGTCTTGACAAGGCACGCTAGAAATAAAACAGTTACTATCTAATCGATGCATAATTGAATAACATAGCAGCTTTTGAATGGGATTGAGTCCAAGACCAAGAGACTTAAATGTGGGTTCTAGACGTAGATTATATTTTGTTGGGATGTAGTTTATACTTCCTATCCGTGGCTGCCCCGGCAAGGTTGAAGAGGACAATGCTCCTTAATCTCTAGAGGGTCTTTATAGTTTGAGTCCATATTTTATTAGTAGTTTGAGTTTATGCTCACGAATAACTACTGTGCCTATATATAATATCTCTCTTTTGTAATTGAAAGTTGTAACAGAGAGGTATGATGTGTTAATTATAATGAAATTTTCTATTAGATGTAATCATAGTTTAAGGATGAATCAGGATAAACCTTGTGTCTCGATTTTTCTTTCTCTCTTTTACTCTTTATTTCGTTGTGTTTGTGCACCTAATCCTAGACGTTGGCATTTGGACAAGAGTCCCGAAACGAAAGAGTTATAATAATTCATACTTGGGATGAATTGCTTCCTTTCCTTTTGATGTTGCTGTGAATGCCCGGAGCTAGTTGGCAGTGCACTAATTCCCCTGAATGTGGTAGTTCCCATATCTCGATCATATCGTCTAATCACAGTCGCACAAGTCTGTGATTTATCGTCTAATTCCGGCTTTCCTGGCGAGGGCTGTCAACCCCCGCGGGCCCTCAGCGAGGGTCGGCCGATGCTCACATGATTATCGTTAACACCCAATTGTAGATACCTTGCCCAGATTTGGACATGCCCAAATCAGATAACGGCCTCCACAAGCCCCGGCAACCCGTCATTGCCTCTTCATCTTCCCTTCGTCTGGGCCTCTCCGCACTCTTCGAGCTTGACCCCGTGGCCGGAGCTCAATCTCAAATCTGGGGTCGAGCTCAATGTGCAGCAAAGCTCGACCACCAGGTATAAGTTTGAGCTCCCTGCCATGAGCGGAGCTTGATACCCAGATCTCAGGTTGCCCTCGAAGCCGCAAGTGAAGCTCAACCTAGATGGCGTCGAGCTAGATGGCATTGAGCATGAGCGACGTGTGCGAGGGCGGGCGAGGAGGGAGTCGTGGGGTGTGGCATCTGAGGGCATTATAGCGAATGTGATGCTACGTGCACTTGTAGTGGAGTTGTATCTACTTTTTCTAACGAAAATACTACGTTCTTCACAAAATCTAAGCATGTTCGAGTTTTTAGAAGCCGGTTTTTCTGTTCTAACATCAGCACATATTGCTCTCCCCTGTCCTGTGCCAACTTTTTACTCTGCTTTGCTGTAACCATAGTAGACAACAAGTGTCAAGGGTATCCATGCAAACGTTGGTCGACCCTCATTGATGGTCCGCAGGGGCGACGGATTTCGCTGGAGAAGTCGGAATGGTGGTGGTGCCCCTTAAACACTCCCGGGCATCAGCAATCTCTCTCTCCTCTGTTCGAATTTTCTTTTTCATTTCTTGATGTGGTGTTCAAGTGGCGCTATATCAATGCTACTTTTTCTCGAAAAACATTGATAACATCACAACAGATCCATGTCGCACATTCAAAAGCGGTCTTGGACAGAACCATGATAAAGGGTATATATGCTACACGAATAAAATTTTGAGATTTTTTACGACATAAATCAAGCTTAGGGTATTAGTGTTAGTGAGTATAATTTAAAATTTATAGTGACATATTTTTTTTTTGTTTTTCTTTTGTTAGATACTTGATAATCAAGCTCATGTCGCAGACCTACGACCTATGGCATGCAAAAGATTCTTATTCCTTTGAAGGACATGCGAAAAAGGTCTCTTACCACGAGTTAAATGTCGTCTCCACTACGAGTTAAAGTGGGCCTCAAGCTACACTCTAGGGTCAAAGTCAGCCTGGCCAGGAACCAAAATAGTGTTTTTCTTTCCCTACATGATAAGCTCTAACGCAGGAGAATATCCATATTGCTTATTTGTGTGTTTTTTTTTTTTTAATTCGTTTGGCAAATATAAAGTGGTTGAGCACATGGAATATTGCCTCATTAATAGACAAAGTATGGGATTAAGAAAGTCATGATCATAAAAAAAACAAAACAAAAGAAGGGAACCGTTTCTAAAATTTCAAGTTTAATCGAGATCGGCCGATGGTCAATGTACATAAAGTATAGCCCAAAAACAAAAGAGCACAGCGCTCATCATTGTCTGTGTCTGCAAGAGACAAATTAATTTACCTTTTTATTATTCACGTATTCTTCTTGTTGTGAAAGCTTCATATAAGAATGAGAGAATTATAGCAAATGCTTCTTCTCTCTTGCAAATTTGGACGTAAGTTCTAAGAAGACAAGAAAAGGCTGATTTTAGGACGATGTAAGTGGGCCCAATTTATTGAGATGAGGGTCTTTCGTGCCCACCGATAACTTTTCTTTTTGCGGAAACTGCACGTAGTGTGTAAATCGGGACTTGAGCAAGTCTTTAAAAGACTTCGTCTGAACTCTAGGATGATAAACGTGGAGGTATTCCCTCCCTAGTCGGAAAGAAAAATATTGACTTCGGAACTTGGAGATGCAGGACGTGTGGGCATCGGTACGTTAAAATAAAAAACGCATTCAGGTTGGGCGCTCCTCTCTGCTTGCAATAGAGACTATCGCTGGAGACAACTTCCCTTGACTGATGCGCCTAACGGCACTTCTCCTTAACCAGAAGGTCAGTCCAAAGTCTCCGATTAAGGAGAAGTGCCGTTAGTTCTAAGCAGACAAGAAAAGGCTGATTTTAGGACGATGTAAGTGGGCCCAATTTATTGGGATGAGGGTCTTTCGTGCCCACCGATAACTTTTCTTTTTGCCGAAACTGCACGCAGTGTGTAAACTGCACATTGACTGTTTCCTTTTATACTGTCTGAGAAGCAGGTGCCACGTGGCCTCTTTGCTTGGCTGGTGGGAAACCATAGTCCGGAGGATCGGTGATAAAACTTTAGATTATGCTTTGTAATCAATTTATCAAGGAAATAGTGAACTCCGGAATCCAAAACCTGTGTGTTTGCCGGTGTATAATATCGTACAATGCCAAATATGGATGAAAGTTCAATGAAGTTGCCCAGGAGCCTCAAGGAAATCTCGGTCATGTAACCATGTCGACACCTAAACATAGACTTGTCATTCATTTTATGAGAAAAGTAGAGATTGAACTCAATCCCTAAACAAAAATTATTAATACTACACTTGCATTCTGGATTGCATTTATTTGCATTTAGGTTCTAATAGCATCAAGAACTAACTCATTTGCATCAAGCATGTTGCAGGAGTTTGGAGATGAACCCCATGTGTGGACCGACAAGAAGTATGAGCTTAACATCAACTTTGGTGTGGGGAATGAGCTTAAGCCTGAGATCAATAGGAAAGATAAGCTCGAAATTGAACTTTCCTACTTCTTTGGAGCTTAAGCTTAAGTTCAACGTCAAAGATGAGCTTGAATTCAACTTCCAACTTTCTTGGAGTTCAAACTCGAACTTGGCACGGGAGAGGGAAAATTACCAAAAAGTCATAAATCTATTGTAATTGTATCAATTCAGTCCTAAATATTTTGCATTTATGCCAATTTAATCCATTTAGCTGGCTGGCGTTGACGTGGCATGCCGGCAGCCAAAATAATAATATTTTTAATTTTTAAATATTTTTTCAAATTTTTTAATTATTTTTTCTTCATCCTTCTTCCTTATGGTTTGGCCAGCGAGCTTGCCGACGAGGGTCGCCGGAGCTCACCAGCCACTCATTGGGGGCCGCGAAGCCCTCGCCGGCTACCTATGAGGGCCACGACCCTCGTCGCTGGCCTCGCCCAATGCGCGAGGCTACGAGCGACGTTGGCCTTGCCTAGATCTGGGCGAGGTAGCGTCACCCGCGGCTAGTGAGGCCATGGTCGCCTTCACTCGCGGCTGGCGAGTCGCGAGTGAGACGCGGAGGGGGGGGGGGGTGAGGGACCTCGGAGAGGAGGTGGATCTAGGTGCGAATGAAGTCGAGCTTGTGGGAGAGGTTGACACAGAGCTTGGATTAGAGCTACTAGACGACGTCGTGAGGCGCGAGGCCAGCTCGCTCGCAGCCTCACGATTGGGTGAGGCCAGCGGCGAGGGCTTTGCAGCCTTCACTCAGTGACCGGCAAGCTCTGGCAACCCTCGCCGGCCAAACCAGAAGGAAGAAGGAAGGAGGAATGAGGAAGAAAAATAAAATAAAATAAAAATTAATTAAAATATTCGAAAATATATTTAAAAATAAAAAAATAAAAGTATTAAAATGTTATTATTTTGGTCGACCGGTGTGCCACGTCCACGTCGGTCGGCCAAATGGACTGAATGGACAGAATTACAATAGATTTATGACTATTTTGATAATTTTCCCTACAAGATGAGTTTAAATACAAGTTTTGAACTTTCTTGGAGCTTAAAGGTAGCTCAGCTAGCTAAGGTAAGTGAATTCCAATGGGAGCTCCAAGGTACTTGGAGAAAAATACTAATTGCAAGCTTGTGGGAACTTTGTCTCAATTCCAAGATGATGGGAACTAGTTTTCCAACACCCTTGGAAATTTGTCCTGATTCCAACATCTTGGGACTATGTCTTAATCCTAACATGTTTTATGTTAATCCAAGGATGGGTGGAGTTTCGAGCAGCTGAGTAGCCAGATGCGTATGCTTGGAAAGGCTGTTTTGAGTTGGTCAGGATATCATTCTTCAAGAAACCACCTGGGACTTCTTCCACGAAATCTTCATAGTTGCTACTAAATACTCGTGAACATGCTCTATTTTGTATTTTGCTGTGAAGGTTGTAAATGACTGTTTAGGGAGCTCGGAAATGGTAATGGGATAAGGTGTGAATGAGGGTTAGCTTTTACTGTTTTTTCGTTGGATTTTTAAGTTTTTTCCCCTCTTTCTATCTATCAGGCATTAGGACAAACACTTGGTGTGCAATCACTCAACAATGAAGTACGGGAGGGGAAAGACTCAAGTGCCGGCATCACCGAGCACCAACAAGTCGCTGCTAAAGGAGCATCTCCTTCACTGGCACACAACCAACAATGAACAAGACAGCACGGACGAAACAGATCGTCTTCGTCACAGTCGGGGAAATCGTCAACCTTGAATGAGAAATGGATGAAGAAAGAAATAAGTGAAGGTGTTGCGATGAAGAAAGAGAAGACTCCAACAAAGTGGAGAGGTAAACTCCCACGGGGGGAGAGGAAGACTCCCAATGAGGGAGATGGAAGCTCTCACGAAGGAGAGAGATCCGAAATATGTAAAAATCACCGTTTGGGGGTTTCTTTTGAGACAAAAGAAATTCGAGGTAAAATTGAAATTAAAATAAAATTAAGAATTTTTTAGGTCATTTGATCTAACAACAATTGTTTCCGTTTTCCAACAAAAGGTGGAGATGTCAATTTGTTTTGGTTTCTTTTCTTTTTCTTCTTTTTTTTTTTGGCCTTTTGTCACTATGTTATAAAGGGTGTTTGTAATAATCCTTGAGAACTGAGCCATAATCCTTGATGACCGTCGAAAGAAAAAAAATAAATCTCGTCTATTAGTAGTAAAACCTTCAAGAGGCATAACTTGTTATGATATGAGGATTCGTGTTTTAATCGACCGTAAAACTGCCACATTCAATGAACTGTCTAACACAAAAATTATTTCCTCCAACAAAAACATTATTTATTGCATTGAATCTCCAATGTTATACAGTAGAATAGACGATCTGTAGTTGTGCACCATCCAAGTTCCAGTCCTCAAAAATCCCATCTGAATGACAACAAGGACGACACGGACAACATGGCGGTGGCGGCGACCATGAGCACGGCGGTGGCAGCTGCGAACACGAGCACGGCTACGGTGGTTTTGACGGCAATGACGACTGCGTTGGTGATACTGGCGGGGTCTGCGACTGCCTCGGTGGTACTGGCCGGGTCTGCGATGGCAGCTTGATTTTTACTGGATCACGACGCTTTTTGAGAAGGACACCGCTGCCTACAGCGACGACAATGACTATGGTAACACCGACGCTGACCCACCTCGGAGAGTCCCACCATGGAGTGTTATTGTCTTTGAACGATATAGAAATCGGAACGTTCCCTGCCAATGGAGGAGGGAAGTACGGGAAACCCGGACAATTTTGTGGACAATTATTGTGCTCCATCAAGAAAACTCTCTGTAGTTCAATGCAAGCTGCGAGTTTGCAAACATTTTTGGAAGCATCAATTCATACAAAAAAAAAAGGGTCATAATTGTTCAAAAAATAGTAATTTATTATAAAAGAAACACCTTTTCAGCGAGATAGAATGAGTCGAAGAAGGTGCTTGCCCGTACCTTAACAAGAAGAACTGAGCAAGCCCGTGAGTGATGTTATCGCCATAATTCTTACGCAACCTGCATAGAAATGCGAATATCACGAAGGTGGGCTCTCATTATAATGGCTCTCCATAGTGTCTTGGTCAACTTGTCAACAATGTTATTTAAAGTGAGGATGTACGTTAGAAGTGATGATTGTAAAGCAGGACGAAGAGTTTGGAAATTTCATATTACGTACCAAACAGTCTGTGTTCTGATGTTAATGATATTGTTTGCGGATACAGACAAACAATGAAGACATCCAATCCCGGACGGTGATTCGACGGGGGACATGAAACATTTAGGGCTTGTTAGAAAACCATTCTTGCAAGAATTTTTTATTCTGGCAAGAATCAATTCTTCCTAGAATCAATTCTGAAAGAGAATAAGAAATTATGTTACCAAATGCACCCTCATTCTCATTCTATTTCTGCTTTTGGCAAGTTTATTAAATGGCGCCCGGGGATCGGCGACCGACGGCAGCGACCGGCGATCGGTAGCGGTGACCGACGATATCTCTCTCTCCTTTCGTTCAATTTTTTTTTTTGGCTGGCTTTTTTAGTCCTCCTTTTTCTTTTTACTCGAATCGGCGCCACTCTTTTTCGAAAAACATTAATAGTGCCACCATCTTAGGTCCACGTCGGATTTTTAACTACGGTCTTGGATGGAACCGCGATGGAGGTTACATATGTCACACGGGTATAAATTTGAGAGTTTTGGCAACGTAAAAAAAGTTCAGGATATTAATGTTACAATGGACATAATTTAAAGTATTTAGTGACGTTATTTTTATTTTGAGATTCTTGATAATCAAGCTCACGTCGCTGACCAACGACCCATTGCATGCAAAAGATTCCTATTCCTTTTTAGAGTGCATGCGCACGTGCTCTCTTCTATGAAGCAAATGTCGTCTTCACTACCTTCTGTTTCATGCGCTGTTAAGTGGGCCTGAAGCTACGCTCTAAGGTCAAGGAGAGGAAGCAAAATTGAGTTATTCTTTTCCTTCCTGATAAGCTTTAAGGCAATTTTAAAAGGGAGATATACATATTGCTTATTTGTTTTTTTTTTTCTTTATTCGTTTGGCGAATATAAAGTGGTTGAGCACATGAAATATTGCCTCACAAATAGACAAAGTATGGGATTAACAAAGTCATGGTCATAAAAGCAAAACAAAATACGAGACCACTCTTTTTAAAATTTCAAATTTTAACCGATGTCGGCTGATGTCCAATATAAGTGTAGCCAAAAAACAAAAGAGTATGGTGCTCATCATTATTTGTGGGAAAAATTTCAAATAAGGGCCTGAAGTACCCCCATTTTCTAAAATAAAGACTTGAAGTGCACCTTGTTTTGAATGAGGGCCTGAAGTGCCATCATTTTCTTAAATAAAAGCTTGAAGTAAACCTTATTTCAAATAAGTGCTTAACCTCAAGGGCAGTTTTGTCCTTTTACTTTTTTTTAGATCTTTTTTCCTTTCTATTTTTTTCTATTTTTGTTTTCTTTCTTTCTGCTGGTGGTTTGTCTTAAGTGACAGCTAGCCACCGGCAATGCCCCAAAAGGGCTGGGTGACGGCTGCCCGCGGTTAACGAGGGCGTCCCTCGCCCAACTTCGGGTCCTTATTTGAAATTTTTCCTTATTTGTGTTTGTAAAAGACAAATTAACGTACCTTTTCTCATTCATGTATTTTTCTTGTAGTGAAAGCGTCATATAAGTATAAATGTGCATAATTATATTGATAAGGCATGAGAGAATAATAGCAAGTGTTTCTTCTCTCTCGCAAAAATTTGGACGTAACTTCTAAGAAGTAAGAAGAGAAGAAAAAGCTGATTCTAGGATGATATAATTGGGCCCAAGTTTTTGAGATGAGGGTCTCTCAGGCCCACCAGTAAGATCTCACCCATTAAACCTTGTCCCTGCTGCCTTTTGGGCTTGCTTTTAAAACGGGGTTTAGTCCACAAACATATTTCTTTTTTTATTTTACGAAAAGCCCATAGACATGTTTTCTTTTTCTTGTTTGGTCCATGGGCCCATGCACTTGGTTTGTTGTCAGCTTGGATTGGAACCCTTTTCCTTCTTGCTCCCCATTGCTTCAAAGATAATCCTTGAAAAATCAATGTCTATCGCGTAAAGCTGCACTGGGTGCCGGAATTTGGTGTATCTAGGCGGCGCCGCCCCTGCCCTCCCAGATTTTCGATGAAGGGTAGCATCTATTTTAATCACCTTGACTTTTTAATTAATGTTTTCTTTTATTCCCATCGAAATTCTCCGTCCTGTGTGGGAATAATATGTTTTCGCCAAAGGTGCTGCCGCAATTTCATAGTATAATGAGTTTTTCGTTCTATCGATAAAACCAGCGACACAAAGTCTTTTTTGTTGACGATCTTACGACATTAGCACGAGCGTCATTTAAATCAAGCGAGGATATAACGAGCGCATGTGTATATATATATAGAGAGAGAGGTTGCTTGAGTAAGCCATCATTTTGGATGGCTTTGCAAGTCGCGACCACTTGCTAAGCTAAGGCTAACCATTAAGGGCATGCATGTTTTCTATTCTTGTCAGAAAAATTTTTGATTCTAGTAAGAATTCATTCTTTCGAGAATCAATTCTGGTAGAGAATCAAAATTTATATTTACCAAACGTACCCTCATTCTCATTCTAATTTTGGCAAGTTTACCAAACGGCGCTTGGGGATCGGTGGCCGATGTCCGCGC
>BCNH02000002.1:14836874-14848360 GCA_001662345.2 Metrosideros polymorpha var. glaberrima | reverse complement strand
CGGCCCCATCGCCATTTCTGAAAATGGCGTAGAGGCTTAAAATCCAGCGCTTTTGAGTTTTGACTTCACTTTCGCTATCTGCCGTACAATCAAAGTTTCTCTGCCATCGTTACTCCTAGTTGACAAAGCATTGACATTGTTTTTATTGCTACTTTAGTAGATTAAGTTGATGTCCACTTAGAGATCTTGAATCAGTCGCGACCTAAAATTTTTGCTATCATCGATCTTTTCTGCCAACTCTATGAATTTTAAATCACGCAATCAAGAGAAAACTGAACCACTTATTCAAAATTCAGAGTCCAATAGAATTGCGGAAAAAAATACCATAACTTTTGCTAAAGTCGAATATGCCCAAGATTGGAATCCCAGCTTTTCTTTAAATTTTTTTACGAGAGTATCCCATTCCATTTCCAATCCAAAATCCCACTTAATTAATATAATAAGAGTCAATACTAGGAAAGAAGAGTGAAGAGCATGTTGCTTAGCACTTTCTGTAGCCGATCAGAATGGAGAGGCTCTTCTCCCCTTTTCTGATGTGCACGATTGGACCATGGCAACTTTACTCGCTATGCTTTTAAATATTAGCAGATCCGTGCACTATCTTCTCTAACTTCAAAGGCATACAAAGTTAAGTTCAGCTCCCACATGCCGCCCATCCACTCGCGCACACATTCACCTTTCACCTACGACCGCATTAAACCACAAACCGGCCACACTATAAAATGCAAATACAGACACAAACCACTCCATAAAGTTGCGTCGCAACCCCCTTTCGAAACACTCGCCATGGCAGCTTCCACCTGCATGACAGATTGCATCGTGGACGGCGACACCCGGTTTGCCACCCGGGCGGGGCCGACGTACGTGAGCCTCCGCAAGGGGCCGGAGCCAGAGCTGGACGGTGATTGTTTTCCTGCGGTGGGCGGGTGGCGGTCGCACCCTAGAGTGGTGGATGGTATATCTTGCAGGCAAATGTACCTGAGGAGCTACACTTTCTCCAGGAAAGAGAGTGTGCCTGAGAAGACCAAGAAGTGCCTGGGGAGAGTCAAGAAGAGAGTGTTTCGTGGGAAATTGGTGGTCCAGAGGGCTAAAGAAGTGTCTTGCTCTGCTTTCTTGGCGATATTTCAACGCCTTCTCTCTTGCACGGCCAAAATCGATGTTGCTGATTATCATCTCTCCCGGAGAGACTACTGACTGTTTCTCTTCACCTCGAATCTTTTACTTTTCTGTTTTCTTTTTCTGGGTGTCATGTGCTTCGTATAGGGTGAATTTTTGCATTATATCTATGATATGATGGAGGGTCGAAGGCAAAGATCGGTGCAGAAAGGTGGAAGCTACGGGAGGATGATCAGTGCTGTTTGCTATGAATTTCTTCTCTTTCTGTTTTTGGAAGAGGAAGTTCGTTTTTGTGAACTTCTTGTTTCTTAGATTAATTCACAGGGGTTCTTTCATTTACGTTTCTAGTTTGAGTTTGAATGTGTTTGAAGGCAAAGAGAGAAGTACCACTGCTTCCAATATTCTAAGGGGAAAGAAAGATACGGCCTTGCAAGTAGTAGAAAACTAATGAATATGCTCTCAGAGTCGGCTAGATTGCATTCAACGACAAAAATTAATTTCGCAAACCAATTCCCAAGTCCAATTCAAACAGGTGGATGAAGAGAGAGGACTGCCATGGCTCGGGCTTTTGTTTGAGCATTGTGAGTTTCGATATAAATGTACACACGACATAATTTTAATGGAGGGCCTATGTAAAGTTAGGCGGCTCTAGAACCACACAACATTTTGCCTTCAAGGATAAATCACTATTTGTCACGACCAAGTTATCGGAGAAGATGCTCTCATGATCTGGCTTATACACTTTCGAGTATTAAGACGAGCATTAGAAAGGTTAGAAAAAAAAGTCGAGACCCGTCACCCCAACTTCGGTTGAGAAACATTGCCAAGGATGGTAAACTCACATTAGTTGAAAGTGCTTCATCTTTCGTTAGATTATTGTAGTGAAACTGTGTCCATCCATCACCATTTGAAGAAGTGGACTATCAAATGATCATCATAAAACCCTAAGGGAGCACATATAATCAAGCAACTTTTCATGAGCATTCACTCCTCGAGACTAGCACGTAGAAACATTATGAAAGACTAGAGTTCTAGCCCACACATTTCATTGAATGAAAAAAGAAGTTCAGCTACATAGCTCCATGCCTGGAGCAATTAATTAATCCTGATGAGATCGAGAGAGAATGACAGAGAGGTTGGTAGTTGGGAGGGGTAGGCTGAAGGTGGGATTATCACTTTGGTTTCTGTCAAAGCTTTCATGCGTCATTGTAATTTGATTAACGTTTCTCTTGACAGAAACTTGCACGCAGGAGCGATGATGAACAAGACAAGCATCATTTATAGAACTCCATGTTTTAGTATACACTCGTGACGCAAGACGCGACACTGTGTTGGGTGCATCAACCATGTGCTTCTCATTCCGGGCCTTAAATCTTCTTAATTATTGTGTAATATCTAATACGTCCATGAAGTGGGTGGATGCAATCTCTACCCCTACCAGCAATTAGCTCCCATACAGTTGGTTTTAATTAACTAATCGATTGATTATTTAATCAACATGATGATGAAATCATTCCACTTATAGCGGGTGTAATTTGTGGACCAAATTCAAAGGCTTTTCGCGTCTGGCCAAACTGATCTTGGTTGAATCCTACCCTAACCAACTTCTATTCTGTGCACATGAGAGACAGACTCTAGGTAAGGTATGTAATTAAGGCTTGATTACCGGTGAGCATGAATTATCTGTGCCTGTGCTGATACTGATAGGATAAGTTGACCTTAGCTTAAGAACATTCATTCGTTTATTGTCCGTCGGAACCAAATTTAATGTCCACAGATAATATTGTCTGGATTAACTATGAAGCATATCATAGCAGGAATCTGAGGAAAACCACCTTACATTCCATGAGCGATTGCCGCGATTAGACATGTCATATTTGTGGTATAAAATTAGGGTTTGATGTAGTATAAGTGGCTCTAAAGGAATAATCCGAAACGAGTTAACAAGAGCAGATGAAACTACAGCACTTTCCTGAGGCCGTAGGTGTTTGGCATAAGTTCCATCGTTATGAGTTAATTAAAGGAAGTCTTGATCTGGAAATAATTGGTCGACTTCGCATACGGTCTTGGAGGTCCGGCAATGGCGCAACTTCAGCATTTGAGTAATCGAGCTTACAGACTACTTACTTTTAAGTTAGTGAATTTAAGGGCCAATCCAATCAGGGCACAAATTAGCTGCAAATCGTCTAGTGATTCTTTCGCTGTGTATTTGTACATTCGATTGCACAACTCTAAGATTCTTTAAGGTCTGCGACCGCACGCCGTCCTCGATCCGAGGTCGGGTACCTTAAAATCCCTCCATTACAGGTCACAAGGAGGGGTGTTCATGCTTGTGGTGACGCTTTCCATGGTGGCTGTATCAAGTTGTCTGCAGAGAGAGAGCGAGTGTGGGGCTCTGCTTCTGCATTTGTGAGAGAGAGATGCCGGAGGAAGCAGAGGGAATCGGATCATGGATGCAAGCGTAGGACAGTTTCAAATTTCCACCAATGAAAATGTGGGCAGCAGCCAATGTTAGTCTGCAGCTAACCTGTGCCCCTCCAACTGCTAAACATGTTCAACATCATGATCGTCAATGATAAACTCATTGACAAAATGACAATGCGTTGTGAAGATAAGACTACCTAAAAGCAAAACTCAAGCAGCACCCAACAATCCTCCTGTTTGCTTCTCTAACCGTTTCATTTACATATTTAAGCACCAAGGTTCATGTGCACAAATGCAGCAGAAACATGAATTTAGGAAATCAATGCCATTTGCGACAGGCGACGATGAAATCGCGGATTCACAATTCAAACCCAGCCAACCGATTCAAAGAAAGTGTGATTTAAATGAACTTATAAACATTCCTGTGAAGTGTGAACACGGAAAGGAACAAGTAAACATTACAACAAAACGATTCAGATTCAACAGCTTTTATCAGTGATCAGATTCATCACTATCAGTTACCTAAAACACAAACCGGTATTCTTTCTGTTCAAAGTCAGGTCCGTCCATAAGCAAACTCCATCAACTGAGACATCAATGACACATGAAACTAGGTGGGTTCCTCCTCTTCTCCTGGTCCCTCGACTCAACCAAAGTTGCATTGTGGCACTCCCAGATGGTCCATTCGTATGAAGTGGCAGCAGCACTAGCACGCCAAGCTTATCGATGAAACTAGAAGTGAATCCTGCCTTATCATGGTTGGTTGGAGAAAGAATCAGAACAAGAGGCGAGCAAGATGAATGTTTTAAGTCATCTACCCTCAGAGTTCACAAGCTGCGAGAACACTTTACTCATTGAGAGGTCGTCGACACTAGAAACTTCAAACTGCGCAGTGGAAATTGTCGGATTGGCATTGCTGAAATTGTGGACTTGAGGAGACAGCTCACCGATCATGTTAGTACTGTTTTCTTCAGGGTCACCTTGCACAACCGCCTCTTGAAGTTGAAGGGCATATTCCAGATTCCACAGCACATCTCCCATTGAAGGCCGATCAACCCCAAAGTCGGCCAAGCATTTCTCAGCCGTTTCCCCAAACTTCCGAAGAGAATCAGGTCTGATTTTAGCCACAAGAGTAGGGTCTATGATCTGATCTAATTGCCCTTTCTTTTGCCACTTCATTGCCCATTCCGCCAAGTTCACCCTTTCCCTAGGGAGTGATGGATCAATAACGGGTCTTGCACAAAGGACTTCGAGTAAGACCACCCCAAATGAATACACATCAGATTTTTCGGTAAGTTGTTGCCTTCTGAAGTATTCCGGATCAAGGTATCCAAAACTCCCTTTCACTGCTGTGCTCACATGGGTCTGATCAATTTCCGGCCCTGTCTTGGAAAGCCCAAAATCAGCAACTTTTGCCATGAGATTCTCATCAAGCAAAATATTTGCAGACTTCACATCGCGATGGATGACCGCTTTTGCATAGCCAGTGTGAAGATAGTGGAGCCCTCTAGCAGAACCAATGCATATCTCAAGCCTCTGCTTCCAGCTCAGGCTAGGAAGGCCAGAACCATAAAGATGGCTCTTCAGCGTGCCGTTCTCCATGTATTCATAAATCAAAATCATCTCACTCTTTTCATCACAATACCCAATCAAAGAAACCAGATGGCGGTGGCGAAACTGTGAAAGCATCTCGATTTCAGTTTGGAACTCCGCAAGTCCCTGTTGGGACCGAGGATTACCCCTCTTAACAGCTACTCTTGTTCCATCATTCAATTCTCCCCGGTACACTTTTCCAAAACCACCAATACCAATGACCCAACTTTCATCAAAGTTGTCCGTGGCCTCTTGAACAGCCACAAAGGGGAAGCGATACCCAAGATTAGAAGCAACGCTAAGGGTTGTTCCATTAGAGTATTTACTCCCCATGGTGTGAGAAGTGCCTCCATTAGTGGATAATGGAATCCATGTCTTGGAAAGCCCCTGCTTTGCAAGTCGTTGTCGCCTTCTTCTGCACCACAAAAAGAGAACTCCAGCCAAAAGTGCCGCAATAGACGCCCCAATAGTTATACCCACTATGACACCAGTATTTTTGCCAGAGCTGGGACCTGAAGATATTGCTGCCGCCACCCCATTGAGGTTTCCATCAGAATTGTTCATTTTCATGATCTCTAACCCATTCAAAATGGCATTGGGGTAAGCGCCATTTGCCGTATATGGACCAATACTCACATGAAGCTTATTGCTTACTGATACCCCTGAAACTAGATCGAGGAAATAGGGAACAGCCAAAACATTGTTTGAGATGGTACTCAAATCAAGGTCACTAACAACAATAGATGAGTCAAGATAGACACTGAAGTACAGCTGGTTCAGCACTGCGCTCACTATATCACAGAAGTGAAAGCGAATAAGGTGTCTAAATCCAACATCTATATCAAACTCCCAGGTGACATTGAAATTGCTACTAGGATCACTTGCCGAGTTCATCTCAGTTGCAGTGCCATAGACTGAAGCGGGAGCAGTATCCCGCGTCGGCCCACCTGATACATACTTAACTGCTCCAATATTTGACGTATTCGTCGCCAGATTAGGTTGGACTATAAAACCATAGTCGGGAACCCAATTTCTCCAGAGAGTATCATTCATAGAAGAAACTTGTGGTCCACCCATGTTCAATCTCCAGACTGTCTCAAGAGCCTGCCATAAGAGACCTTGAAACTTCCCTGAAGGAAGAGTATTGACATCATCCTGAATTAAAGTGTCGGGCATGGAGACAACTTCAATTGCATTCAGAAATGCAAATGAGTTATTGGAGGGGGTAATGGTGACAACAAGGTTACTCGACGTTACATTCAGGGAAAACTCTTTCATGACGCTGCCACTGGTGCTAAAGTTACTGAGGAGAACAAAGTTTTGGGTTGAAACAGCAAATTTAGCAGTGCCCATCTTGTAAGATTCATAATCGAAAGGTGAGAAATAGAGCCGAATCCAGTGCCTACCACCCTGGCTGATGGGAAATGTGTATCTTGTGGAACCAGTAAAGACTCTCGCGGTTTGATAGAGCTGGGAGACATCAGAAGAATTAAGAGAGTTCGATGCACTGGCCAGAACATTTTGTGGGGTGGAAAGGAACTTTGAGGCTAGGTTATCAGCGAGAAAAACGCGGTTATATACAGTGGTATTGGTTGAGGATCCACAATCTATTAGGTAATTATCTGGAGGAGAATACCCATTTGAAGACCAAGCCAAACACAAGATTGACAAAACCCACAAAAACACTTCCAAGCTTCTATTGCACTTCATCTGCGGATTTAAGCTAAGGGGCTCAGCAATCAAACAATCTTTGAGCTAGGCAAAGCTCAAATCTTGATTTCTCATACAGGAAGAAGTGAACCACAGGGGAAGTACAGGACTTGAATCACAAAGGGCAAGCACTCACGATCGTGAACTAACCAAAAAAAGAGTACAAAGATAGCAACTTCAAGATCTTATCTCGAAGAGATGAGATTTGTAAAGAAGAAGAAGAGCAACCGATCCCAATCAAGGAGACGATCAAGATCAAAACCCAATTGACAGAACTCAACAGGAAACGTTAAAGATGGCACCTTTAGAGCGGATAGAGCACCAATACAGAGAGAGAGAGAGAGAGAGAAACGCACAAGCCCAGCTTTGAATGGCAAACCAGACGAACCCGGTGGGAACGTTGACGAGTCCCAAATACCAAACGAGACTTCAAGAGGGAACGAACAGATTGCAGAGAGAGAGAGCACCCAAAAACTGCGAGGCACTAGCTGGTTTGCAGTCGCTGACAACCCAAGCAAAAGGACAGATTCATAGATTTGTTTTTGCTTCACACAATCAAGAAAAAGAGGACAAAGAAAAAGCAATACGGACGAGAAACTTTAAATAAGTGGGAGTCAAAAGGGGCTGGAGTCGGAGCAACAATATTCTAAGAACAAGAACATGTAAGCAACCCAGCTAAGGTGGTGCGGCATTCGGTAGAGAGCTGACCTCGTCTTAAATGAAACCGGCGCCCCATGGGAAAGCTGCGAGGAAATATGTTAAATGGAGACGGCAGAGACATTTCAGAGGGCGATGGGGATTGGAGAAGAAGAAGAGTTAGGTAAGGATTTACTCCTAATCGTACACGGTAACAGTTGCGACTCCTACTGCCGTTTTGGGAGTACGTTTGGTGAAGGGTTTCTTTCTTTTTCTTTGCGGTTTAACCTTTTGTGGGTCGAGTGCTATCTATCTTTTCTCACTTACCTGCGAATCATGGGATATTTCTGTTCTCTTTTCTTGGTTTAATCCTTCAATCAACTCATGACTTTGTGATGTCGTAAGAGCTTCTCTTTTCTTCCTTGGCTAGTTCTATGGTTCGGAAGAACGGATCTTCGAAATATGACTTGTTTATTACGGTTTTTTGCAATAATGCAAAAAAAAAAAATATTGTGACATTCGTAAATTTGAAAGGTTTCGCGATTCACAGGCAAAATTTATCCTCTTTTTTTTTTTTTTTGGTGATTAGGTGAAAAATGAGAGACGTCGAGAAAAAATAAGGCGAATATTACTACATTTATGGAGAAAATAAAAGAGAAAAAGATACGAAATTTTCTCCTCTTGTTTCATCCCTCGTTCCCGGACAAAGTAGAAAGCGCGCCTCGTATGTTAACTTTCGATCGAGCTAAGATAGTGAGTGCCTTTGCTTTGGGAAAAATAAGCGCTATAAGAATGGACGGGAAGCAAATGAGATGGCCAGCAGAATTTCCCAGATTCAATTTGTATTCGAGGGGTTGGTTTTTGAGTCGTCACTTGGATTAATCATTTCTTTCCACTAGCGCACCATATCCAATATTCAAGAAATAAATCGAGTTAATGCACGGAAATGGAGTATCGGAGCTTCAATTTGAGCCCAGAGTTTTAGAGAATGACCCAAAATTGGAGGCTTCTTTTGTTTTTTGGGTTAATATCATGAAATCTAAATTGGTACACATGTGATAAATTTATCCTAAATTAATTTTTTGATCATCTAAAACGGCAAATTGGTACGCCTGTGACAAATTCACCCTCTATTAGTTTCCATTAAATTGAATTAATATCACAAAAAATCTCAAATTAGTACACATGTGACAAATGGAGCGTAAAACCTCAAACTGATACAAACTGCCATGTGTCATTCGACTAAGCATTTGATGGTGAAATTTAACAGAAACTAATGAAGAGTAAATTTATCAAATATATATCAATTTAAGATTTTTTTTAATGGTATTAACATTTTATTTTATTTTTATCATTTTTGCAGTCAATACAAGAGAAAGCAAGCTAACGAGTGTCTGCTGTCATCGCTGACCTCGGCCATTGAAGTTCTAGAAAACCCCCGTGATAAGAGTAGCTAAAAATTTGAAGAGTCCTAGGTCGTCTCTCTCTTCAAAATGAAGATGGGAATGAAGAGAGAGAGAGAGAGAGAGAGAGGAGAGGATGAAAAGAAGCAGGTACTTCTAGGGCCGGTTGTTCGAATTAATCATCTGCAACATTGAATAATTATTTCTCTCTTATTTAATGGTGCAACTGCAACACAAGCTGGCAAGTGGAAGCACCGTGACCTATTCTGTGTATGACTTGATTGTTGTGGGACATTGTGGGCATCCAACAAAAAAAATATCAAAAACCTTAGTCCACACCAATAATTGTTGAGGGACAATGCCGTGTAGTCGAATCATATTACCCTTTTTTATTTTATTTTCACAAACTCGCTCTAGGCTAATAAACTAACGAAGGATATTTTCTTCAACCATATCACAAGGTCGAGCAAAGTGCTGTTATATGTTCTCGTCGTATTCATTCAACGTCGTTTCTTTTTATAAAGGATAAATGTTGGATTTACGTTCTTAACTAAAGGATACGTGAGAATTGAATCCTTTCCTATAAGAGCATCGACATCTAGAGACGCACTAAAGGGTCAAGACTTGAGACCGTTGGATAGAGGTTGACGTAGCTGGCTAGGTTTTTCGCTTCCTAAGCACCTTCCATTTGGGTGTCGCCACATGAAGCTCATCACGACCACGTCCAGCCACAAATCAAGGTCGCAGAACGAAAGGGACTCCGAATTGACAAAGAAATGGCTGGGGACGGCTAGTCTTCGTTCCGTATGAACGGGAGAATTACTTTGTACATCCAAAGCTTTCGACATCAAAAACGAATGTTGTCATGGAATTGATTGATCGCTATATAACTATAAAACGGACAAGAATCGTCGGAACGACGAGGTGGGCGAAGATTTGGCCCGTTTGTTACGCTGGCAAATCCGCCATCTACTCAGGGAATTTACAATAGAAAACAAAAATAGTGGAGGAGGCTGTTGCCACGGGCGAATGTGTTTGCATTCTCAATTCAAAGGGTTCGCTTTTCTTTTTCTTTTTTTTTCCTTTTGCTTTTTTGGTTTGAGAAAAGGAGAAATCCCAAGTTTATGTAGATAAATCCTATGTGGTTTTATAACAAGTGTTCTTAGGGCACAAAGTGAAGATAATGCCTTTCATGACACTTTGAAAATGGAAGAATTTTACACTTTCATAAAGTTACTTACTTAAAATAGTAAATTTAAGATTTTCCAAGCGCAGTAAATAAGAATTAACAAGAAACACAGGGGTACTCTTTAACATTTTTCATTCTGAACTTACATAATTCTTCATTATCCTCGTGGCCTCGATAAAACACGAATTAAAATGTCAAAAAGTGGCTCGAAAATCAATAACCTGTCCTTAATATGCAAAACCGATCTCTTATTGTGTGCCTAATCAAGCTAGGCAAGCAAATCGCTTATACTTATTTGCTCTTGTACAATTTGAATTTCGAGAAGTGAGGAGAAAATCCTAGCCAAATATATTTTTAAATTCAAAGATTTCACTTTCGAGAGTAATAAAGGAAATATAATTATCATTTTAGGAAATATTGCTATAGTTTCTTTTTCATTTTCTTTTCCGTACTTCCCATTAGAGTTGGCAGAAAAAACTTCCGGTTCTTCAGTCAACTCAGGTCACACAAGGCAATTCAGCACGAAATTGCTAGCATCATGATTCATAAAGATTGATGTGATTTATATATAATACACACTCGTTGAGGGCCCATGCAATGCGCAAGCATCATCTTTAATATGTATCATTAATTAAAACTATGATTAAGATGGTATACTAATTTATATAATGAAATAAACATAGTAAATTCATCTTACCTTCTCAAGTACATCACAAGGTTAGTATTTTGTAAATACGATATAGGACAATCTTAAACCGTAAATCAATGAATCTTTTGAAAATTTAAATAGCTAAAGCATAAATCATCAATACATCATATTTAAAAATCAAATTACTAAGATTCCCCTAGGGCGCAGGAAATGGAAAGTAGTGAGAAGAAACATTGCTAGGAAATAACCATTCCCATATTTTGTTATGACTTTTAGCTAATTAGGCGTCATACCAACCGCGACTCCTCGTATGCCTATCACTTGTGCCACTTGTCCGGACATGATCCTCACATTTCAAGATTCTAGGGTTGTGGCCTAATCGTGCCTTTGCTCTTTTTTATCCTCTCTTTGTGGGCAACGTCACAATTGGTCAATGTCAATTTTGAATACATAAAACATTCTGATGGTTAAATCTATGTCTGTTACAACTTGATAATTTAACAAGAAAAGCACCTTAAGATAAGACATAGCAAAAGACAAAGCTCGATTCACTTATGTGCTGAAAACTCGTCAAGTTCAATTTAGTTCCTAATTGTCATGTTTAAGTAATTTGTGAACACTTTATAAGTCTAATGGTAGACGTTAATGGTAACCATTCTTATTCAGAAATCAACTTCTGGTTAGAAGTTGATTTTTCTACTTCTATTCCAAAAATTAATTTCTGGAGTAAAAATGCGTTTGGTAAACAAGAGAAAATTTTTACTTC
>BCNH02000002.1:14797059-14836796 GCA_001662345.2 Metrosideros polymorpha var. glaberrima | reverse complement strand
GTCGATCAAATAGACTAAATTGTTACAAATGCAAAAGGTTTAGGCGGTCTAGAAGAAAAGCCAGAAGTCATTCTTTCTCTAAAAAAGTAAAAAAAAATTACTTCTCTTTTAAAGTGCAAAACTCATTCTAGAGTAGAAAACTCATTTTGAAATTAAAAAAAGAAGTAGTTTTAATAAATACATTTTTACTTCAGAAGTAGCATAGTGAAAATGTGTTAAAAAATATATTTCTGCTCCAGAAGTCATTATCATGTACCTCATAATTCCCCATCTATAGTTTCTCGGGAGCACGCTCAGAGAGGCCTAAAGCCAGTTTCTGGAAACGATGATTACGATGGAATTGGGGCCAGCGAGAGAGACAGGTGCAGGTGGGTCCCACGCGTGAGGCCATTGAAAATGGAGAAGAGAGAATGACACGCATCCCGACATAAAGGCTGGCGAACTAACTCCGAAAATCTGACAAAATAAAAAAAAAAACACTCCGGAAGGTCAATTACCATTTTGCCACTGCGGGTTCCTACGAGTCGGTCCTGGTCCTCGTAGGATTACATTTGCAAGAGAGCCCAATGGGTCCGTTCCATGGGCCTGGCGTGTCCCGCGTTTGGTAAACCCCCAAAGCAACCTGAGGCGATCTTGGCGTCTCCCCTGGAATCCTGAACCGGTCACAATAATCATCGGAACGCACATGCCTTCTTGGTTCTACCTTTTTCCATTTTCTCTTGCTTAATATGGAAAATAGAAGTTAGGAAAGTTTCACATGAATTGGGGTCGTTGGATTAGATCGGACCTCAATGATATGGCTATGGGCGTGACGCACGTCCGACAATAACGAAGACACCAACTCTTCAGCTTTAGGCCACGGCAAGAAGAAGAAGAAGAAGAAGAAGAAGAAGCTTATCGTAGTAGTTGTACTTGTGGGGGTCGCCATAACGAAACCAATAGCTAGAGAGGAATGTTTAACCGATGGATTAGCGCTCACCATATAAAGAACAAACCATGTCGTCCTTTCGTCAATTCTCACACTCCTTTGCAACATCGTAAGCATCGATCTTCAGACAAACATTTCATCCGTTCCATTTCATGCATAGGTGAGCATATATACCGTAGGAACGCATCAATGTCAACTGAATATAACGGAGCAACACCGAATCAAATCATAGTATTGATATGGGTTGGATTACTCAACATAACATAATTTGTATCAAGAAATGCATATGCATTTTTTGCCAGTGGTCAATGCCAAACGTACATCTCTGTGTTTGATCATAAGTATGATAAGCATATATAGAAAAAGGGAACATGCATGCACGCGGAGGGTTGAAAACCCTGAACGATATTGCTATTGCTAGGTATACCTTTACAATTATGTCAATTCGCGCTAAATAACAAAACATTTAACGCGTTGAGAAGAAATAAGTTGAGAAAGAATAGGCGCCAATTGAGAAGAAATAGGTACGGAGAGAAATATTTGATTGGTTAGAGGAAAGAAATATTTTAGGTAATGGAGAGAAAATTATTTGATTGGTCAAAGGAAGAGAGATATTCTGGATAATAGAGAAAAGTTGGGAAATGCCCTTGTATTGGAAACACACCTCTATTTTTATATAGTGGGGTAGATAGATGAACATGTATATACATTTCACATATTTTTGCTCAATGCATTTAAAATTTGCAATTTCAAACCTCATTACCTCATTTTAAGTGGCAAACCCATTTTGTATGCCAGAATATTTTTCGCCAAAAACCCTATTATGAAGATGATAATAATTGAATGAAAAGTTAATGTGAGGGTCCAAGGTCAACAATATTAGCTGGTTGACAGTTGACTTGCATATATTTTTTTTTCAGAAAAAAAGAAAAATTTCATGAAAAGGATTAAAAATAATCGATTGATTATTCTTTAAGAAGGCCGGGTTGAAGTCAACTCTGGGCCGGGGATTGCATTGTACTGTCCGAGGTAATTGGCATTTCTCAGCTGAAAATCATGACCACCATTATTTGCATAATCTCTTCCCTCAAGATTAAAGATTCGTAATTGCCTGACTTTTCTTCAATTTCTATCAAGAGATTGTGATCTGTCAAGCGGGCGAACATTTGCATGTGTATTGCGTAGAACATGTCGGACCAGAAAAGTTAAATGATCACTATGTCATTCATCGTTGAGGTGCTTTCGAATGCACGAGATGAAATACATATCACCGAAGGTCATTCTTTAATTTTTATTAGAGTAGACAGGTTCTGTGGTGATTCTGGTCAGAAAATAACACAAGTAGATGGGGAATCGATAACGTCGCTTCAAACGGAATTGAACGTACACAAATTGTGTTGGAATTTAATAACGATAAAGCCTGAGAACGTAAGGATGTAAAATCGAAATTTAATTAACGATGAGAATATGAAAAATATAATTACAATACAATAAGTGAAAGATTACCGAAATATAACATGTTTGTTTATTTGTGCTTGATGAGGTCACCGAAGAGTACGATGTGGTTATTTAAAGCCTACAATTGACGACTATCAATGGAGGTTACAAACATATGTTACAAATAGAGGTTACAAGCGATTACTGAACGATTACATTGACTCAACTACTTTGACGGTTTCTTCGACTACACTATTTTGATGGTTGCTTTATTCCACTACATTGACGGTTGCATCCTAGATTTTCAACTCCATTTTTTGTTGATTTCTTCAATCTGTCGATTTATCAAGTTGCCAATTTACCAAGTTGTCGAAATTCTGTTTATAAATGACCAAACTCTACTCTCATCGACTAATTCTATCATATGTCAATAATAATTAAAAGTTTGTACTTTTTGGGTGTAAATAAATGCCCCTATTTAAAAGAATCGGATGATCGATGAATCATTAAATTCTTTTAAATTAGATAATCAAGAGTCATTATGTGCCCCATTGTCATTGGCAAATTTGATATTTCTTTGTCGAATTTTATCTTGGTCAGATTCATCATATGACTCGTATTTGTCCACGAAAGGCATGTTTCGTGTAAAGTTTTCATGTGGCTCTCTATCTTTGTCTCTAAGTAGTTGCTCATGTTTAGACACTCTCATTGACAATTGGAATAAATCGGTAAAATTTTAGCTTTCGAATTTTTCTCTAAGATTGAATTTCAATCTATTGAAAGCAAAATTTGTGAATTATTTCCGTAAGAGTGAAGTAAGATATCTATTTTTAGCCCTTTTGAATCAAGCAACAAACTGATTGACTGACTCATTATTGTATTGATAGATCTGGTCAAATTAGCAATTAATATCTCATGTATCGTTCTATAAAATTGAGAATAAAATTGTCTTTTCATCTCAATCCAAATATGGCAAGGGAGGAGCGGAGGTTGGGAGGCTATGGATGAAGGAGAGGACGCCGGCTAGATCTGAACTATAGCAATGAAGGGAGAGGGAAGGAAGAGAGAGAAAAACTTATATTTGTATTTATTTCAATTTCAAGTCAGTGTCTATGTGCCAACGTTAGAGACTGACGTGGCGCTTTGAAATCACCGAATATTTTCTCCATCCGAACAACATTCGTTAACGATTGATAATGGGGAAAAAGAAAAATACGAGGCCATCTACTTAAAAAAAAATAAAAATTCTCATCTGTATTTCTAGTTTTAAATTGGTCGTTGACTGACTAATTTAGCTCATCTAGGTCAACCTTGACTCTCGCATACTCAAGTTGATGGCCGTAAGATTCTCAAATTCTGACTTTCTAAGTGGATGTCTGTGAGTGATAACGTGCTTATTTCAGCCGCAAAATCAGGGCTTGACAATAGAGGGCCCAAAGTCAAAGTCAACTGCCAAAGCCCAAGTGGCATTATATAGTGAATAACTTGTGGGCGATACCGTTTGAACCAATCTCAGACCAAGGCGGACCCTCGTACAAAAGTCGCACGTTTTTGGAAGAGGTGATGAAGAAGCGAACTATTGCAACATTTGATCAACGGATCAATAAGAGAAAACATACTGTTATATAATAGATGTAACTGAGCGGATGAATTGCGCATGATTAGATATGTGTAATGTGAAAAATCGCTATTCAATTAAAGCCAAACTCAGTCTATACTGAAGCTCGAGTTGAGAAATAATGGGGTCGAGATTCGATCTCACATCATTCATCAAGTAAGTCACCGAGAGAAAGTCGAGCATGAAATCCTCACTTTATTGAGTTCCATTTATGTTTTCCTCATGATGAGGAGCTTCTAATCTATGTAGATAAGTCTTGAGTTTGTGAATTATATGATGAATGATAAAGATGCAGAATCGGAGACGAAGCGAAATCCAATTAAATGGCCTAAACACGATCTTGATGATGCTAAATCCATTGACATAGTTTCATTTCCTAATAACTAAACCAACTCGTAGTTTGTGCAGTTTCAATTAAGCAAATAATGATCTTTAATTTTCTAGTCAGACTTGTCCGAATAGAGATTGGCCCCACCATATCCACGTTGTCGTTGGTACCAATTCATGCACTGGAAATGACAACGAAGGTTCCGACCAAAAAAAAAAAAAAATGACAACGAAGGTGGCAAGCAGAAAATCTAAATGTACAAAACACAAAAGAAAAGTCAAACTTCATCCTCATATATGAGATACCCAAGTCACGTCTCTTTGCCCTCCATCTCCCTAGTGCTCCGCCACACCATGGCAAGCCATCTCTCTCTCTTTCTTGTTGCTCTCTCTGCCATTTCTGCATCTGCTGATGGTACGAGCTTCTTCCCTCTCTTTTCCTTAACCGACGCTTGGTGTTGTTCGTTTCGTTATTTCACTAGCTATAGGAACCGTTATTGGAATCGTTTCTTTTCTTCTGTTTGTGGCAGTCCTTTGGAACATTGATTGCGGATCGTCCGGCACCTACATCGACGGCAATTTCATCGGGTGGATGGGGGACGACGACCTCATACAAAACGGGCATTCCGAGGTCGTCCAGCCCAGCGACTCGGTCGACCATGTGATGAGCACGTTGAGAGTGTTCACGACTCGGAAGAAGAATTGCTACTCTGTCAAGGTTGAGAAGGGAGGTCAGATATATGCCCGAGCGAGCTTCTACTACGGAAACTACGACCAGAAATCGGCGCCCCCGACCTTCGATTTGCACTACGATGGGAATTACTGGGTCACGGTCGAGACTTTGAACGACAAAGTTGTTTACTACGAGACCATCTACGTTGTCAAGGGAGACTACATGAGCGTCTGTGTTGCACAAACGCAGCCTAACCAGTACCCCTTCATGTCGGTTCTCGAAGTGCGTAGCTTGGGCTCCAGCATGTACAATCACGTCGATTCCAACTACGCTTTGTACTTGAAAGCTAGGGTGGCTTACGGAACAACTGGAGATGTTAGGTATATAATCTACAGTTCTGTTGGCATCCAGACTTTCTATTTGATCCAACAAGGAAATTTTAAGTACTGTGTTCGAATGGATTGCATGTTGAATATTCGAATTCTTCTCAAATTCGCTTATGTCTTTCATAAGAAAATGCTCGGGTAGAAATATTTTTATACTTTGACGTTGAATTTAGTGAATTTGCAAAAGAAATACCATGATTGAGATTTATCTAGAAATAGATGGAAACAGATAGATTTTTCAATTACTACAAAAGAATCGAGTAGCAAAATTTTGCAGTTCCCTTGGCCATACATCACTTTGACTCCATCTCGTTTTAGGGAGGATTATTACCATAATTATGACCAATTTATTTTTCAAATTATTACATTTCATGCAGTCTCTTGCATGTATGTGATCACATCGAATAATCTGTGCAAATTGTATCTTTGATCCATTCTAACTGACAATGATGATATATTCATGGGCTCGCAGGTATTCAGCTGATGCTTACGACCGGATCTGGCAACCCGCGGCGATAGGGACCGGGTTGACTGTGGTCACAAGCGATGCATCATTCATAGACATAAGCATTGATGATAATCCTCCACAGGCAGTGATGCAGAATGCAGTCACCACCTCTAAAGCATCCGACTCGGTTCAACTGACCATCGATTTTCCGGCGAAAGCCGTCCCCATCTACATGAACTTGTACTTCTCCGAAGTCTCTCAGCTCAACACGACTCAAAACAGATCATTCGAGCTATATGCCAACGACAAGCCTCTCGCTAACCCGGAAGTTATTGTCCCGCCTTACGGAACTGTCACTGAGATGTGGCTCACTAACCTAAGCGCGTCGTCCAACACTTCATTTTCCTTGGTGGCAACCTTGGATTCAACTCTTCCTCCACTCATAAACGCCATGGAAGTGTTCTACGTTGATGCTCTCACCGATGGAACTAACAGCAAAGACGGTTGGTATTCTTCAACTGATTAAGGATTCTATGAGTTGTTTATACTCTAGAAATTTCCCCTCTTTGAATGTCATAACCTTGGGCCATAATCAATTCCATTAGCACAAAGAACTCATTCCCTTTTTCTATATGCACATGAGACTCTTGACTCATTCACCATTAGAACGCTGCTGTTGCTAATAACCAAATCACCTTTAGGACGAGTTAGTTCACATTATACCTTCTGCCTTAATATCTAATCTCGTGTGTTTTTGTCGTGGCATCATCAGTGGATGGATTATCCTCTCTTCAAACTGAATTTACCAACTTACAAGACTGGTCTGGTGATCCTTGTCTCCCTTCTCCCTACACCTGGGATTGGCTCAACTGCAGTAGCGATGCCATGCCTCGAGTGACGGCATTGTAATTTTTCTTAAAGTTTCTTTTAATTGTAATTACTTATGGAGCGTTTTCTTTTTCCTAACTTTGTCTATAAAAGGACTTCTAAGATATATAAACAAGGTAAAGCAATCATTCAGTGAATGTTCCCGGATTCTCAGGTATCTGAGCGGATATGATTTGTCAGGACAGCTTCCAGATTTTAGTTCCATGGACGCACTTGTGACGATGTGAGTCGAGCAGAGAACACTAATATAACATGTCGTCATCTTTTTCCATAATATATTACTAACAGCCTGTGCTATTTTGGTGATGGTGTTTCCTGAGATCTGCACAATAATAGCTTGAGTGGATCCATTCCGGATTTTCTCGGCACATTACTGAATCTCAAAGAATTGTGAGACTCTAGAAAAACTATGTAATTTTTCACAAAGTTTATTTGATGTGTTTGAGATAACAGTAACTGAAGATTGATGCATTTCTTTCTAGGAACTTGGCCGATAATAAGTTGACTGGACCGATCCCTTCCTCGCTGTCCAAAAACAACAAGATTAAATTAACGTAAGTCAACTCTATTATGTTCCATCTATATGTTTGTCATCATTACCAGGCAATTGCTACATCAGAGCAAGCAATCATGAACTTCTTTGATGGAAACTTCTGAACAGTATTTTAGATTAAAAACTGATCGTTTAATTTGTTGCTAACTTAATTATTAGCGTGTCGGGTAATCCGGAGTTGTGTGTCTCGGGCAAGTCTTGCAAGACAGATGCGACGATTACTGGCGGCGGATCATTGGACACACCATCGGCGTCCTTGGGCAAGAAAAGTAGCAAGCTCCCTGCGATTCTTGGTGGCACTATTCCTGCTTTCTTCGTCTTCTGGATTATCGTTGGGGTCGTGGTTGTTCTACACCAGAAGCGCAAAGTAGCAGCTATCACTACACTGACTGCAGGTATAATCACAAGTTGACCCTTTATAATTAAAACCAGACTCATTAATTTTATTGACACTCTATCATTATGCTCGAACTTTTAATGAGTTCTCAATAGTTGAATCACATGTCTAACTAGTATGTACTGTACACTGCCGATTAATTTTCTCACTATCCTTCAAGTACATGACACTTAAAGAATCAACACCTATAAAATTTTATTTATAACGACACTACATATCGAACAATTCACAGTTTGCGCATGATGATGATAATTAGCACATTCTTCATATGTAAATAGAACATTTTTATAAGGGCATAGTGATCATCATCAGCTCATGTTGGTCTCTCTTCTCCAAACTTAGGGCAAACAGGACAAGCGAACATGGGCAATGGCGGACCGCAGGCAATGGCCAACAATGGCCAGATGGGAGAGAGATTAGGGCAAGTAGCAATCAATGAGTTCAGAGTCAACATGGAGCAACAAATGAGCAACGAAATCAGCGAGTTGACCCTTGAACAAGTTCAAGACGGTGACAACCGTGGCGTCCAAAACGACAGAATTTAAATCCACTTTTCTTTACCAGTTTCAGTTATGGTACTTGTTCCATTTTTTGTCATTGTTCCAACCAAAGAATGTATTTAAGTTTATAGTTATGTTAAGCTCTCTTGAGCATATAGCAAAGCTGTATGCCTGCGGGTCTTCTTCTCTGTTTTTTTTTTTTACTAGCTATTTCTTCCAATATGTACTTATAAATGATTAGTTGCTATTGCGGCTGGTGATGCATCGGCATTCCTCTGTTTTCCTGCATATAAAATTTATCATTGCTGGTTGATATGTGCTCTATGAGAGCAAGATCGATCCTTGCTCTTGTGGACAGTGACCTAAATTTGTACATATGGCCTAACCTTGGATATATGAATCTAAATTCTGGAGAGATTCTCGTTGAGATTATTATCCCCTTAATGGCGTTCAGGTTGCCCATTATAATTTTTTTCTTTTTCAGCACAGTACGATATCCGTTGTTTCCGAATACCTTCAATCGAATACATCCATACTATAGAAAAGCAGTAACCATAAAGTATGCATGGCATTATTTGGAGTGGGAAGATCCAGGAGATGTCCAACTCCTGAGCTCTGAGAGAGCAGATGATTCTGACTGTTACAAAAGCTACAGCGAACTTTTCCTTATCTTGTTCTAATATGAAGATCAAGTAGTTCATCAAGCTCATCCCTGTCAAATCCCTGAAACTGGTTGCTATTTCCTACGGTATTGGTTGACAATGGCGTCGAATGGCCATTTCCTTGGTTTGCTTGACTCATGCTCGAGGAGAACGGAGGTGGTGCAACATTTCCTTGGTTCGAAATTGGCTCAATGTGCTGATTGTTCTGAGATGGCGTAATAGGTGCCTGTGTACTTAAAGAAGCACTTTGACCTGGATGATTCCCCTGAATTTTCGCTTTCTGGAGTCTACTCAGCTCCGCCAGTGTGAGTTGTCCTTGGGTGGGCGGCGGATGATGTCTTTGTGTCACGAAAAAGATTAGGGCAATCACTAAGATTAGGCCGACAGGTAAGCTCACACAGAGACCAATGATCAGAGCCAAGTTTTTCTTCTTTGGACGATGCACATGGGGGTTCCCTTTAACACTGCACAAGCAGTCGTATGAATAAGCGAACTATGCCATAACATCAATATTACTAGAAAATGATTCAGAGACTATGAAGTCGCAAAATTTCCTACTTACTTGTAGGTGATCTTTTTGTTCTGAGTTATGGTCTGTGGGATTTTGCCAGAGAAGTTATTGTTTTGGAGATCACTGTAGAGAAGCAATATCAGGAAAAGCATACGAGATAAAACATGGGTCCGCAATATATGCTGACTATGACTTACAGTTGCTTTAAATTGGGAAGCGTCCCGAGGAAACTTGGGATTTGTCCATTGAGGCTGTTGTTTCCGAGATTTCTGAAGAAGCGAGCACATAGAAATTAGAAACAACGAAGCAAAGAGAAGAATTCTAAAGGGCTAAATGAAGCTAAGGCTGATTTACATAGTCTCGAGAGCTTGCATTTGGCTGAATTCTGGCAGAGGACCATTTAGACTGTATCCTGAGAGATCTCTGCAACATTGCCAGACTTGTCAGTATTGAGAATAAGTTCTTTTGCTTCTACTTTCACCATCTTCATCGACCCTTGAGGATCTTACATTTTGCTTACTCTTGGCGGGTCATTGCCATTGCAACCCAACCATTGCCATACGGTGTTGTTTGGAAGACAGGGATCTCCACTCCATCCGGTTAGCTGCTCAAAGGCGTTGATCAAGACCTGAAGTCCATCCACTGCTCCAAAAAGGTAAATTAGAACTGCATCACGTACGAGAGCACCAACGATATGTGTTCAAGCATATGTACTGCTAGAGCTGAACTTACAATCATCTTGCAAAGTTGTGCTTGTGACAAGCGGGTTGCCAGCTGTGTACACTTCAATTGCGCTGATCACGGGAGGTAATGTAGAACTACCATTTTGGCGCAGTTGAACGTTTAGGGGACCATCTGACTGAATCCTGACCCATGCCCAATTGCAGATCCCAATCTCAGGCTCAACGGTGAGCATGAAATCATCTTCCACATAGATATCGATCAATCTTGTTTCGTTATCCAAAAATTCACGTGGCTCGATGAAGTAAGCCACTATGTAGTTGAGGTTAGTTCTTGTGGTGAGTGTGAGTGGTAAGTTGATCGCGTCTGCTGGATCTGCTGCTTCAATTGCCGTGAGGATCGCATCTTCAGGTGGATCATTGACGTTGTTCTGGCTTAACAGGAGGGCCGTGACTACCTTGGTACCTGGGGGATCATATGGTTGCCATACTCTGTTGTAGTCATCCTTCGGAAACCTTACATCAACATAAGAACATGGGATCAGCAATCAGAACTAAACTAAAACTTTTTCTTTGTTCATTGCAAACGAGTTTGAGCTTCATACCCGAGGATCCAATTTCTTAAATCATTTGAACCGCCGCCGTAGTTATAGCGGTAGCTGTTGACCCACGCAAAGTCTCTGCTCATACCCTCGTACATATTGTCATCCAAAGGCCAGATCTCCAATATGGAAATGAAAGGAAATTGCTTATCCTGCGTTCTAGCTAAACACACGCTGACATTGTCCCTTCTGGGCGTGTAGATCAGCTCGTGAAAATAGAGCTGCGTGGCCGAAGTAATGACACTAGTCCATTTGTTCCCATCAAACTCCAGGTCGAAAGTTGGCGGCTTCGACTGGCCATCGTAGTTGCCGTAGTAGAAAACGCCTCTGATGAAGTACTTCGCGTGAGTCGGGGTCGGTAACGTGTAACAGTTCTTGTTTTGTTCCGTAAAGGCGCGGAGACTGTTGAACTGTTCTATTACCGAGAGGCTGCTGGTCGAGACCTTTCTGTTAGTGCCCGTTTTGATGAAATTCTCATCAGCTAGCCAATGGCTTCCATCAGTAGTGATATAGCTCGAATCTGTTCCGCAATCGATTCTCAAGAAGGTCGTCTTATCTGTAATGCAAAAGCGAAGAAAACATAAATGAACTTGTCAAATAATTAGACAAAGGATTCGAAAGCATTGTTCAACTTGGCACTAGCGACATGATTACCTTGAGATAGAGCTTTCAGAACAAAAAGAAGCATAAACACCAACATACGCATACCAGCTGACATCTTGTGTTGTCTTCTTAATCAGTGGAAGATAGATCTTAACACCGTTTAAAATTGGACCTGATATGCTTTTTATAGAACATCTGGTTTGTAGTTGTTTCAGAAGTTGCGCGTGCGCATATGATATGGTGTGTCTTTCACATATGGGTCTCACACGCTTAGTTGAAAAAGACTAACGAGTAAGAATTTTTTGCAGATTTATGTTCGTCTCTTTCAATCTTCCCCAACGTTGTCACAATCCTATCATTCACAAAAAACAATAGCATTATGGTGATTGCCTTCAGTTCGATGGCAACGGTTTGAACTAATAACAATTTATGGAACAGATGCGAAATTGTCAGGTACCTTCTTTTCAGATTTAAGTACTCTCGTGGTGCTGCATAGGGATATTACACCAACACCACCTATCTATTTATTTGTTCTTTTTCCATTTGCCGTGACACGAACATATGTTTTGACTGATATGAATTCACACTGATACCGCGTTCGATGCAAAACAAATATCATTAACTCGACAGCGAAATTTTTACTCCGTGTGTCGCTCAAAAGCTGAGACATTCCAACAGGATGGGCAAGCAAGAGGATTATGATGATTATGTGACATATTGAGAAGACATGTCCTGTGCTTGAACTAAGATAAAACCTCCATCTCATGAGATAAGATGGCTTTCAGAAAAATGGACGACAAAGATGCGTTGCCAAGTCTTTTTAGTCATCTATTGACATAAAAAAGAGGAAGGTGATATTAACTAGGGTTCATAACATGTTACAGATATTTTTTCCCCTGCAATCTGCTAGGCAAATAATGACAGCTCTGTATTCTTTCTTTGACCTTGTTACATATGCATTGACGATGGAAAGACAGGAGCATTCATTTCTCTAGGTTGAATTATGAGAGCAAAGTACAAATCAGCTCATAGAGGAATATTTTGGAATGTACTGATGGATAAGAAAAATGGGTAGGATCATCCCAAGGATATGTAGCTAGATCAAGCAGCAGGAGCCAGCAGGTGTGCCAAGTTTCAATTTTGATGAGCAGAGACAACGTTTATGCAATACTAATTAGCGATATTTTGTATCTATAAAAAAAACAAACTAAAACTTCAATTTTGATGAATATGGAAATTCAGTTCTGTATGAAATGGATCAATTGTGCTTCTTCTAATCATTACACTGTAAAAGCTCGGTTACAAAATCATGATTGGACAGATGCTATGAAAAAGCAAGCACTAACAATGAACGATAAACATTATGTTGATTGGAAAGATGGAACAGATATTCCAAAGGTCCGATCCTCGGACTTCAATTAAGCTTCAGAACTGTTATCCTCTTTGTGATCTGATATGAAGATCAAGTAGCTGGTCAATCTCATCCCTATTGGGTCCCTGAAACAATGAAGAAATATCAGTATTGGTTGCTAAATTGGTGGCCATAGGGGTTGTTGCGTGGCCACTTCCTTGGTTTTGTTGACTGGTGCTCGAGGAGAACACAGACAATGCTGTGTTTTCTGTGTTCGCGGTCAGCTCAGTTTGCTGATTGTTTTGAGACGGCCTGATCGGTGTCTGAGTACCTAAAGAAGCGCTTTGTTCTGGATGGGTAGCTTGAAATCTCCCATTTTGAAGCCTATTTAGATCAGCCAGTGTGAGTTGTCCTTGGGTGGGTGGCGGCGGTTTTCGTCGTGCCAGGAGCAAAACTAAAGCAATCACCAAGAGTAGGCCTACAGGTAACCCCACACAGAGACCGACTATGAGAGCCAGGTTTTTCTTCTTTGGTTGATGAAGATATGGGTTACCCTTAACACTGCACAGAGAGTCATACAATGAAAGAGCCTAAATGTGTCATTAACACCTGTATAGCTATAAAATGATACAGGCCTAAGTTAAAACTCACAAAATGGCCTTCTTACTTGTAAGTTATTTTCTTGTTCTTAGTGATGCTCTTTGGGATTTTGCCAGAGAAGTTATTGTATTGGAGGTTGCTGCGGGAGGAGAGAAATTAGCAAAAGCATATTGGAGACAAAAAGAACATGACTTCAATCTGCATATAATGACTTACAGTTGCTTCAAATTGGGAAGTGTCCCTAGGAAACTCGGAATTTGACCGTTGAGACTGTTGTTTCTGAGATTTCTGATGCAATGAGAGAAGCATATCAGAAAAGATCAAAGCAAAAGAAAAAGAATTTTCCGAGCTGATTGGAGAAGTAGCTAATTTACATAGTCTCGAGGGCTTGCATTTGACTAAAATCTGGAAGAGGACCATCTAAGCCATAGCCAGAGAGATCTCTGCGACATTGCCCTCTGGTGAGTAAATTATGAGATAGTGTTGCATCTGGTTACACTGTCCTGAATACCTTGTTTGATGCACTTACATTTTGCTGATTCTTGGGGGCTCACCACCGTTGCAACCCAACCATTGCCATGTGGTATCATTTGGAAGACATGGATCTCCACTCCATCCGTTCAGCTGCTTGAAGCCATAAATTAAGACCTGAAGTCCGTTCACTAGTCCGCCAAGAGGGGGAAAAAGAAAGAAAGAATAATTGGAATAAATCGCAGCCGATAAAGCAGAACAGAACCTTGAGCGAGCATTTACTTACAGTCATCTTGAGAAGTAGTCCTGGTAACGAGAGGATTCGCTGGCTGTGTACACTTCGATGGCGCTTATAACAGGAGGCAATGCAGAACTAGCATTTTGGCGTAGTTGAATGTACAGGGTGTCGTTTGATTGAATAATGGCCGATAGGTATGTGCAATTCCCGTACTCTGGAGTTAATGTTACCATGTACGTATCATCATGAAAGACGTCAATGATTCTCGAATCATTTACCGAAGCACTTATTTCGGTGAAATATGCAGCTACGTAGTTGCGGTCAGAGGCCTTGTTCAATGGGAATGACAAATCGATCGCGTCCAGGGGATCGTTTGCTTCGATTGCCAGGATTATTGCTTTGTCAGGAGGGAGGTTGACAGTGGTGTAGTCAATACCAGAGACATTGCTCTTCACGGCATTCGTGCCCGGGGGATTGTATGGTCTCCATACTCTATTGTACTCATCGATGGGGAACCTTTAAAAAATCAATAATAAAACGTTAAACCTTAGAAAGCAAGAAATCAAACTGAGCATAAGAACCATTCTCTTCTCTCTTAGAGTTTTGAAGGATGATTTTAATGTTTCTTACCCACTGATCCAATTTTCAAAATCTTGATCTGAGCCCGCGCCATAATTGTACCGATAGCTGCTCAACCAAGCTACATCTTCAGTCATTCCATAGTACATGCCGTCATCCAAAGGCCATATCTCCAATGTGGAAATGAACGGAAATTGCTTGTCGAGCACTCGAGCTAAGCACACGCTAACATTGTCTCTTTTGGCAGTGAAAATCAACTCATTATATGGGAGCGGTTGGACCAAACTGGCTGCCACGGTCGCCCATTTGTTCCCATCCAACTCCAAGTTGAAAGTCGGCGGTCTTGAGAGGTGGTCGTAGTTGCCATAGTAGAAAGCGGCTCTGATGAAATACTTTGTCCGCAATGGGGTTGGTAGTGTGTAGCAGTTCTTGTTCTGTTGTGTGAAGGCACGAACATTCTTAAGCTGCTGTATTTTGAGATGGCTGTTTTTCGAGACCTGTTCATTAGTGCCAGTTTGGATGTAATTTTCATCCGCGTGCCAGTAGCTTCCGTCAGTCTCATCTATATAGCTTGAATCGGCTCCACAATCGATTCTCAGTAGGTTTGGTTCACCTGATATAGTATAGAACCACCAGAAAAATGAATGAACCTGCCAAATAACTAGAGAACGACTAGAAAGGCACTATCTTAGTTTGCAGACCAACAGATTACCAGAGGATTTCGTGAGTTATCAGAGCACATATCAAAGGACAGCAAGAAGTTGCGCAATGCACACTTTTCGTCGCCAGGAAAAGTTTTACTTGTGAGAATCGATGGATTATACCTTGAGATAGTGCTATTACAGCAAAGAGAAGCGGGAACAACAGTGTACATGTATCCATTGACATCTTCCTTGTCTTCTTAATCAGTTGAAGTCCAAAAGATTGTGGTGATATGCTTTTATAGAATATCAAGCGTGTAGCTGTTTGGAAATTGCTCTTGTGCATGGAGTCTTTCCACAGATGGGTCTCAGTCTCCCACGCCTAGATGAGAACGACCATCGAGCAAAGTCGTTTTGCAGTTTTCTGTTTGTCTGTTTCGATGTTGCTATGAATTGCTTCGCAATCAGTTGGACGTTAACGGAATTTACAAGTTGGAGAGACAATGAGAAATTGTGGGAGAGCTTCCTCGCTAATTAAGTATTCTGTTGGACCCCCAAAAAAAAAAATGGATTCTGGGGGTAATGCTACATAAATACTCAAAGTTTTCTTAAAAAGATTATGTAGCCACCTGGTCCAAGGAGGGTGAAGAGTGTTCGTTGGTCCAAAGAGACTTGAATATGGAGCGGCTTCAAGTAGGCTTTTAGGATGGCGAAGAGGGTAGGAATGAACCAAATTGCGCACCGAATAGGGAGAAAGTGTTCTTGAGATATATATGTGTGTGTGTGTGTGTGAAACTAAAATTAACTAACAACAGGCGCCTCTTGATGTAACCACAAAACTTAATATTAGAACTCCTATGTTAAGCGTGCTTAGATGAAATCATTACCAAGATGGTGACCTACTAAGAAAGTGTCCGGTCCACATATAGGCTAAAGGATAAAATTATGAGTCTCAATATGCACAAGTCAAAGCAAGTGATATGATGTGTGGTTTGTGGACGAATCACTCGGGATCATGTAGGCTTGTGACAACTCAGTTAGACGATTGCGGGGAGTGTTCACCAGGGCTAGAGGGCTTGGACAAGGAATGGTTTCTGAAAAGCTTCTAGGATGGCAAAAAGGACAAGAATAAATAAAGTTGCGCACTGGGGAACACATTCCTAAAATATATATGTGAAACTGAAATTAACTCACAAAATGCATTTTGATGTAAAAGCGTCCTTAGGCGACTCCTCAGAAAGTGTCCACTTATACATTACTAGATAAAGCCATGAGGCTCGATATGAGATGGGTCAAAGTGAATAATAACTTGAGCGAATTAATCCAAGGTGTCACATATTGATATATAAAATCCTATGTGTGAGATAAATTATCCGTTGTGTCATTAGTCATTAACACGAATAAAACAAATGATGCTTATCCTCACTAATTCTCTTTACCACAACATTACCAATACATACGGACGCATACTGTGGCTAATGCAAATTGAAGGCACCGTTAACTTGCCGTCGCATTTACTCATGAGTTGAAATAAATAATCAAAAGGATAAGGACGCAAAAAATGGAGGGTTTTCACAAGGCATGGCCACACATTGACAGAAAAGGAAAAAGGTAGTTGATGCTAACTAGGTTGATAATGAAAATTTTTCACATTTTGATTGGCCAATTTCGACAGCTTTTTTGTTCTCGTCCCTTTCGACCTCGTCACATGTATCTAACGAGGATGGAAAGAAATGAACATCGATTTGTGTCTAGGTCGAGATCTAATTTCGTCCAATCATCAATCTTGGACAGTCTACTTAGTTTCTTTGACTCACAAAAGGTACATTACACACCATCTTCTGCAAACTTGGACGGTAGTTTCATGCTCTTGTTGCCCCGTGATGTAGCTCAAGCAGCTCATTTGTCTCCTTCTTGTCGAATCCATGGCCCATTAATGTTTGGTCAGTGTTGCTGCTTGTACTTCCTGTAGTCCGTGCCGCTGTATTTCCTTGTCGACCATGGGTCTTAAGAATGATGCCAGGCTAGATTTTGAGACATGGAACGTGATTCATGAGCCTCATTGGCTACATTAAACAATAGAAAAAATTACCAAAAAAGTCCTTAACCTATTTAGGGTGGATTTGGTTCAGCATTTAGAATGAGCTTTCAGCCTGAATGCTCCTTTGCGAAATGCTGAACTGTTTGGTAAGTTTTTTTCAATGGAGCATTCAGCCAAATGCTGACCTTGGGAAGGCTGAAATGCTAAATTCTGGAGGGACCAGCATTCAGCATTTCAGCCTTTTCAAGGCCAGCATTTGGCCGAATGTTCATTTGGAAAAAGAACTTGCCAAACAGTTTAGCATTTCGCAAAAGAGCATTCAGGCTAAAAGCTCTTTCCAAATACTGAACTAAACCCACCCTTAATTGTGTTAATTCAGTCATAAACTTTTTTTTGGTCAATTAGGGTGCGTTTGATAACTTACCAGAATTTTTAATTCTGTTCCAAGAGTAATTCTGGAGTAGAAATGCGTTTGGTAAAGAATGACTTCTGAAACAGTTTTCTACTTTAGAATGAGAATTACGTTTGGTAAAGAAGTGATTCTCTAGGGCCATAATCAATTCTTGCTATAAGTGATTTTTTTTTTTATCTTTTTATTAAATAAAATATTCAAAAATATTTAAAAAAAACAAGAAAAAAAGGGTGTCGAGGGCAAGGGCGGTAGACCCTTGCCACCGCCAGCCCGTCACCGAAGAGGGCAAGCGACCCTTGCCCAGCGTTGGGTGGAGGGTCGTCGGCCCTCGCCGAGGCCCCGGCGATGAGGCCGGTGGCGGCAAAGGCTAGTCGCCCAGGCCACAATTTTTCTTTTTTTAAAAATATTTTTAAATATATTGAATATTCTATTTAATAAAAAATGAAAATAAAAAAATAAAAAAGTTTGGGGGTAAATGCGTCCTTTTACTTCAAGTGGGGTAAATGTGTCACACAATCATAAGTTTAGAGTTTTTGGTGGTTTTTTCCCTTTTTATTTTCACTTCTCATTTTTCTTCTCACGCTCGTAGGTCGTCAGCCGCCGATCCCTGAGCGCCGTTTGGTAAACTTACCAAAAGTAGAATGAATATGAGGGTGTGTTTGGTAAACATTGATTCTCGAAAGAATGAATTTTTGCCAGAATAAAAAATTCTTGCAAGAAAAGTTTTTATGCGGGCCCTTAAGTGCTAAACCTTTTGCATTTATGCCAATTCAGTCTATTTAGATGGCCGGCGTTAACGTGGATAATTTTTAATATTTTATTCGATTTTTTTATTTAATCTTTTCTTTCCATTTCTTTTTTTTTCTTCCTACTGTGGCTGGCGAGGGCTTCGTGGCCCTCACCCAGTGGCTGGTGAACTCCGACGCGAGTCATAGTAGGAAGACATAGTAGGAAGAAAAAAAAGAAGAAGAAAGAAAATAAAATAATAAATATATAAATAAATTCGAAAAAATATTAAAATGTTAATAAAAATTGTCCACGTCAACGCTGACTGGTCAAATGGACTGAATTGGCAAAAAAAGAAAATGTTTAAGATTAAATTAACACAATTGCGATAAATTTAAAACTTTTTTGATAATTTTTCCTAAAATAGTATCGGAACCTGATTGAAGAAGTTATAATGAACAGTTACATAACTTGGAAGAAATAAACATTTGGAACTCTAAGGACATAAACTAAAGCACATTCTTTATCTCTCAATCGCATAAAAGAAAAATAGTACCAATATATATACGCACACGTGATATCACTATCAATTTCTAAAGACTTTGGGCAGTTTCAAACTCTCATCGAAGTGATATGAAGCTCAAGTAGCTCTTCAAGCTCCCTCATGTCAACCTCATGGTTCACCAACGTTGATCGCCACCACCGTTACCGCTCACTGAGATTTCTCCATTTTGTGCGGGCATAACAGGTGTCTGTGGACTCACCCTCTGCTGAGGATTTGCTTCTTGCTGTTGACCAGCGGTCGTGGCCTGTCCTTGGGTGCGCCTGCGTAACAATAAAAGCAGAATCAAGTCCGATAGAGTCAGTCCTAAGACCAACCCAATAGGAAGCCCAATGAGCAAGCACAGGTTCTTCTTCTTCTTCTCCTTCGTTGCTTTGCCTGACAAGGCCGTGTAAATCTCAATGCTACTGATGAATGGAGATATTGTGGAATTAACTTTTGGTCGCAACTGGACATTCAATGTGCTGTTCGAGTGTACATACGCCTGTGCGCTTTTACATAAGTCATCTGTGGTAATGGTGGATTTGCAGTCATCATTGACGTAAAAATTGAACGTCCTCGTTTTGAATATGTTGATAGTGCTGGAGAAATAGGCCCTCACGTAGTGTTGGAGATCGTCACTCCCGTTAAATGTGAAGGGCAAGTCGATCATTTCCGCTGGGTTCAGCGCTTCGACTGCTTGGCGCAGAACAGATTGGGGCGTTCCCTTATCCAAGCAGATAATTACGGAAGGGATGCTCACCGCTTTCAGACCGGCCGGCATATTTGGTTCCCATATTTTATCTTCCAGATCATCAGGAAACCTATTGGAAAAGAAGAATACTCATTAAAATGACTAAGAATTATGTAGCTTATAAATGTGTTGGATTCATGATGAAGACCACGGTTGTCTCACCCAAGAAACCAATCATCCGCATCTGCACCATAACGGTAGCGGAAACTTGTGAGCCAAATAGGGTTTTGTTGGTCTACGAAATTGTAGTTGGTGAAAGACAGCAACCACAACTCCAAGGCATTGATAAAGGGGAATTGCTTGTGCTTTGTTTGGACCAAGCAAACGTTGATGCTATCCTTCTTGGCATAGTAGAGCAGTTCGTGGAACTGCGGTTCCGTGTTGGACATCATGACGGTAGCCCATTTCGTTCCCTCTAACTCCAAGTTGAAAGGAGGCGGGTCTGAGCGGCCGTCGTAATTGCCATAGTAAAAGGACGCTCTGATCAAATATACCATTGTAAGTGGAAAATTAGCAGAAGCCTTTGCAGGCAGCGTGTAGCAGCTCGTCTTATGCTTTGTGAAGACTCGAAGCGAGTCCAGTTGGGTTGAACTGGGGGAGCTGTGAAGTTGGACGGCTTTGTTCTCACCTGTTTTGGTGTATCCCTTATCGGCATACCAATGACGAACAAAGTCAGAGTAGCCGTTTATGATCCGCAATCTATGCTCACATCTGTTGGTCACAAAATTAGAGACAAAAGGCAACACTTGAGAAGACGCTACATAAGCCGAATGGGAAATGCGTTTTTCTTGCATCAAGTATCTCTAAAATGCTCAATGCATCTTTCACATATTATCAAATTAGTCAAACATAAAATCTAAGACCTCTCCTGACATGCATTCTCTATTTTGAGCGGTCCATTCCGCGAGTACATGTTTGAAAAATCGTAAAATTGCTCATGATAATGCTGAAAATGAAGCATATATAGCGTCACACGAGATAAGAACAGTGATGGATCACAGGCTGTTACCGAATTGAGAAAGAGCTTTTCCAAGGATAATCAGAACCATCGTCCACAACAAGAACAGTGTCCCTATGGAGAAACGAAGTGTGTGTAAATCTGTACAGTCTATCCTAACTTAAAGAAAAGGAAGCAACCTTCATAAAGCATCGATTATAATTGTAACTGGTTCTTGCAATTTTTTTTATAATTATAATATATTTTAGGTGTTTATGTTTGTCTCTTGGCTTAAGAACTCCCTTTCCGTTCCTTGCTGTCTTCTTCTTTTTGATAAATTACCTGTCAGTGGTCATCCGTCACTAATGCGAAGACAACAAATGATGCCTATCCTTACTATTTTTCTATTTACCAGAAACACTGACATGTTCTGTCAATATGTTTTTACCAATATGAACGCATACCGGGGCTAAAGAATGATGAAGGTACCATTAACTTGACGTCGAATTTGCTCCTGTGTTGCAACGAGTAATCACAAGGATAAGGGTTCGAAGATGGAGGACTAAGATGCTGTGCAAAGGTTTGGCCACCCATTGACAGAAAGAAAGGGGAAGCTTATACTAACTTGGTTTTTTTTTTTTTGGTCATAAAAGGATAATTTCATTTCTAATTAAAAGTTTGCTATAAAGAATCAGAAGACTCAACACAAATTAAATTCTAAAGTGGTTTGGGGGATAAGCAAGCCAATCTTGGGCTAAGCAGTAAGCACTTGTTGGGTCGAGCCTTCGCTAACCAGTCAGCGGCCCTATTCGACCATGGAGCTTTAATTGAACCCAACTGGTGAACTGCTTCTTTCACCTCCTTCACTGACACAACAACTATTATAACTTATTCATATCCTCCCCTACTACACACGGGCAAAAGTCCAGGATAGGAACAAATTTTCTTGGACCATTAGTGCTATAAAGTTCACTGAAGAAGAGAAGGGTCTGGTTTTGTAACTGTTCGGCTCCGCGGACCTATTCCCCATTTGGATTCCTAAAAATGGAAGTTTTGATTTGCTGCCTCCTTTGGACTGTGGTTGCATGATAAAATTTGGTATTCTTGTTCCCCCACATGAGCCAATTTATCCTGGAACGCATACCCCCGTATATTGGCTCCCTGTCTCCATCTCTTCTCAATCTTCATTTTCAGGTATTTTGATCTCTCACAATCATTAGAAATGGAAGGAGAGTTTGTAATAGGCCGCAGCTCTTTTTTCATATTACCAATATCCTTTCAAGCATTTGAAAATCTTTTTGTACTCCAAGTAAATAATTCGTTCTTTAACTGCATGGAGTTTACTCACCAAATCCCTATTTTCCAGCTCACCCGAGTACCAGGTGCTTCTAATAAGCTGTCCACAATCCTCATCCTCAGACCAAGCCTCGAATCTGACTTTTTTCTTCCGCTATACTATCTCCGGAGCAAGAGAAAGTAGAAGGGGGCTGTGATCGGATCCAATGGCTGGTGGGGTCAATGCTTCCGCTGTAAGAATGATGCTTGGCTAGTTGTTGAGACTTGGAAAATGATATATGAGCTTGATTTGCTACATAAAACAAATAGCTGAACCTGATCGAAGAAGTAATAGTACAGTTACATAGCTTGGGACTAGAACGTCATAAAGTAAAGTACATCCCTTTATCTCTCACCTGCAAAAAAAAAAAAAAAATAGTACCAAGATATAAAGAGGAGATATTGCTATCAATTCCTATAGACTTGGGACGGTTTCAGGCTCTCATCGAAGTCATGTGAAGCTCAAGTAGATCTTCAAGCTCTACACTTTGCTGAGGATTTGCTTCTTGTTGTTGACTAGTGGTTGTGGCCTGGTCTTGGGCCTGCGTACTAATAAAAGGAGAATCAAGCCCGGTAGAGTCAGGCCCAAGATCAGCCCAACAGGAAGCCCAATGAGCAAGCCCAAATCCTTCTTTTTCTTCTCCTCGTTTGTTGCTTTGCCCGATATGGCCGTGTAAATCTCGATACCACTGATGAATGGCAATGATGTGGAATTGCCATTTGGTCGCAACTGGACATTCAAGGTGCCATTCGAGTGTACAGGGGCCTGTACGAGTGTACAAGAATAGTAATCTGTGGTAATGGTGGATATGTAGTCATCATTCACGTATAAACCGAATGTCCTCGTCACGGATTCGTTGATGTTGCTGGAGAAAAAGGCCCTCATGTAGTGCTGGAGATTACCGCTCCTATTAAACGCGAAGGGCAACTCGATCGTGTCCGTTGGGTTGGGCGCTTCGACTGCTTGGCTTAGAATAGAGTCGGGCAGACTCTCTTCCGTGCAATAAAGATAGGAAGTGATGCTTACCACGTTCAGACCGGCCGGAGTATTTGGTTCCCATATTCTATCATCTTCATCATCAGGATACCTATTGAAAAAGAAGAATACTCATAAAAATGACTAAGGATTCATTACTTATAAATGTGTTGGATTCATGATGAAGACAATGGCATCTCACCCAAGAATCCAATCATCTGCACTCGCTCCGTAACTGTAGCGGTAACTTGTGAGCCAAATAAAATTTCTTGAGTTGACAAAATCATATATGCTAGCGATGTCATCTATCGACCACAATTCCAAGGCATTGATGAAGGGAAACTCTTTCTTCTTTGTTTCAACCAAGCAAATACTGACGTTACTATCTTCTTGGGCATGATAGAGCAGTTCGTAGAATTGGGGTTGGGTATTGGAAGTCTCGACTGTGGCCCATTTCTTGCCCTCAAATTCCAAGTCGAAAGTTGGCGGATTCGAGAGACCATCGTAATTGCCATAGTAGAATGATGCTCTAATCAAATATACCGGCGTCGACACCAAGAGATGCGACGACGGTTTTGTGGGCAGTTTGTAGCAACTCTTCTTTTTCTTCGTGAAGACGCGGAGCGTGTTCAGTTGCGCGGAATTGGGAGAGCCGGGATGTTGGACAGCACTGATTTCACCCGTGGCTATGTATCCTTCATCCGCAACCCAATACTTAGAGCTAGTTTGCGATCCACAATCTATCCTCACATTATCTGTTGGTTAAAAAGGGAGAAATTATCCAATTAGTCCTAAACCTATTGTACATATTCTAATTCAGTTATAAACTTTTTAATTTTGCTAAATGAGTCATAAACCTTTACGTGAAATTTCAATGTACTCCTTTTAGTCAATTTTCGCTGGAAATCACTAACGTAACAGTTCAGGCTTCACTGGCTAGCCATTTCCATCGAAAAGTGGCCGGAAGGACTGCATTAGATTTTTGCACAGAGGTTTAGGACTAAATTGGATTGGAAAGTTCATAATTGAATTGTCATCCGTGCAATAGTTTTAGGACTAATAGAATAACTTTTCCTGTTAAAAAGCATATACATTGCAGTACGGGTTGCGAGAAACTATAAGAACAAAAATGTAGGCAAGATGCAAATTAAGGCAATAATGGAGAACAAATGGAAGACAAGATTCAAATTAAAGGCATGGAGCAATGTGACAACTATAATCTGATAGTGATCTTGTGTAACATCTTACTCAAGGTATTGTCCGCTTTAGCTCGTCCAATTCCGAGCTTCACGATTTTTTCATTTAGCGTACGGATAGGCACTTTTCCAATAGGTCACCTATACCAATAGTATTCTAGCTTGAGCATGCTTAACTTTAAAGTTCCAAAACAAAGCTTGACGTTACATCAAAAGGCTCATTCGTAAGTTAATTCCAATTTTCACATAATTATTTCAGAATTGCTCTTTTTGTTCAGTGCATAGTTTGGTTTATTCCTGCCCCCTTTTTCATCCTAGAAGCTTGCTAGGAGCCGCTCCTTTTCTAGACCCTCTGGCCCTAGCGACCACTCTCTACCCTGATTGAACCGAATTTTTACAGGCTCATCAACTTCCACATGGTTTGTCTTTCAAACCACACACCTACTTGAGGAGGTCCTATCCTAACACCATATTGTGACATCCCTGGATTGACTCACTTGAGGTATCGTCCGCTTTGGTCCATCTCGTTCCAAGCCTTACAGTTTTGTCTTTTGACGTACAGATAGGCACTTCCCCAAGAGATCAATCATCCTGGTAGTGCTCTAGCTTGAGCATGCTTAAATTTAGAGTTCCAAATCAAAGCTTGCCTTACGTCAAAAGGCGCATTTGTGAGTTAATACCAGTTTTTCACACACACACACACACACACACAAACATATCTCAAAACTGCTTTCTCGTTGTTCGGTGCACAGTTTGCTTTATTCTTACCCCCTTTGTCATCCTAAAAGCCTGCCAGAAGCCGCTCTTTGTTTAGGCTTTCTGGTCCCGACGACCACTCTCTGCTCTCGTCGGACTGGGTCGTTACATTTTGAGTGAGAACTACTTTTACTTAATTGAGATAGAGCTTTTCCGACGACGAACACAATAAACATAAAAAGAAAAAAAAACAACTGTTTGCCTCAAATTTTTTTAGAAAGATTTAGTCTGTAATCTGAAATGTCTATGAACTTAGGAAACAACGTTTCCTCAAGTAGCAACAAGGAAAACCGGGACTATTACGTGCTTTACAATAACGGGTAGCTGTTTACGTTCGTCTCTTCCTCATATTCGTTCGGCCATCTCAGTGAAGAGTGACAGACCTTCTGGTTTGTCAATTTCGATTAAATCCAATGGCATAAGCTAAGTGATTTTAGGGATAAAAGAACCGGTAACAGACTGTGAATGGATTAACCGACAAACATTTCATATTTTACAGTTGGAACACACAACGGATGTACGAGGCAGCAAGCGAGTCGGAGTGGCTTCTCAGTTCTCAGTGCGTGAGTTCATATAAGTTTGAGACAACTTCAACGAATCATGTGCCCAGGTAGCTGGGACAAAGTACACGGGGGAATCCATACGTCTTTGTGAGCATATAAGATGTGTGTGAGGTTAGGAGAGATCGTTAAACACCATTAGCTTAACATAACTGAATCTCAGAAACCAAACATCAGACATAATTAATTTTAGAAAAATTGATTAGCTTAGTTATATGACTGTTTCGATAATTCGACGAATTCATCGCCGGTGCTCTAATAGCTTCGATCTTTGGCCTCATCCCCAGCTTGTGACCCAAAATCAATTCTCAACGGGGATGCTGTTTTTGTTTGTATTTCAACATATGCAAACGTAGACATGGATTGAGAAATCATCTGAACCTTTCCTTTTCACCAAATAATTGCAGGATTGAATTCAAGCATTGAACAGGAAAGAAGGAAAAAAAAATAAATCAGGTGATGAGTGCAGTATTACCTTGAGAAAGAGATACTTCGATGAAGAGAAGCATTGACAAGAACATCCGGAGTGCCATTTTCTCTTCTCTCTGTGTGTTCTATTCAATTAGATCAAGTATTATCCATTTTATAGGATTCTCATTTCAGTGCCTACGACGGCACGTACGACGTCGATGTAAGGCAGCCTGCGTTCGTCTCTTTCATCGACTACATATGCCACACAATTCTGCTCGTTACCAATCCATTCCATTCTAATTAGTTAAGTTAATTTACGCGGTTAGAACCGAGTGCAAGGACTAATTAAATATCCATAGTCTTCTTCGGGGTCTTCTTAAGTCAGGACAATCTTGGAAGGAGAATGTACCTGAATTCACAGTTCACACGTTGAAGTGGCACCACCGAGAAGTTAAGAGGAAATAGGCATCTACCTCGCACGGCAGCCAAATTGTTAAAGATATGTCTCGAATTTGAGCTCAAAAAGGAAACTTTCCTAATTCAAGTAGATTTCCTATTTTGAATAGGTTTCTTAATTGAATTGTTTTCCTAATTGGAGAAGGTTTCATATTTTGGATCTGCTCTTGCCTATAAATAAGAATCGGATGTTCTTTGTGAAGATTATCAAAGAGGAGCTTCTACTTGAAGAGAGTGTTGAAGCTAATTAAATCTTCGTGTAAGATTTGTGAATTCCTTCATGAGATTGAGAGATTATTTCTGTGAGGAATTGTGGGGCTAAACACTTGTGGATTATTGAATATAACTGGGGCTTGGGAAACACTGAGTGTTTGAGTAACTCGAGTGCGGTTGTAATCTCCGTTGTATTGCTTGATCTATAGTGAAATTTGTGCTGCTTTCCTCGTGGATGTAGGTCTCTACGACTGAACCACGTAAATTTGGTGTTCAATTTATTTCCTTATTCCGTCAATTTTATTGTTTCGATCGCTCGATTTTCTAACACAAATTACTTATCCTACAAGACAGAAGCTTGATAGGCAAAAACCTTGCATGTGAAATCTCCCTTCTTCCGTAACACTTAGGCTACGTTTAGTCGTTGGATTTTTTATCTGGATAGGACTGGATATGATAGGATAAGAAATCTTGAAATTTTGTCATATCCTATCTACTGTTGGTAAACGGCGGATTTAAAGTCTGATATATAACTAGACATCTTGGGGATGAACAAATTAAGGCTACATTTTAAATTTTTCTTTCCTTAAAATAGGTGCCTGTGAAGCTTTGGTGGCAGTGGTAGAAAAGAGATTAGGGGGAGAGAATTATAGTTACAAGTGGTTAGTCGGTGGTGCCACCATCGGCCACCGGCAGTGGTGACGGGCGGTCGATAATGGCAATAGGAATGAGTGATGATGGAGGGCAACGGCGAGAAGGTTGGGAGGAGAGAATTCTGGTTAGAGACAGTCGGTTGGCGGCGGCGACGAGCGATTGGCCAGCAGAGGTGGCGGTCGATCGGCCGGCGGCTGGGGTGGGTGGCGATGGTGGGTGATGACGACGGGTGGCAACGGAGGGCAATGGCAAAAGGTGGTGGCAAGGAGGTTGGGGGGAAAGAAAAGGAAGTGAAATCCTATCCCACTTTATCCCACCTCCCCTCTAGGATAATTTTATCCCTCATATATCCTCATTTATTCTATCCTAGACACCTACCAAACACATGATGGGATATAACATATCCTACCCTACCTTTTATCCTGACGATTAAACGCAGCCTTATTGTTAGCAGCATTCAAACTTCAAGAAATGCTTCAGATTTAATCATTCTTTTGATGTCATAACCAATGCTGCTTTTCTTTATTGAAGAATTTGATGGCACTCCTGTCAATCGCTTTTAAAGATTATAATTAGGACGTTAGATGAACGTCTTAATTTAAACATGCGATGTAGTATTCTAATGCTCAAACGCTACCCCTCTTCATAGACTTGGATTTGGCCTAAAACTGATACGTGAAGATTAATTGTACCAGAAAGACATATAAAGAGACTGAAGGAATTATAACACAAGAACTCCCGCTATTACCCTACTATAATTTTCGAAGACTAGAACTAAAGTGCTGCAAATATTTAGGATGTCCATGGTGTTAAACTTACTTTTGTTTTACTTTAAAATGTATGTGTATATATATATGTAAAGTGGGTTAGAATTTTTATCAGAATTCAGTTTTGCAGGGAAAATCAATAAATTATTTGGTCTTTTAGTTAGAACAAAAAGAGTGAAAGTACGAGGAGTCTCGTTACCTATTTTAACATCTGACATATGCATAAACTTTATACATCTGTAAATTCCGAAAGCAAATAAATTGTTTCCATCATTGTGCGGCCTTGTACACATCAATTAAAGGCGATGTGGAAATATTGTTTGGTCGGAATTGGGCATTCTACGAACCGTTTGAGCGTACATATACGCTTGTGTCCATGTACATTACTTGTAATTCGATACTCATTGTGCAAATACATTGTCATCATTTCCGTTCAAATCAAACGCTCCTGTCTCAGACCGATTGATCCCGGTGAAATATGCCTCAAAGCGGTGCGTGAGAATGGTGCCATGGAATGTGAGGGGCTAGTAGGTCGTGTTCCATGGATTGGGCGCTTCCGCTGCTTGAGTAAGAACAGAGGATGCTAGAAAGAAATTGCAACCTCAGTGAAAGATGCCGCGTTCATCGGAAAGGAACAAGTACGCATAACAAGAAAACGATTCAGATTCATAAGCTTTTATCAGTAGTCAGACTCATCACTATCAATTCCCTTGAACCCTCACCAGTATTCTTTCTGTCCAAATTCGGCCCGTCCATAAGCAAACTCCATCATGGTCCATTCGTATGAAGCAGCAGCACTAGCACCCCAGACTTTTCCATGAAACTAAAATTGAATCATGTCTCGAGGAGATGACTCACCGATCATGTTAGTACTGTTTTCTCCAGAGTCACCCAGCGGAACCGCTTGAAGAGCATATTCCAGATCCCCAAGCACATATCCCATAGAAGGCCGATCAACCCCAAGGTTTGCCCAAGCATATCCCAGCGGTTTCCCCTCTCCCGAAGAGAATCGGGTCTGATTTTCTCCACAAGAGTAGGGTCTATTATGACCCGACCAAGTTGCCTTTCTTCTGCCACTTATTAAACGCCAATTCGTTAGGGACCGAGAATTACCCCTCTTAACGGCTACTCTTGTTCCATCGTTCAATTCTTCCCGGTACACTTTTCCAAAACCGCCAATTCCAATGACCCCGCTCTCACCAAAGTTGTTCGTGGCCTCTTGAACAGCCACGAATGGAAAGCGAAATTGATCACCACTACCGCTACTGCTTACTGGGATATTTCCATTTTGTGAGGGCATAACAAGAGTCCGTGTGCACTCACACTTTACTGAGGATTTGTTTCTTGTTGTTGACCAGTGGCCTTGTGTGGGCCTTGTCTTGGTAATTATATTACAATCATGCCTAGTAGAGTTAGGCCCAAGTCCAGCCCAATAGGAAGCCCAGATTCTTTTTCTCCTCCTTTTCCTCCATTGCGTTCCCCGATGAGGCTGTGTAAGTCTCGAAGGCACTTGTGCCAAAAACAAAAAAAAATCTCAACGGCATTGATAATTGTTGACGATGTGAAATTACCTTACGGTCACAACTGGACATTCAAAGTGCCATTTGAGCGTACATGCGCTTGTGCGCTTCTATAGAACTCGTACTTTGTGATAATGATGGATATGTAGTCATCATTCACGTAGAAACCGAATGCCATCATCTAGAAATCGTCGACATTGCTGGAGAAATAGGCCATCACGTAGTGTTGGAGATCGTGGCTCCTGTCAAACTTGAAGGGCAAGTTGATTGTATCCTTCGGGATTGGCGCTTCGACTACTTGGCAATAATAAAATTGGGGCGGTCCCTTGGGATCGCAATTATTAAAAGGCGGGATGCTCACTACTTTTAGACTGGTCAGAGCATTTAGTGTTGGGAGCACATAGCAGAAGTCCAATACATTTACTTGAGGAGATCGCCAAGAGGGAGCCCAAGTCCGACATATTTAATCGGACTCACATTCACTTAAAAGCTTAAATCAATTAGTTATGGGCCAATTAAAATATATTAACTGCTCTACACCACACTAATTCTTCGATGTGAGATTTCTTTAACACAACTTACTCGTGTATTTTAACAATATCTCCATCACGTGTGAACTCCAGTATTAGGTATGCTCTCCCTTAATCCATGTATTCTTCCGCATCAAAATATCTTGTCGTGAATCTCCATCAACGCCCAACGTTATAACCATGAAGTCTGCCATCAGGCCCGTATTGCTATACCACAACGCTCACCTGCCCAAAAACCACAATCTAGCTCTAATACCATTTGTTGGGAGCGTGCAACAAAAGTCCAATACCTTTATCTGGGGAGATCGCTAAGTGAGAGCTCAAGTCCGTGTTAATATATTCAGTTGGACCCATCTTCACTCAAAAGCTTAAGCCAATGAGTTATGGGCCAATTAAGATATATTAACTACTCCACATTACACCAATTATCTGATGTTGGATTTCTTTAATACAACCCACACATACATCTAATACTTGGTTCATATATTGCATTGACCGAATCCGCAAGATAACTATTGTAAAAAGAAGAACACTCATAAAAATGACTAACAACTATCTAACAATAACTTATAAATGTGTTGAATTCGTGATTAAGATGATGACATCTCACCCAAGAATTCAATCATCTGCATATGTGCCAAGAATAAAACGTCAAACATTAGAAAATAAGAATCAGACTTAGCATTAAAAGTAAATCCAACTTGATAGAAAAACATTGTCTTCTCTCTAAGAGTTTTGAAGGATGATCCTTATGTTACTTACCCAAGGATCCAATTTTCCAATTCTTCATCTAAGCCCGCGCCGTAATTGTACCTATAGCTGCTGAGCCAAGCTACATCTTCAGTCATTCCATCGTACATGCTATCGTCCAAAGGCCAACTCCAATGTGAAAATGAATGAAAATTGCTTGTCGAGCGTTCGAGCTAAAGCACACGCTTACATCGTCTCTTATGGCAGTGTAAATCAACTCATTAAATTAGAGTGGGTTGGCCAAATTGACTGCCGCAGTGGCCCATTTGTTCCCATCGAACTCCAAATCGAAAGTCAGCAGTCTCGAGAGATGGTTTAGGGCATTGTGAACAGCAGAGCTATGTAGTTCCGAACTGCGCGTGCGATTTATGAGTTGTTAACTTGTGAAGTGATATGAAAACGATAGTTTAGGACATTGTGGAGTCATGGAGTTTTATAGAAATCGATTTAGTATTACAGTTCAATCAAAGCAAATTTTTTAAATTTTCCGGCTCACGAGTTGAGCATAGTGGATAAAATCAATAGCTGTATTCGGTGAGCATTTTGCTGGTGTGTAAAAATGTTTTGTTGGTGAATAAACTTAGTTTAGTCGAGTCGTAATTAAGGTAGCGTTTTACTTGATTGTGGTATCTTTTTTTGTTAATTTGATAGGATTTAAAGTTTGTCAGCTCAAGTAGCTTCTGTTGTTTGGTTTTGCAATTCTAGTTGAGTGGTGCTTATCTTAATCCCCGGCTAGTTTTTGAGACTTGGAACACGAATCATGAGCATGATTTGCTTCATAAAACAAATAGCGGAACTTGATCGAAGAAGTTTTAGTAAATAGTTACATAACTTGGAAGAACTAAACATTTAGAATTTAAGATCATAAAGTAAATCTCTTTATCTCGCACTCGCGTTGAACAAAATAGTACCACAATATAAAGAAGAGATATCACTATCAATTCGTAATGACTTTGGACAGTTTCAGGCTCTCATCGAAGTGTGATGAAGCTCAAGTAACTCTTCAACCTCCTTCATGTCAACCCCATGGTTCACCAATGTTTGGTAACCATTACCGTCGCTGCTTACTGGGATTTCTCCATTTTGCGAGGGCATGACAGGAGTTTGTGCACTTACACTTCGCTGAGGATTTGCTTCTTGTTGTTGACCAGTGGTCGTGGCCTGTCCTTGTGTAGGCCTGTTCTTGGGCCTGCGTTGTATTAATAAAAGGATAATCAAGCCCGGTAGAGCCAGGCCCAAGATCAGCCCAACAGGAAGCCCAATGAGCAAGCCCAGATTCTTCTTCTTCTCCTCCTTTGTTAAGGCCGTGTAAATCTCGATGCCACTGATAAATGGTGATGATGCGGAATTGCCATTGGGTCGCAATTGGACATTCAAGGTGCCATTCGAGTGTACATGGGCCTGTTTGAGTGTACAGATCTCGTCCTTTGTGGTAATGGTGGATATGTAGTCATCATTCATGTAGAAAGCGAATGTCTTCATCTCGGATTCGTTGATGCTGCTGGAGAAATAGGCCCTCACGTAGTGTTGGAGATCGTGACTCCTATTAAACGTGAAGGGCAACGCAATCGTGTCCGTCGGGTTGGGCGCTTCAACTGCTTGGCTTAGAACAATGTCGGGCAGCCTCCCTTCCGTGCAATAAATATCGGAAGTGATGTTTACAGCGTTCAGACCGGCCGGAGCATTTGGTTCCCATACTCTATCATCCTCATCAGCAGGATACCTATTGGAAAAGAAGAATAGTCATAAAAATGACTAAGAACTCTGTATTATTTAATTATAAAGGCGTCGGATTCATGATGAAGATGACGACATCTTACCCAAGAATCCAATCATCTGCATCTGCACCATAACGGTAGCGGTAACTTGTGAGCCAAGTGGTTGTTTTGTGGTCTACGAAATCGTAGTCGCTCAATGACAGTGACGACATCTCCAAGGCATTGATGAAAGGGAACTGGTTGTGCTTGGTTTGGACCAAGCAAATGCTGATGTTTTCCATTTTGGCATAGTGGAGAAGTTCGAGGAACTGCGATTCCGTGTTGGATGTCATGATGGTAGCCCATTTCATTCCCTCGAACTCCAAGTCGAAAGTAGGAGGGTTCGAGCGGCTGTCATAATTTCCGTAGTAGAAGGACGCTCTGATCAAATATATAGTTTCTGTAAGTAAAGCATAATCAGAAACCTCTAGGGGCAGTGTGTAGCAGTTCCTCTTATGCTTCGGGAAGACTCGAAGCGTGTTGAGTTGGGTCGAACTAGGGGAGCTTTGAAGTTTGACGTCTTTGTTGTCACCAGTTTCGGTGTATCCTCTATCGGCTTGCCAATAACGATCATCGCCATAGTAGCTAGTTTGTGATCCGCAATCTATGCTCACATCTGTTGGTCACAAAATCATAGACAAAAGGCAACAATGAAGAAGATGCTACAAAAGTCGAAGGGGAAACGCATTTCTCTGGTATTAGGTATCTATAAGATGCTCTGGGCATCTTCGACAGATTATCAAATGACTCGAACAGAAAATCTAACATCTCTTATGATATGCATTCTCTGTCTTCAGGGGTCCATTCCTCGAGTAAAATCGCTCCTGATCATTCATAAAATGAAGCATATATAACGCCATATGAGATAAGAAAAATTATGGATCACTGGTTGTTACCGATGTCGGAAAGAGCTTTTCCAAGGATGATCAGAATAGCTGTCCACAACAGGATTAGTGACCCCATTGAGAAAGAAGTTTCTGTAAATCTATATGGTCTATCTCAACTGAAAGAAAAGGAAGCAACCTTCACAACAACAACAACATCAACAACATCATCAACAACAACAATAATAATAATTGTAGTAGTAGGAGTTGTAGCTGAGCCTTGCAATCTTTGGTGATTACAATATATTGTAGCTGTTTATGTTTGTCGCTTCCAAGCATAATTAATAGCTCCCTTGCCGTCCAATGTTGTCTTCAATTTTTTTCTGCCTTCGGTGAAGAGCGAGCCCTCGAGAAGTCCGATCCCTTTCTGTTCTCTTTCTCGGTCCCGCAATATTTCCCTCTTAATTCACCAACCCCTTTTTGTGCCCTGCACAATTAACTCTGCGGATCCATTGCTCATTCTTGAGCATAAAGACCAGAGACTAATTACAGATTGATAATTTAGAATGTCTGATCAGAGATTAAGGGTGCATTTGTTTTCAATTCTATGCCAGAATTCAACTTCTAGCAAGAATTGATTCTAGCCAAAAGTGATTCTAGAAGAGAATGAGAATTTTTTTTTTGAGTGTTACCAAATACACTCTTATTCTACTTCCGCTTTTGCCAAATTACTAAACGGTGACCGGCGGCGGCGGGTGACCGGTGATCAACGGTGACAGGCGGCGGCGGCGGTGGCCGACGGGCAGTGGCAGTGGCTGGCAGCCGACGAGTGTGAGAAGGAAAGGAGAAGGAAAATGAGAAGTGATAAATTAAAGAAGTGAAATGGGAAAAAATCACTTCTGGAGAATCACTTCTGACCCTAGAGAATAACTTCTTTTACCAAACACAATTCTTCTTCAGAAGTAGAAAATTATTCTAGAAGTAATTCTTTACCAAATGCATTTTGGAGCAGAATTAAAAATTCTTGATAATTATCAAACGCACCTTAAGTTTCGACTTTTTACGTGCTACAAATCACCTTTGAAGGATCGATGGCTATACAATATTTTTAAAAATAATTACGGTAGATGGTTATTTTACTATGACGAAACACAAATTTGGGTTCTAAGATCGGAAAGAATAAACTTTCTTTCATTCACAATAATAATAATAAAAAGATAACATTCTATCCGGATGTAAAGAGGCGAGAGATTGTGACGAGGTTCTCGAGTTCGATCTTTAAGTAATTCTACTAGATCATCCTCTTGTGGCATAATGATATTAGTTGATCAAGCTCCTCCGTTTCAACCCCTTGGTTCATTGATGTTTGATTACTGGCGTTACTGCTCACTGAAAGTCTTCCGTTCGGCGAGGGCATCACAAGGAATTGCTGAGAATTCGCATGTTGAGTCGTAGTCATAGCCTGTTCTCATATGGGCCGGGCTTGCGCTTCAGCGACACCAAGAGGAGAATCAGGCTCAGTAACAGAAGGCCCAAGACCAGCCCAACAGGAAGCCCAATAAGCAATCCCAGATTTCTCCTCAACCTCCTCCTCCTCCTGCTCCTTGTCTTTCGCAGCTTTTCTCGACAAGGCAGTGTAAACCTTGATGCAATTGATCAACGGTGGCAATGTAGAATTGCCACTCCGGCGTAACTGAACATTTAAAATTCCATTCGTGTATACTATTGCATTTGTCATTGTATGATCCTCAAACGCTGTACTAATGGTAGTTATACATGGCGGCCGAACATGTAGAAATTGAACCTTTTCATCATTTCTCATTGTTCTCCACAAAATAGGCCTTCATGTAGTGTTGGAGATCATCGCCTTCGAATGTGAAGGGCAAGTTGTTGTGTCCATCGAGCTCGGTGCTTCCACTGCTTGACCTAGAACGAGATGCCAAGTGAAAGAGTTGGGCTTGAAATAAAAAAATAAAAAAAGGAGCCCAAGCCCCATCTCACTTAAGTCCATGTTCACTTTATATATGCGGCTTAAGCCAACAAAGAGAATGAGAGAGAGAGAGGATATCCGTAAAAAAAGAGAAGGAAAACATAGCACGAGAAAGAGAAAGAAGAGAAGGGTTTTTCCATGCGCGCTCCGAAGGCCATGATGAGTGAGATTAACTTCGATTCATAGCGCTTAGTATGAATTCAAACCCTTGTTCATCTAATCGGAGAATATTTTTCAGTTGAGAATTTTGGGTTAGTGTAGATTCTAATTTGCTGTGTTCGTTCAAGAGCTTATTAAGCTGTGAAATTATGTGGTAATGAAATTTTAAAGCGTTGTGGAATCGTGGGGTTTTAGGGAAATACTTTTGGAGTTACATTTTGGTCGGAGCGAATTTTAAAAGTTTAGTGCACTTTGCTGGCCATATGTCAATTACTGTATTTGGTTTCGCTCATCTTCACCATCTTTTGAGCCGGGGAAGTTTAGAATCGTTTAGTACTTTGAAAGAGCATTCTTTTGATAGTAAGCTCACTTGAATCAAAGTTCGGTGGATAGAGTTGTGGCACGACTAAATTCAAAGCATGAGCTACGCATAGCAGACAACAATGAATATATGGGTGAGTTTTTCTTTGGCACGCAGGAGTAGTTTGTCACAAAATAAGTTTAGCTTAGTCGAGTCTTAATTAAGGTAGTTATTTGCTTGGTTTTTTTTATATATTTATTTCTCGCTTAATAGATAGGATTTCAAGTTCACGGGCTCAAGTAGCTTTCGTTGTTTGGTTTTGTAATCTCAACCGAGTAGTGTTTATCTCTTCTATGAATTTGTAAACTCATGTTTTGAAAGTGATAGGAATTCGATATATTATGTGTTATGAAAGAACATATTTATTCCATAAAGCAGGATTGACCTTTACTACTTTTTGGTTATTTGTGAATGGTTTGAGAACCGTTTTATGAAGTGTATTCTGTTTGATGAATTAATTTGTAAAAGATTATATGTTATGGTTTATGAAGTAGATTTCTTAGGTGGATTATGGAATGATTATAGTGTTCGATGCTCATAATCTCTATGTTTTGAACCATGGAAAGGTTTGTGAGTATATATATTGTTTTCAGAATATTCTTGTTAGCCGAGTCACTGGCTGATATAGGAGAAGATCTAGCTAGGGGAATCTTGGTCCCTTTTGTCACATGGCGTTTAGCGTGACCATAGTCGGATATTGAACATTGGATTAATCAATAGAATGGACCATTAATGTGTGATTTGATGCGAATTGATTAATAGAATGAATTATTATTGTTTGATTTGATATTCTTTATTAAATGAGTATTTATGATATGTGCTGGGTTAGTTTATCTAGAGATATATGGTGAATTATAGAAACTCTGATACTGTAATCAACTTTTGTTTAATAAGATATATAGATGAACACATATTTTGACGGCAGATTTATGTGGGTTACGTTTGAGGCTGCGTCCTTTAGGTAGAAAAACGACGTGTTTATTCTCGTTCTTGTTAGAGTCAGGGTGCGACGGTCCATAAATCTGGAGCTCATCTCTTCTTTGAGTCTATTTTCTAAAAATGTTTGGCAATCTTTGCTCAATAGGAGTGGTGTCTGTAGAAGTTCCGGTGGCTAGGATACTGAATTTGTTTGGGTCTTACAGGCTGTTGCAGCAAGTTATGTCATCTGGAAGGAAAGAAATGTGGCACTTCATGGAGGAACATCTTCGGTTGACAGAGTCATCAGCAATGTTCATTCCTCTATTGGAATGCATATTTCCTCCCCCATTGTGTTGAGAGGAAGAAGGCATTGTTGAGAGATGATGGGGAGCTGTGCACGATTTGAAATCATTATGGCTTTGGTTGGGATATTGCTTGCTTGGATGTCCAGTTGTTGATGACTGTTGCTGGGCTTGTGCAATCAATTGATTACTCACTTATCGCACGAAAAGGAAGAGAAGAGAATTCGATTAAATTTCGACATTCTGACCTTTGCATTTTTGTCCAAAATCCATAATTGAGCTATCATTTGTTATATAATCACTCTTGGATCATCACATCCCTCTTATACAGAAAATATATCCCTAGTCGTAGCTTCCAAGCATTAATTTTCTTGATTGAGTTTGAACTGACTTTCCTGGTTTCTTGTTTTCCTTTCTTTAATTTTTCAAATCGTGTACAGATGCATCAATGGCGACCACAGTCAGTCCCCAAGAAACTAAAAACCACTTCCTACCAATGTTATTATAATATCACATCATATCCTAGGGCTAGGGCTATGCGGGAGCTTGAATTTCCTCCTGAACGATGATAGTCCTTCTCCGCCAAAAGCGGCGCTGAGTCACGGCCACTTCTATACCGCCGTTGTTTTGTTGAATGCGGGGTGGTCTACGGCGGTAACAATAGCAACAACAACAAATCAAAATGAGTATGAGCACAAAGCTGCCTCCGCCGCCACCGCCGCCGTATTTCTTCCACTCACTTTTCTTAGGATAATGTACGGCAAGCCCCGTGTATACTTCAATGCCACTTATCAAAGGAGGCAGCGTCGAATTCTCGCTTGCGCGGAGCTGAACATTTAGAGTACCATTCGACTGTACAAATGCCCACTCCGATGTGCAGTACTCGTACCTTGGGTTCATTGTCGAAACAAACTTGTCGTTCACATAGAAATCAAATGACCTGCTCTCATTCTCGTTTAGTGAGTGGGTCTCGGTGAAATACGCGGTCACGTAGTGAACTAGATTGATCCCGTCGTTGACGCTAAAGCTTAAGCTGATTGGGTGCGTTAAATTTGGCGCCTCAACCATCCGGGACAAGACAACATCGGGCACGTTGTTATTGCAGTTATCGTAGATGTAAGTTGTGGAGGCTTTTGTCTGATTCAGGTCCGATGGAATTGTTGGCACCCATATTCTGTTGTCCGAATCAGTAGGGTACCTGTACGACGGTCCACGGAAAAGTTACATTCAAGGAAAAATTCCGAAGTTTTCGCGGTTTAACCAGTATGTTCAACGTATGAAATATGCAGAAATTTGCAATTGATGATGCACTCCACCCAGTAGCCTAAAATAAAACAGAAACAGGGTCTTGTTCCCCTTCGTTATTGAAATTGCTGATCTTGAAATTCCCCTCGTTTCTATTTTCAATATGCTTTTAATTACCGCATTGACATTTACTATATTAAGCTCTAAAACAATGAAAAAACAACCTCGTGTGCAACGTTTATCTTTGTTGTCCCCAGCTAGTTTATATGCTTGTCGTGTTTGAAAAGATGGGTTCTTCCCCAAGCAAAAGAAAATAGAAAGAAAACAGAAAAGATGGGTTCTTCTGATCTCATAACCACAAGGTTCAACAATCATCATACTTCATACCAACATACGGGGCTTTCACGTTTCACCATCCATATTAATTAGTTCGTTATCTTGAATACCTAATTTGGAAAAGGCAATCAAGAGAATGATTAACGTAAGGAAGATTGCTAGGTTTAGTTTCTTACCCTAAAAGCCAATCATCGACTGTGTAGGCAACTGCGCCATAGTCGTAGCGGTAATTGCTGAGCCAAAGCATGTCTCGAGTCATACCATCGTACATATTATCATCTAATGGCCACAATTCCAACAAGTTGATGAATGGGAACTGAGCATCCAATGTTCGAATCAAGCACACCTTAATGTCATCCGCGCCCGCTGTGTAAATCAATTCATAGATCTGTGGATCTGTATTCGAGGTGACGACAGTTTTCCAATTATTTCCATCAAACTCCAAGTCAAAAGTAGGCGGTTTCGAGAGGCCGTCGTAGTTTCCATAGTAAAATGCCGCTCTGCTCATGTATCGGACCGACAGTTGCGCAGGCAATTTGTAGCAAATCTTTCTCTCTTTCATGAAGACTCGAAGGGTGTTGAGTTGGGTCCACTTGGAGAAACTACCAGACGAGATCGGCATGTCGTTGCCGACCGTGACGAATTCGTCGTCGGTTTTCCAATAGCTTCCGTCTTTGGCCTCATACCCAGTTTGAGACCCACAATCAATTCTTAACAGTGATTCTGCTTTTGTTTGTTTTTAACATAGGCAAAGATAGACATGGAATGAGAAATCATCAGATGCAGGATTGAATTCGAGCGTTGAAAAGGAATAAAGAAGGAGAAAAAAAAAACAGGTGATGAGTGCAGTATTACCTTGAGAAAGAGATCCTTCAATGAAGAAAAGCATTAACAAGAACAGCTGGAGTGCCATTTGCACTTCTCTCTCTGTGTTCTATTCGATGAGATCAAGTCTTGCAACTTAAGCATTTTCATTTTTATAGGCTATTCATTCCAACCTCTACCACGGCACCCATGACATCGATGTAAGGCAGCTTGCGTTCGTCTTTTTCGTCACCTACATATTCCACACAATTCTGATAATACCAACCCATTTTATTCTAATTAGTTGAGGTAGTTTACGCGTTAAGAAGTCGACGCACAATTAATTATCGAAAGTCTTCTCCGGGTCTTCTTAAGTCAGGGACAATTTTGGAAGGAGAATATACCTTAATTCA
>BCNH02000002.1:14763123-14796807 GCA_001662345.2 Metrosideros polymorpha var. glaberrima | reverse complement strand
TTCTTTAGATGTCACAGCCAATGCTGCATTTTCTTATTGAAGAATTTTATGGCACTAAAAAAATCTCCTTGTTTCTTAGACTCATGGACCCAATTCAATTAAGTTATGTTAGAGTAATTAAATATTAAACGACGCTTTCATCTGATAGCTTCAGCTTTTAGAACAGTTGATAATGGTCCCATAAAATCTCATAAGTGAGATCTTTCATCACATTTTTTTCCCACTAAGAACGTTTAATTGAAATTCTTGAACCCCTAAATTTGAAGTATCCTACTTTCATGCAAGTCATGGAAAAGATTAAAATTAAGACTCCTCCCTTCCTAGACTTGGATTTGGCCTAAAATTGGAATGTGAAGATTAGTTGTACTAGAGAAACAAATAAAGGGCCTAAACGAATTATAACGCAAGAATTCCTATTATTTTTTGGTAGGAAGAATAGAGTGCTGCTAAAATATTTAGGATGTCTATGGTGTAAATTTTACTTTTATTTTAGATATGATTGTGCCAGAAGTCTTCAAATTTATCACGAAAGTGTAATAAAATTCTAACTTTTAAAAAAGTGCAATCAAGTCATCAAACTTCAAATTAGTGCAATAAAGTCCATTCGTTAATTAAATCCAATTTGGCTAATGGTAAATGTTGACTTTTTTATTACTTTCTTAAGATGTGGGCGCCACATTTGAATTTTTTTTTGAAATTTTAAAAGAAGAAAGAAAATGAAGGGAAAAAACTAAAAACAAAAAAGGAAAAACAATTAGTGAGAATTTTCCGTTTAGCTATTCCTCCTCTTCTTTCTTTGAACTGTTCATCTTCTTTTAAGTTGCTGAGAGCGTCCATTCACATACAGACACACCCACCCACACGGACGAGGAGAGAGAGAGAGGCTTACCATGGTTGCATAAAGAGGTGACGACGGCGATTTGGAGGCGGCAACAAGCAGAAGATCCATGGCCGCTAGCTTGACGAAGCTTGAGCGGCCATGGCCGAGCATGATGAAGCTCGAGCGGCCATGGCCGAGAGCTCGAAGAAGCTCCGGCAGCCATTGCCACGAGCTCCACTAAACTCGAGCAGCCTTCGGCCCGAGCTTGACTCGAGCTTGACGAAGCCTGCAAGCTGAAGCGGCCATGGCCACGAGCACCTCTCGGCGCCTCTCTTCGACCTGCGGCTTCTTTCACATGAATGAGTACCAAGCCTTTATATAGGCTCAACAACCGACTTATTTGTATCTCTAGCATTGTTGTCAAAGGTATGTTAAGTATGGTAGATAAGCGCATGTACCTCCACATCCTAGGGTAGCCCCGAATTGGTCTAACCTACACTTTTTTGCACGCACAGAGCGCACTATTCTTAGAAGAATCTGGATTTGAGATCATCTCAAGTATTTGGTACAGTTTAGGCTATTGAGATCATGAATACCATCATTAAAACGATGAGCAATTAACATACCTTAACGGGTTGAGTTTAATCTACTCGTAAATCAAATTGATTCTGAGAACTGAGCCAGACTCTTCCCTTGTAGTTCTAGTGTCTTCCCAAGCCAGTAAAATAGGAAAGAGGAGGAGGCATCTACTTTTCTGGTAGCCCAAAAGGAGACCTTTCTTTTGACTCTTTTGGGTTGCTTCAATGCTGATTAGTACATTACAAGCATGCTCAAGCAAATGAACCAAAATGAAAAGAAAAGGAATAGAAAAAGAAAAATCCGGCCCTCTCATCGCTGCGATAGTTGAATTCGTGGCTCGGTGTTTGCCTCCTCCGAAACTCTCTCTTCTTGAGGCATTGACTGAACATGCCCATCATTCCAATCACCCCCTTCTGTTGCAGTAACTTCTTTGCTGGGCATCGGTTTCTTCGGCCCCAAGAAATAAACAGAAGCTGTGACATCCCGCTGAGGGGGTGTGCGCAGCTCTTCGTCCCACATCGCTTAGGGAGGAGTCTTGGGTCGGTTTATAAGGTGTTGGGGTGTCTTTAACTTGTACAAGGCCTTTTCCGGGGAGTTGTATGGGCAGCCCCTGGAAGAACAAAGCCGTGATGGTTGCAAAGCCCAAAGCGGACAATATTGTGCAGGTGGGACCCCCGGGCGTTATAATTGGTATCAGAGCCGACTCCCGACGACGTGTGGGGCCGCAGGGCGACCGTGTTAGGGCGAATGGCCCCGCGGGGACGCTGCGCCTCAAGGGGGGAGTATGTGACATCCCGCTGAGGGGGTGCCGCAAGGCGACCGTGTTAGGGCGAATGGCCCCGCGGGGACGCTGCGCCTCAAGGGGGGGAGTATGTGACATCCCGCTGAGGGGGTGTGCGCAGCTTTTCGTCCCACATCGCTTAGGGGGGAAGTCTTGGGCCGGTTTATAAGGTGTTGGGGTGTCTTTAACTTGTACAAGACCTTTTCCGGAGAATTGTATGGGCAGCCCCTGGAAGAACAAAGCCGTGAAGGTTGTAAAGCCCAAAGCGGACAATATTGTGCAAGTGGGACCCCCGGGCGTTATAGAAGCAACAATCAGCAGCATGAAGGAGAGTAACCCAATAGCCAATCCATATGTCAAGGCAAAGCTCTCTCTCATATTCAAATGGCAGTTGCCGTGGACGCTGCACGAGAGGTAAATGAGTCCTTACAGATAGCATTTTGCGCAAGGAGTGTCATGTGGGTTCAATTAGACTACTTACTCTAATTTCAATTGCTTGTTGGTAGTAATACTCTTTGGAATGTAGCCGGAGAAGTCATTATTGCTGAGAACTCTACAGAGGAGACAACAAAGTCATGTTTTTCTAGGCCACAAAAGGGTAGTTACATCTAATTCATACAGTCCAAAATTATTCTTCGCCAACAACTTGAAGACTCACAGTAACTTGAGATTCGGCAATTCACCAAGGAATTCAGGAATCGGTCCTTTGAGGTTATTATTTCCCAAGTCTCTGAAACAAAGAAACAGAAGCCGGCCATTGTAATCACATTGAAGAACAAGGAAAAAGAAGACGCAAAATTTTGGTAATCAATTCAAGCAGATGCCTGACATAATCTCAAGTGCTTGCATTTGACTGAAGCAAGGAAGATGACCGGTGAGGCCATAGCCTGTAAGATTTCTGCATTGTCATAAATTGCAATGGTTAGAGGCTCAATGGACATTTGAAAGCTCATAGATGCAAAGTCATACAGAATATTGGCCATCAGAGACCCACAAATCATCGATCTGGTTATATAATTGAAGGAATCGAACTTTGTTGATGGGTTTATACATGGAAGTAACCCTTGGAGGGTAGTAGCCTTGGCAAGATATCCATGGCCATGTAGTGTCACTTGGAAGACACAGGTCGCCGCTCCATCCTTGCAGTTGCTCAAAGGTCTTTACAAATGCTTGTAACCCTACCACTGCAACGATTAGACCATCACATTATATGAGCACATAATACATATTAGAAGTGTCTGAAGGAAATAAAAGAGGGTGCTTTACAGTCATCATGGAATGTTCTTGTGGTGACCAGGGTGGGTTGACGCATAAATTTCGATGGCACTGATTGTAGGTGGTAGAGTCGTATTGACAGTTGGTAATAGTTGAATGCAGATCTCTCCGTCAGACACCCCGATTGACTCGGTATTAACTTCAAAGGCTGGGCAAGTCTGATACCGTGGGGAAAGTGTCGTGATGTAGGTCCCTCCTAAAATGTACAATTCGAACGATCGAGTCTCATTTTCATTCAGAAAACGTGTCTCTAGGAAGTACAACACTATGTATTTGAAGGTGGTGCTTCCATTCGTGTTGAAAGAGAATGTCATTGAGGATGCAGAATCTGGGGCTTCGATTGCGTCAAGAATTGCCGAATCAGGAGGATACTCTGCAGTCAGTCTGTTGATGGAAGTGAAGCTTGCAGGTGTGGCCTTCGTGCCTTGCGGGATCATAGGTTGCCACTTCCGGTTGTACTTATCCTGAGGATACCTGATTGAGTAGACTAGAAACTAGTTAACAAATTTGCACTCACCATTCTCCCAAAGAGCTTTAGGGCCTTAAAGGGCTTTGCAAATACTGAACCAAATGCACCCTATATTCCTCTCTAGACGACTGCCAATAGCAGATGTAAATGAGATGAATATTGGTTTCTCACCCCATGATCGATTCAGTTGCACCATAATTGTAGCGGTAGCTCGTAGTCCAGGCGCGATCTTGGTCCATAGTAGCATACATATCATCAGATAAGGGCCATAGTTCCAATGCTGAGATGAATGGGTACTGCTTATCCAGCATCCGAGCCAAACACACGCTTATGAAATCACCGCCACTCGTGTATACTAATTCGTAGTATTGGGGTTCTGCGGTTGAGTTCGACACAGTGGTCCACTTGTTGCCGTCAAACTCGAGACCAAAGCTTGGAGGCCTCGAGAGGCCATCGTAGTTCCCATAACAGAACACTGCCCTGATGAAGTACCTCTTCTGCGCAACCGCTGGTAAGGAGTAACAGTTCTTGTTTTGTTCTGGGAAGAACCTGAGAGTACTTATTTGCCATTCTGCACTGAGATTTCCATTAGAAAGCTGCACGTTTTGACCCGTTTTAATGAAATCTGAATCTGTGTGCCAAAGAATTCCATCTCCAGTATCGTAGCTTGTTTCTGACCCGCAATCTATCCGCAACGGGGCTAATGTATCTGATATCGCAAGCACGTATTCATCAAGGAGTATTGCACTTAAATATCAAGAGAAGCTCAAAAGGACTGACTGAAAATCTCATTCTGTTTCTGATATGGTAAACAGAGTCGGTTGTAGTAGTGCAAAACTGAAGTACCTTGAGACAAAACTTTCAGAGCGAAGAAAACTAGGAAGAACAGCACTCCAATCTCCATTTAAGCTCCTCTTGTTCTAGTCCATCAAACCATTGTGGTTCTGAAGCAGGCTTTTATAGAGTAATAGACAGCTAAAAGAAAACAAAAATCAGTCCATCCGAATTCATTCTGGCAGATGCTATAGTTTAGTTGATTACAAAGAAGATTTGAGGCTTCTCTTTTACCAGTATGGTCACCTAATACAGTTCCTTTTCGACTTTTTCTGTTTTGTCACTCCCATATCTTAAACAACGATTGCCTCGTTAGCCCACGCATTGCTCCTATCAAATTGAAGGAACCTGGGCTTCCTTTGTGACTGTATCTCATGCACAGCTGTGAATGAATTGGAAACAAAGTGAGATGGCAACATTGTTCGAGACGGGTGTACCTGAACACGAAAAGCACACAATTATTCTGTTTCAAGCTTTCGGATTTTGTACAAGTCAAATCTTTTGAGATCAACTTCAAAGGGACACGCCAAAATGCAACCTGCATGCAGGATTTGGGATGAATACTCGTTTTATATTGCAGGAAAATATAGTCCTCGGTTTACTTTTAGCATTGGACTTTTAGCATTGGCCTCCTCGCCCAATTGCATCTTCAAGGCTTCTCTGTCTATTGTTTTTCCTTCGCAATGTCATGCTTCTCTTTTCCGAAAGAATATGCAAGAAGATGCAACTCTGCGTCAAGTGAAAGATAAATAGCTCGTGTTACATTGTCATGTCCATTGAGGGAACAAAAGAAAACACCTTTAATTGATTTTTTTTTTCAGGAAAAGGCTGTTCAATGAAAGGGGTCCATTTCTATGGTCAACTGTATGTATGATCAAATCATGGCAGGCTTATTGGCACATTATGGGCATGAGTAATAGTAACTAAGCAGTAATTGCACAGAAGCAGTTCTCTTCTATATGCAAGTTCCATTTATAGCCATTGATGCAGAAGCCAGAGAGTTGTGCCACAGCAAGTATGTACACTGATATAGACAAGTTTACATCTCAAGAAAAGAGGATGCCTTCGGGATCCCATTAAGCTGAACACTTGCATTTAGTAAATATATATGTTGACAGCCAAAACTTTCTGGAGCGAATCGGAGCAAAAACTCTCAGCCTCCATCACATGTACATCGTGATATTTCCGAAGTTAAGAGACATGTTATCCTCCCGAGCTGAGAAGAGCTCAGGCTTTTTATCTGCCTGATTGATTTATTTATATCGCATACATCTTCTTGTATTCATTGGTGAGGATCTCCGAATCCGACATCACTGAAACCGACCAAGACCTTGACCTACTTCCCAAAGAAGACCTCCTTATGTTCCTCATGTTGGAGGCCTCGATACGATGCCTAACGACCCAATAAATCATCGTGCCGAGAGTTGTGGCCATAATGGTTGTCCCTATGATGGTCACCCCTATTGCCAGCCACTTTTCTTTCTCACCAACCACCACAAATGAGAGTGCCAAAAATGCCACCGAGACCAGCACACAAGCCAGCCACATTAACTTGTTAATGATCGCCATCATCTGCTTCTTGGCCTTGCTCTCGATGACCACGACCGACGTTTGGACCACCACCACAGCCAGGGATATGAAGAGAGCAACTGAGTCGAAAATAAAGAAAATCACAAATGGAACTTGTGGAGCAATGTTCGCTTCCCCAAGAGATAGACCTGGGGGAATATCAGTAGTGTCATCCACGTATTGGCCTGGGACAGTGAAGATGGCTGCAAAAGCGACAGTGGCGATGAGGACAGCCACCACGGTGGTAGAGTTGATGGCGTTGTTGAGGCCTTCAGCGTGCATTTTGTTGAGGCGCTTGGCAATGCCCTGGACACGTTTTCTTGTTTGACGGGTGTGCTCGAGCTGGTAGTGGACTTCATGTTTAATGTCGCTCACGGTTTGTTTCAGCTCACGGGCAGCACTGGTTGCTTGTGGCTGGATGGCCTTGGCACTCTGCACGCCATGCTCCTGGAGAATGGCTGCGACATTGGAGTGACCCATTTTTTCTGCTGTATCAAGGGCTGTCTCACCAGACCGGTTAATGATTCCTGTGTTAGTTTCACTGCAGCCGAGCAGCAACTGAACAATCTGCAGAGTATTGTAAGATTTAAGATATTAGGATGCTTGTCTTTCTATCTGCTTAGACATGGAAAGGATACTATCTGGCAGTTAAAGATGGAGATGTGGAAGCGATAATTTCACGATTGAAGAACTGGCCAAAATGCTACCGTGACAACTTAATTCCACAAGTAGAATGGTCATATATTCTCATTTTCTATCACCATGAAAGGCAGGCTTGGTGTTTCCTTCGTTTGACAATATTGCAGATAGTTGTCCAAAAGCAATGCGGCGAGATAAAATAAAAATCTGCCGAATTAAGAGGAAAAGATGGATTCATTTTCATTATCGAGCTTTGATTTACTACCGAGACAATCAACCTGTCCGGGTATTAGATGAGCTGGTAATTTAGAAGATTTAATCAAATACTTTTGGCAGAAGTCAATGAGCAGTTCAACCCCAAACCAACCCACATAAGTATCATCAATCACGAATCAATGAATTAAAGTGCTTTTAGCAAAATATAGCAATAGGGGGGCTTTGGACCATCAATGAAAAAGAAGTAACCAGCTAACTAGTAACAAGCGTTTACAGCTAGCATTTCCATTGTCATTAACAGAAGGAGCCTCAAAGTTGTCTCTTTGGAACATGAAAAGGCTTCACAGTATATTTTCAAGTCAATCATAATAATAGATGAACCACCTAATCTGGTCTAGCCTAACATGTATATCTGAAATGACCGGATGACATATTCCAAAATCCATGTATTTACTTACTATTTGTAATTTGCATTCTTTTTCTGTATCAAGACTTCAAGAGCAAACTGGATGATAAATGCAGCCGGTGGTGTTGTTAGAGCTTAGACAATTCATACTTCTGTAGCTCACCATGCCTTCTTACTCTAAAGCTGAAATATACTTTGTCGCAACCAGTCGTGATGTTTGGATCAGCAAAACATAGTAGAAGCGGTAAAATTTACCTGATCTCTGCCCTTCCGGGTCGCTATGTGCAATGAGGTGTTGCCCTTAGTATCTACCATGTTGATTGAGGATGGATCTGCTCTTATCAACTCATCCACTACTTCGACACTCTGACCCTTAACAGCCATGTGCAATGCCGTCTGCCCCTTTTTATCTACACGAGTCACTATAGTAGGCTCTTTATCAAGAAGTGACTTTATCACCTCCAAATGCCCATTTCTTGCGGCTGAATGCAACGCTGTTTTCCCATTACTTCTCGCTATTGTTGCCAACCCACTTCCGGCCTCCAACAACACATTCACCACATTGATATGGCCTTGCGTCGCAGCCGTGTGAAGCGCTGTCGTGTTCGACGCATCCACCGTCATTGCCAATTCTGGATGCACCTCCAAGAGTATCTTTAGTATTTCTGAGAGAGGGTAAAAACCAATCAATTCCTATATGCCTTACAATGACAAACCAAAGGCCGCAAATAGCTAAAAGATCATTCTACAGCAGAAACATACCCAAATCCCCTTGTTTGGCCGCAATGTGTAGCGCATCAAAGCCATTTCTTGCCTTGATTCCTGCATCGGCTAGATCATAGTGCTTGATCATCTCCCTCACAAGATCGACATAGCCATATTCGGCGGCAACATAAAGGGCAGTTTCACCAGCTTGATTTTGCTTCTCCAGCAATTCATTCAACTCTGCCTCTGCCTCACTGGCTTTAGAAATGATTTCCATTATCACAGCCAGATTGCCTGCTCTCGCCGCGGAATGCAGGGGTGTATCATCCCGCTTCCCTGTCAATTGCTTGGTCATCTTCTTCCGGGGCTGGCTCGGCTGCCCAGCTGGTGCCTCCATGCCTATTTAATTGCGCAAAATCTCTGTCCTTAATTGGTTATGCTCGGCAATATGGATTTCCCTTTCCTTCCCATCAAACACAAGACGGCAATGGCGCTTTCAACCCACAAAGCAAGGTAATTCGCATCCAGCAGTCCCAGCTCAGAATGAGGTAAAGAGAACTCCCAAGGAACCCTGTGATGAGACAGAAACCTTCTTCTTTTTTCTCATTCCTTCATCTCACAGTATCCGGTTTTGGCATATCTCGCATCCTAATCAACACCCTGTTCATTCATGAACACCTCCAGATTAGATTGACCGCCACAACATCATAATCAAAGCTCTTATTGATTCATTTTTCTCCATCGAACACGACCAAACTCGCATGAAAAGAACCATTTCCGCATATCTTAATGCTCATAAAAAAGAAGAAGAAGAAGAAGAAGAACCCAGAAACGGGAAGAGCCAAAAATATCTGCAATTTTCTTCATTCTTGATCAAGAACATGAATTCAGAAAATAAACCATGAAAAAGAAAAGGCGTTTCTTTTTTACCTGAGCCAGACACAAGTGAGCTCTCCGTTTCTTGTTTCCCCTCGCAGCTGATGCTGAGAGAAACCCACATCATCCAGGGGATCATCAAAACACCCCCCCTCCTTCAAAGGAATTTCTTGGGAGAGGACAGACCAACACCAGAAACTTTTCAAGCGTCCTTCCTATTTATTTAAGAAGAGGAAGGGGGAATCAAACTACGTATGTGCAACCCATGTTTACAACGGCTTTTGCTGTGGATCGTTTGGGTTTATATGAATCGCACGCACCTCGAGGAGCCAATAAAGGTGGGGACTTTTGTTGAATGTGCAGGTGATGACGACGACGATCGCTACAGAAATTTATGGGGCCAAAAGAAAAGGAAAATAAAAATTAGGAAAAGGGGAAACGAAAGAAAAAAAAAGAAAGATAATTGCAGAGGAAACGGCAAGAAGAGAGACAGGAGGAAAATAAATAAATAAAAACCAGAGGTTCGTGTGGTTTATGAAAACTAACAGAAAAAACAGAACCACGCGCCTTCGTAACTGGCGCGCTCGTGCGGGTTAACGGCTCTGGTTAACCTTGGCTTGCACCTTGTAGGAGTAAGCATGCGGGGGTGATGTTATTAGAATGGGACAACTCCGGAAATTTGAGGCCCATAATGTCCGAGAAATTACGAATGTTGTTCTCGACTTGTGCTGACGTAACGTGACGAGATGAAAATACATTTTCCCTTCTTTTTTTTCTTCGCTATCAATACGTTCGCACGTAATCGAAAGTCGATTTTCGTGCATTTATCAAATCCGTGTATTTGCACATACGAAGGTGCGAGGCATTTTACTGCCGAGATTTCAATAAAGGCTCACTTTACATGGGATATTATATGTTGCACGTACTTTCATAGCTTATAGATTTTTTATTGTGTCCATGATGTGATGGTGAAAAGACGATTTTTGAATGATTATCGTCAATTGAAATCTAATTAGATAACTTACTCAAATCATATGTCTTACCGATTCAATGGTATTATCAAATTTATATAGTTCGAAATGGGAGCACTGTAGTATGGTCACTCCATAGAATGGTGCCAAGAACTCTAGGGTTAGCTTTCGCCTTGCCTTTATGTAAGGCTTCATTTACTTTTTCTCTTATTTAGACGAAGCATTCTAGATGCATCCAAATGGTGTGAACGCTTGAGTCCAGAGAGTTGAAATTTCACGGTGCGTCCCACAATCAAAGATCCAATTGGAGGGATCGTGAGAGGGCACCAACAAGTTTTCGTAATCTCAATTATTGCTTGCTTTTCAACTCCCACTCTAAAGTGCAAAAAAAAAATTTTGAAAAAAAAAATAGCCAAAAAGAAAATGATGGGTAGAAATAGTGGACGGAGATGAAATTGAGGATGGCCAAAAAGCACCACGTCGACTTTAGTGGGTCACAGCTATGACACCATGTATGCAACGAACCAAAACCACAAGTTCAACCCCCCATAATTCACCTACGCAAAGCAAGGCCTATCCCATTGTTTCGTCCACTTAGTTGGACAATTGAAAAGCGATGTTGATTCTCACATGCTTGATATATTTTTGGAGTTTGTAATGGGGATTGATCTCGGAGTCGAATAAAGGTAGAAAAGGAACGGTATCGATTAGGATCTCCTCTGATGTGTTCATTTTCGTGGCAAAAAAGAGTTTTGATCCCGATAGGTCCAGTGATGGGATCGATGGATCCCGATGAATTTAATCTTCAACCCAAATAAAGCATTTTATCAAATTCGTAAAATTGCTTTGCCAATTTTAAAAGTCATAAGTATATCGAGTTTCACATTTCGAACCCTCTCTCCTTATAAGTCATTAGAGAAAAACGCTAAAAATATAGGAGACGACAATTATGAATAGGAAGGACATGTTTGCAAGTTGATAAGGCCCGCGTCCACGCAAGTGGACCGCGAGTGCTTTTGGACGGACGCGGATGGGAACGCCCACGTTGATCTCCATGTCCAGACAAAAGCCGGGTCGGGCCCACTCGAATCTGTTTTTCAATTGGCTGATAATTGGCCCCCTCACGCCGGAGAGTGCGCAACACGCGCTCGGGCCCCGATCAGGTGATGTGATGATGACCAGGCGAGACAAACTGGCCGACAACCGCTGATTCCGCCACGCATGATTAAATGCGGTTCTAATCCCCAACTGATGGAGAAGGACTCTATGCAGAGATCCAACAAAATAAACGACCAAAAACTAGCGGGATTGCGTAAATCCCGGGTCTCGAAAACATTGTTTTTTAATCGGAAATACGTTTGCTCGAGATAATTATGGTCTCTCGAGAGAATCGATAACTGCATCTCTAGTGTAATTGCTAGCCCAATCCAAATATGTTTACATATTCAGTTGGACCCTTTCACTTAAAAGCTTAAAGTTATAAATCAATTATAATATATTAACTGCTTTATACTATATTAATTTTTCAATGTAGAATTTCTCTAACACAATTCACATATGCATTCTAACTTGAACATGTTCTTATAAGTTCCAAAATAAATCAACCGTGACTTGACAAGTGCTATGATGCATCATATTGACAAAACCGACTTCGAATTTTGAGCAAATTAGGTTTATTTACTAATCAGGATTCCCTAAAATATGTGTGTCCTTGGAATCAATACGGGGGACCAAAGCTAGGGTCATTGGAGGACCTCACTGGTCTAATAGATGACGAATAAGATATGGAGAGCTAGCCGACCGAGACCATTGACTTATGTAGATAATTTGGATGAGTATTTATGTGCCAATTTCCATGGTGCCTGCAGACCACACTTATGTCTTCATCCGGAATTATTCACAATCCTCAGACACAAAACTGCATGCATCGTTTATACTATGCTTGATTGACAACATCGTATATTCTCGGAATAATGTTTGCCAATGCGTCAGACTAAATTAATAGTGCTGTAAGATCTGGATTAACTTATAGGACCTCGACAAGTCATTCTTCTTGTGCTTGAGGACAGAGTTTGGCCATGCTTCGTCTACAGGTTGGCCATTATATAGTTTTTGTGGAATACATACATACATACATATATATATATGATGCTAGAGAAATGCTTAAATATATGAGCTGCAAATATGGAAATGAATTGAAATAAATTCCAGCCCGTTAGCATAGTACGTACTTAATTATTTAAAGTTAGTCATATGGTGGCTTGCTTAATCATTACTTGCTTGCATTGCAGTTTAATGTAGTTAGGCACATGCACACACATTTGGATTGTCCCACTAAAATTAAGCAAATTGAGTCACTCAAACTTGTGAGGGTTAATACTTCGAAAAATTTCAAATTGGTACATTTGTAACAAATTTATCCTCTATTAGTTTCCGTCAAATTGTTGAGTTTGATGACACATGGCAATTGACGGGATATACCGGTTTGGGGTTTTATCCTCCGTTTGTCTTGGGATTTTTCGTGATATTAACCCAATTTAACGGAAATTAATGGATGGCAAATTTTTCACAAATGTACCAATTTATAGTTTTAGGTGGTCAAAAAATTATTTTGATGTAAATTTGTCATGGGTGTACTAGTTTGGGGTTTTTCGTGGTATTAACCGAACTTGTAATTGGAGATCAATGATCACCATATAATAAATAATATAATGTAAGTATATGCATTTGGTTAAGGTATTACACTAGGGAAAAGTTGTGCAGACTTATAGATGATTAAGTAGACTGTTTAACAGAGCAGAATGTAAGACATATTTGCGATTTATCTTGTACCTGGGGCGAATATGAATTTTTTCTGGTAATGAATATTATGAAGTTACTTTGGTGAATTGATGTTTGGGAGGTATAAAACCAAATGGGTATCTATTTTAAACGGGAAAATTGTCCAAAAAGTCCTTAATCTATTGCATTTTTGCCATTTTAATCTTAAACCTTTTAATTATGCAAATTAAGTCATAAATATTTTTGCATTTTACCAATTGAGTCCACCGGCCAAATATGGTCGGATGAGTTAAATATCCTAGATTACGAGAAGATTACGAGGCTAAGGCAGATGAGAATCCTCTTTTGCCAAAAGGGCATCCATGGTTGAGTAAAATATAAGTGGGAGAAGAGTAGGGGGCATGGATTAGATAGCCTAGATTTAATCAAATGATGATACCATGAAAATAATTGCGATTATGCTCCAAGGGAAAAAGGAGGTACTTCGTGTTGAAGGAAGCTAATTATATGAGGAAACTAAAGCCAGGGTCTACAAAGCTCATAGATCCAACTTTCAAAGAATCGCTTTCTCTGCCCAGTTGCGGTCTTTGGGATTCTCATTGCCTTTGCCTCCACAAAGCAATTCAAATCCCCTTTTGCAAAGTCCACTGAAGATGCCAGCACTTGCCTTCGATAAAGTTCAGTTCGTTCTGTACTTCGTTAGGTCACATGCAGGCAATTTAACGCGACAAAAACATGTCGTCGTAAGACGAAGACACTAACCTAAGCAGCTCTTGCTCACCCACTGTAATTTCACAAAAAGACTTTACAGTTTCGAGTAGAACAAGTTCTTTGTTCGTCCGACTTTCTAAAAAAAATGGACTCCCGGAAAAAAAGAGATTCCTTCCTATAGGAGTAGTTATGAAGTAGAAAGAATTTGGATTGTCCGAGCTTTGCAAAGACTAATGTAATTACTTCGTCGAGTGTAACATATTTTCCACGGTTTCTTTTAGGAGTAGACAATGTAACAAAGACCAGTATCAATTCACTTCTTGAGTATGGAGTCAAAATTGACCAAACGTCCAAGCGAAATATATATATAGCTTTTGCTGCCTGAAGGATTAAAAAAAAAAGGGCCAAGAGTCCATCTGACGATCTACAGAATAGAGAAAAGAGAAGCACACAATAGTATAAAGGTTTCGGTCACAATCATTACCGGAAATTTAGTCAACATAACTTGATTACAGCTTTTTTCTCACTGACATAATATCCACAGTGGACGACTCTACTATTCCATAATTGAAAAACGATTTTTTTTTCCCATAGAGGTAAACTTTTTGAAGAATTGATAAATTGTTGAAAAAGTTAGTAAGTGTAAAAGAAATCATCGGTAAAACATACCGGGTCACTTAATTTTCCGGTAATTTTATTTAGTAGCTCACTGTCAATTTTATAAAATTACAAATTTTTTTATAGTTCATAAATTATCAATTTGTCTTTTTTTTTGTCAATTTTTATTTTTCTTTCTTACTAATTTTTTTTTATAAACAATATTTACTGAAATTCACCGGTGCAAAAAAGATCGGAATTTTCGGCATGAATCGATAGAATTCTCCATCCATCACGCACGAATCTAAGAGGATGAAAAAAAAAATCCACAATTGGAAGTCTTAGTTAACAGGGGCATGACCTCTCATTCACCAATTCGACCGTCAATCGATACTGTCCAAGAAGAAAGAGACCAACTTTTAACGGAATTGTATACCCTAGTATAGTCATACATAAAACCAAGATTAGCTGAGAAAATCAATATAAGCACACACATACTGCTTGCTATCTCAATAACTTAGGGGAAGAATGGATAAGAATGACTACTTGCTCTAATTTTGTCGCTTAAGCATAATTAGGTATCCAAGAAGGATTAAGCTTAGGTTATTCTTTAAAACAAATCTTCCCCCGTGGTGCACATGAAAGGGTCCAAACCTACCCCGACATGAACGAAGCTACACAGTTCCTTGTCTTCACAAGGAGACAATCGTTAGCCTCAATTCTTAGTTTACAAATTCTCCAATGCTTATCTAGATATTAATTAGATAATGGTCATAATGGTTATCAATAGTCAAGGCTACAAAACTTTGACCGAAAACATATCAAATGCTTCCTGATGCTGCAGCCTAAGTCAGCACACATCTCTCCGGAAAAACCTTGATCCCCCAGCTCACGTAATTAGCGACTAATCTCGCGTCTTAATTTCTCGAGTAACTAATCAATATATCTAAGATGCATTGTTCGCGACATTTGGCGAAAAGTGTAGTGTAAACTTTTAGTGCCCTTTGATGATAATACAAGCTTTCGAAATATGTTATTGCAGTTAATTAGTATCAATTTGTACTCGTTGTATGCAATTCATGATTGCAGGAAATGCAGTCTAAAAATTAACATGTAACGTCCAACTCTCTCCCGTTGACTTCACCAGCCATTTCAACAAAGAACTTCTAATGACCTAGCTAGATCACCAAGATTGAAATGTGATTCTAATAATGTTGTTTTATCTTCCCAAGTAGGTTAAAACGCCATTGATGTTCTCATGATGGTCAATGAAACTCAGCTTGAAAGAAGGCGAGGGAACGTTTGCTCAATTTCTTAGAAACAAGTTAATTCTAATACTTAGAACAATTTGTGCTCTTCATTTTTTGGTACCGAAGTCGTGTTTACTAGCCACCATTCGGTATTAGTACATAGTTTCCTAAATTATTGCGCTATGCGATTCCGAAATTATTTCTTTCGCCGTCCCGACTCAATTTGGCATCATAATCGAAGTTCTTTAAATAACGAATACGGGACGCTATTTCAAGGTCTGCGCATCGGCTTGAGGAACTCTTTTCATGCTGACAAGATTTCACTATCCACGGGGGCACATTATGTCCAAGCGATTAGAAAACCTAAAACCAGTAGACATCATAGGTCATGGTCAGCCATAAACACCTCCGCCAATTCAGTTCCCTCCACGGAACCTTATTCTATTGACCAGAAGGAGTAGCATTTGCGTGTATTATCTTCATTATTGTTAGGGTTCGTTAGGATGTAGTTTTCTAGCCGGAAGTGATTAGCCAAAGTAATAATTATATCTGGTATTAGGTCATACGTTTCTTCCTCGCAATTTACTAAACTATATCTATTTCTGACCTAACGATCTTTCAAGATATATATCCCCGCTTGGACACGATACTAAAGAACCAATTGAATGTGCATGTTTGTTGTAACGTGGTCGCTACAGTTTTCGACTATAGTAGGGCAAGTGAATGTCAGTTACATAATATCTAAACATGTCATGTTACCGTGATATCACGAACCTATTCAGTCATGTCTAGTCGCGGCCTTGAATCTTCATCGCAATTATGAAGCGAAGCCGATTTTCCTTCAAAAAAAAAATAAAATTCAGCCTGTTCGGAGTCATCCTCTCATTAAATTCCGGTCCCCATCTCTAGTATGGTACATATGTCCCCGCCTCAACATTAACAGATTGAGGTAGTTGAATTATAATAAGGTTGATTTATTTTCCATTGATTGCGTGTTTAATTAAAGAGGTAATACTGTGGATCAACACGAGGGACGCAATTAGGAAGTGAGTGGTCAGTCCAGCCAGCCAAATGCATGTTCATCCCAGCCTTTTCCACCGACGGTGACCCAACAGAATCGGCCCATCAACTTATGTACGGGCTCATGGTGGGCCCCCTTTTTCTGATAAAGAAAGGCTTCAACCGGCACAATAAACCCATCTACTCTTTTTAGGCCCACTGCAATATATATCCTATCAATGTTATATTACTACTATCTTGTTCCTTTTTTTATTTTTTTATTTTTTATTTGAGCCTCTCATATTAACACCAGCAGGTCCAATACCACGTAAGCAAATAGTCTTCTTCTTCTTCTTTTAATTTCCCTGTCCTACTCTATTTTTCCATTTCGTCGGTAGATCCAAGGCCCCGCTTCCGAAACCGACCCTCAACCGATGGGCCCAAGCGCCTACCGGTAACACAAATTGGATTAGTCTATGTGAATAATTTCCTTCTTGAGCACCGGAAAGTCCGCTTGCTCGGCCACCTCAAACCCAATAATTTCGCGAAGAAGATTAAAGTATTATCATAGAATTGGGCGAGGCTGGACGGGAGGGACTTGATCAAGGACTTACAGGCTTGGTAGGCGGTACCAGCCCGGCTCGCTCAAGCCCACCTGCTGATCGGTTCCAAATTGGCAGTAACAAAAGGTCCTTAGGGATTAATCATGCAGCATTCACATGGAAGAAACCTGCATTATTGCACACACGAGCCAAAGGACAAAAAAAAAAACTTGTATCTGTTTCTAGTATCGGCCACTCAATACAACATGTACGGATCGGGCGTGTATGGTAACTTACTCACTGAATGACCATTACATTTTTTTTTTCTCAAATTCTCTTGCACCGAAATGAATAGTGATAGCGTTGATAATGCAAACAACTCTTTCCAATTTGATATTCCATAAGGAAATAGAAAAAGTCCAAGAAGAATAGAACATTATACAAGGAATAGTATTAGAGCAAAGCGACATTGAAAAAAGAACATATATAGAAAGTTTTAGGACGACCATAGGACTTCGAAATCACTCAGGAATCTTGAAGGTGCTCGGGTCTTCATCCTTGATCCAACCGTACTTCTCCAGGAAAGGATTGACCATGGACTCTGGTGGGTAACTATCGATGCAATCACTCCACACATTCCCATCTCCTAAATCTCTCATCACTTCCCATAGGCAACTGTTGCATTTAAATCCAGCACCAAAGCTTATCATGAACGCCTTATCACCCTTTTTAAGCCTCTTCTTTGCTTCCATGTATCCAAGGACATACCACAAGCTACTCGCCGACGTGTTCCCGAACCTGTGGAGCGTCATCCTCGCCGGCTCGAGATCGTACTCGCTCAGCTCGAGGTTTACCCCGATGCCATCGATCACGGCCTTCCCACCGGTGTGTATGCAAAAGTGGTCCACCCCTGTCTTGAAGTTCAACACCGGCCTCAGCCCCGATCCTTTGGTCGAGTTCCTGGTCGTCATTTTCCTGCAAATAGAGACCGCCACGAAGCGGACTAGCTCTCTGATCGGCAGTATCTTGGGGGAGATCTCCTTGAGATTGTCAATGAATGCCCGGGTCGCTGCCTTCGGGAGGTCCTTCCCGAGGTGGAACCCTATGCGGCCTTGCGCATCCTCCATCTGGATGCAACAGTCGTACGACTCATCCCTCGCTCCATGGTGGGTCCTCACCAAGCACTTGAGCTTGAACATGGCCCGATCTGCCATGGCCCTGTTGTTCGATAACAGGACGGCGCACCCACCAGACCGGAACAAGCAATTGGCAAGGATCATTGACCGATCACTGCCCGAGTACCAGTTGGGGCTCAAGGACTCCGATGTGACGATTAGGGCATACCTATTCTTGTGGGACTTAAAAACGTTCCTAACGATATCCACCGATATTAGGCTGGCGCTACATCCCATTCCGGTGAGATTAAATACTTTAATGTCCTCCCTCATTCTGTAGTGATTCACAATCCTAGCAGATAAAGAAGGGAGTGCAGAGAGCATTGACACATTGACCACAAGCACATCAATTTGGGAGGGAGATAGGCCTGACCTCTCCAAGAGCTTGCCGATGCTATCGCAGAAGAACTCTTCCACCTCGGAGATGCCGTCGTCCAGCGTTGGGTTGTCTTCACGGCCCGAGAACATGATCCTCGGGGCATAGGTCTGCTCGCCAAGGCCCGCGCTCACAATGGCTTTCAAGAGGAATTGGTACTCGAGGAGGCCAAGGTTCTTGGTCCTCTTGATGACCTCGCCGCAGAACTCGGTGTCTAGCATCCGGTCATCGGTTGGCTTGTAGCATTGGTAGTCTAGTATGTAGCACTCTCTGTCGCTCTTCTCATCAATCTTTCTCCATAAGATGTACAAGGAGAAGAAAATAGGGACAAGGTAGAGCATCAAGAGAAGCTCCATCTTCTCTCACACACGCAGAGAAGAGCTAGAGAGAGATGCAAAAGGCCAAAGGAGAGAGAAGACGTACGAAATGGTCCGGTGAGAATTTAAATGAAGCACTTAATGAGGAAGACGAGTGTGGAAAACAGCGTGTTACTTTTGTCAGAAAGACGAGAAATCAAAGTTTCCGTGAGAGGACGGTGATCAACGAGCCAATGTACTTCACATTAACCTCATCAAAGGTCACAGCTTTCTCGGGTGCTTCAAGAGCATCTGCATGCAGACTAATGGTTGGGCCTGATAAGCAAGAAAGCTTCCCCATATATATAATATGTGGCGAAACCCTAACACGCCCTCTTCTCAACTTGAAGAATTGAACACCAATGTACATTAATTGGAGCCTTCACTTATAACGCATAATTGGAGTTCACTGACGATTTCCTTATAGTACTTCTTCTTTTTCTTCCGGGAGGAAAAATGTGTGGGTCAGCTTCCACGCAATGCACGGTTCAAAATCATGTATAACTTCAATAGCAAGTCATTGTGGTTCACGGTTAGCAGTTTATCCAGAAGTGGCATCCTCATTTATTGGAAGATGAAGGTAGGTGCTGCAATTGCAAAGTTAGCTCCGGATACGCATTAGTTTAGACAACATAAAGTTGGGAAAAGCAGCTGCGACTACATTTGCATGTTACCCAGAGTACCAAACGCTCTGGAAATTAGGTTCCATATGCGGACATACACGGACTTCTCCTTTAATTGTCATGCTGACTGATTGTTTGCAAATTACAGTAGATTTTGCATTAAGAATTTAAAGTAATATTCTATTTAATGTTAGTAGAATATGCAGTTGATATCTAAGGGGAAGGCTAAATAACAACGGTATTTAAAAAGAAAAAAAAGAAAAGAAAACCTGCAACCTGGTTTGTCTGCTGCATATGCAAAGGTGAATGTGGGACTGAGTTTCACTAGGATTGAAATTAGTATTAAAGGGACCTGCGAGATTCTACAAACTAAGTCTTCCCGCTACTTGATTCATTTAGGTCAATTCAAGTGGGAACTTAGTTTGATAATATGCATAATCAAATACTCATGTCGATGTACTGAAGTGATTGAGCAGCTGGCAATGTCAATGGTTTGGGTATGGTTTGATTTGGGTTTCCATGATACTTGAATTGAACCGAACTTTTTGGATTCGCACCTGTTTCGACCTAAACCGTGGACCAACCCAAACCAAAAAATGTAATGCGGTTCGGTTCGGTTTTTTAATTTTTTCCTTCGCTTCCTCTGTCATAGCAATCTTGCGAAGACAACGTGCAACCCTGTCGTAGACCATCGCGGCAGTGTCATACGTCCCCAACCACTACCTTAGCCTCTGCCACCCAACTCCACCACGGCCTCTTCCTCACGCCCCGATACTTCCTCAATCCCGCAGTCTTCGCCACCGCGATCGCAATTGGCTATAATTTCGATCATGGCGGCTCGATCCTATGCGACTTCAACTGCTTCTCGACCTCCTCGTCACTAGAGGAGTCAGTGATGAAGATTTGCACAATCCGGACATTGCTCTTCCTTTTGCGATCAGCACCAAATTGGAGCTGTCATCGGTAGAGATCGTGGAGTCCGACTCGACATGGTTCAATGGGGAGGGCTTGTGGTGCTTGGCGTGAAAGACATTGATCACAGAGGAGGAAGAGAGAGTCGTCACGGTGGTGGTAGTGGTCAATTGAGGTGAAGTTGCCATTAAAAATTGGTGAATTGGAGAGAGAGGTGTGTGATCAGTGGAGGTTAGGGTTAGGGCATGTACTTTTCAAATTGAGGAATTTAAAAAAGAGAGAGAATCCGAAATCCAAACCAAACCATCTAGCTACCCGAATTCATTTACTTATTATCCGAACCGAAAAGACCTGAAATTTTCTATTCAATTCGGGTATTTTTTACTCCCCTAGCTACGAGCATGAAAACTTTCTCGAATGATGCTGGCTGATCCCAAGGTTGGTTTGCAAACCGACTTACCTAATGAAGTGACATACTCTCTATTATCAGGTTCTGAACATACGACCCACTTCATTTGAATAGCTTATCACGTGGCTTTATCAGTTGGAGTTGGTGTACTTAGCCGCTCAAAGACTTGACCAGACCGTATGTTATGCACGAAATTTGAGTGATCCCTAGCTTTTAAATAGAACTGATATTGATCTGATCATGTAAGCGTGATTCGCTTGAATCAGGATCGTGCGTTGCTTGTTCTGTGATCAGTTTAGGGTTTCAGTTCTTTCATTTGTTTATTCCCGGTTCAATGGGGTTTATGTCGACAAAAGCAGATTTTGTAGCCAAAATAGATGGACATCGACTCGCCATCAAATTGAAGAATGATTCAGATTATGACAGAGGGCTGATTGGCCAAGTCCACGGCTTGACTTGTCTGGTCAACGTATATAAATGTTCCTGTACATTACAATTGAGTCGTAGAAACTTCTCGCCTGTATACCCAACATCCCTTGTCTCTCTCCCTCCCTTTCGTCTCATTCTATTTTACCTTTCCCCTTTCCGTTTCAATCTTTTTATGAGATTTTCCGAAATTGCATATCTTTATTCGAGCTTGAATTAGTTGTTGCTCGCTAGGTGATGTCCATTCATTAGGGCTCGGATGGGCCTACAGCCAAACTCAATAAAAAGTTATCAACAAAGCATGAATTATAATCTTATATGCACTTGACATGCACTTTTATAAGGTGTGTGATATTACGATTTTAAATTCACATCAATCGACACGTTTGGGACTCAAACATGACTTATAACGTAGAATGAAATTCATTAGTTCAAGTTGGAGCTATTAATATATTAAAGTGAATGTAACTCAATATGATAATGAACTAAATGAGACAATCTTTTATCAGACGTTGGATATGATTCACTTATATAACTATCAATTTGCTATTTATGGCATCACTTAATATTTTAATTCGGTAAATCAAACATGGTATTCCTACCATGACTCATCAAGTAAAGAATTCATCTCAGCCCAACCAACGAAACACGCTTGATCCTGCGACAAAATAAAAGGTAAAAAACAATGTGACAAGCCATTAAATAAGACTAAAGTAGAAGCTTCATTATTTAATGCTTTCAAATACAGATCACCAGCGGGTAATTTCACCGGGGTTGGATGCACTAATTACTGAAGCTCTTCCCTCCACAGGAAAAGGCCAGGCTGCTCCTGGCCACAGAATGATAAGCGGGACCTCAATCAATGTTGGAAGTATAGTTGACTTCATTCATTTTGTCTAGATAGAATCGAACGAGCTGAGTCAATCATTTCATACCAATAATGTAAAAGCAATAACTCATGGAAACATAATCGACCCCACCGGTTTTGCTATTTGCTCGTTAACGTTAATGAAATGTTGTTGGTTGTATCTACACATATGTAGTATGTAATACCTCCGAATGTCGTTAATGTCCGAGGAGCACTGGTTAACAAATTAGACGCTGAATAAGTGTCGGTTGTCTCACTCCGAAACACCTTCACTGTATTAACCGGGTATTCAAATAGATATATTTCATGAAAAGGAAGTGTACTTTTTGCTCAGATACTTCTTAAAAAGTGTGAGTGCTGTGCATATCCCGGTTCTCTCATGCTTAATCACTGCTCATGCACGCATGGAATGTGCAGCTGTTCTCCCATCCTATTTTATTTGGAAGACCTTGATCTGACCAAGAGAAGGCACTTAAAAAACTCTTGGGGGATTGACCCACTTGGCCAAACCCTACGTATAAGAACATCTCTCCGTCTTCGCTGTGATACTGCAAGTTCTTCGAGTCTACGTAGAATTATGTCTGTAATGACATCCTATCATATCATAAGCTGTTCTTGATAAGAATCATGAAATCTGAGCTTCGTCTGCAAGTGGGTTCTACACTTCTCAAGTCCAGTTGTTTCACCGTTAAAAGTGTGAGTGCATTGAATGAGGGAGGGTCGCCCCCAGAAACGTTGAGTTAGGTGGGAGGGCATAAATAAGACGGATCTGGGTGGATATGGCGGAACTAACTTGAAAGTTCACGATCATGGAGTCAATTTTGCCCAGCTTTATATATCATCATGTCTCCTCCGTTGGCCGGCAAAACAAAAGAACCTTCATTTCATCCTTTATTCGTAGACGCATCACCATCTCTGTATCAAAAAAAAGAATGCGCGAGGGCACATGAAAGCGGTTGGGCCAACTAACACCAGTAAAGTGCATGCCAATCCCACAACCAAACGATGGCCATGCAATGTCGAGAGATCGCCTTTGATCGAAGAACGCTTTGCCAAAATATAAGGGGAGCTAAAGATACAAGTTCTTACACCGTGCGATGGGCTCTATCCATCGTACTATCCAAAAAATAAGTCCGTGTAATAATCTTCTATCGACATTTATTTTCTTAGCCTTCTGTTCCTTTGGTGTAGCTTGAGTCTCTTTTTTCCTCGTCAAGCAGCAATCGAGCTGCAGCTTTAAATCTACGCGCTTGGCTTCCAAAGAAGACAATAATCAATGAGCTGGCGAGCTTTCAAAGCATAACAGGAGCTGCAAAATCTATAGGGAACTTACTTGGTTCGTTAGTAAACGATCTCTCTTTGTAAGTAGCTCGAAAAGTCGCTCGATGGGGGTAGATCGAGTTCTGTAAGTAGCTATTAGGTTTTCTTGTAAGAGTTTTTCTAATATATGAGCTACATTAATTGATATTGTAATTTTACCTTTTATGGAATTGGTCTATTAAAGTTAGATATAAATATTCTTAATTAGTCTAATATAGGGCTGGCTTGTGTGGGCCGAATTGAGCCCGACCCGTAATGAGAGGGTTTGGCTGAAAACTTTATAAATAGCGCTCAAGTCTCTCATTTAACCCTAAGACGCACATAATTCCTTACATAAGGAACAGATACAGGTATATGTCGTAAGGGGTAGTCTCATCGAGCTAGTGTTCAAGAGGGTATTAGAGGAGAAGCACTTGTGTTGGATCGTCTCCAATTTCGCATCAAGAATAATGGATCTCAAATCAGATGTGTAAATCCTTTGATCAATTATTGTGTTCTAGATTCTAGTTATGGAGATCTTGGGTGTCATTTTTCAACTTCTAACATGTGGTATCAAAGCTTCCATAGACTAGAACTCGAACCTTCGGATTTGCCTTGTTTTCGAAATTTTTCTCAGGCAAAATTTGATTTTGATCATATATTCGGACTCTACTTGTTGAGACGAAGAAAATTGTGGGTGGCGCGTCCTGAGGGGACGCCGCACACACCCCCATGCGAGACCACGGCTCTCGATGGGAGTCAAGCACGCACAGCCATGCGTAGTTACTACTAGCGCGTGTGCCGCATGCACCGACGCCAACGCTGACGCTGACGCAAGGGCTGATGTCATCAATGACGTCAGCATCTAGATATCACGACCCGACCCGATTGTTTGCGCCGACCCAATCCGGTTGACCGTTGACCCGACCCGTTGAATCGACCCGGACTGGCCGAACTGGGTTTACGGTCGAATCGAAGAACTGATCGAACCAGATTAAGAACCAAATCAATGGGCCGCGCGCGTGCAATACATGCGCCACAAACTTCAGGCGGCATGTGAGGGCGTGTGTGACCTCTGATTGGACGGTGGCCGACGGCGTTGGACTCGTATGAAAATTCTCTACAATATGGTATATTTACTTTACATGTTTAATGGATATCAAAACGCGTACAAAGCCTAATATACATGTGTTTTGGGGTATTTTTTTACGTTTTTTCTTGTATTTCTCTATGATTTTGGATGTACAGGTGCAAGCTCACAAGTATATGATTATATATAGAATGTGTAGAGTGTGTTTCATTGATGACATATATATTGTTTAATATGTATCAATGATTGGAACAATGTTATTGGCATGGTATGTGATTTTAGTGGCAAATTAGCCCTATGTCTTCAAGTCTAAAATTGCATGTATATGGTGAATGTGAGATATAAAGTTTATATCACTGTATGAGTGAGTTTTAAGAATTTAATTGGGTTGTGACGTGCCACTTGATTGGGTTTGAGAAATATCCGTCTCATATTGTGATGGGATGTCTCATATTATAATGCGTGGTAATAATCTCAAAGGAGTTGATTGTGTATTGGTTCATAGAGGGTATTATGTGCAGCATATGTATGAGGAGTGACTAATCCTAGTGTTTCATACACCCAAAAGTGGTGAATTTACGATGGTTGGAATATATTCTGATGGCCGTTGTCATGTAGGGAGTATACAATTGCAGGTCATGTTTTCTACCCAAAAGTGATTATGTGATGATATATATAACTCTCAAGATGAATTCTCACATTATGTTAATTGTACACATTGTTTATTATTTTTAGTCACATTCTTTGTAAACGGTAACTCCATTATGATTGAGGTTTTTACTGGTTCAAACTATAAGAAGTGGAAAGATGATTTTCTGTTTGGGATAGAGCTGGCGAATATTCATATTACTCTTAATGAGGATAAGTCGGCAGATTTTACTGTCGAAAGTACAGATCTTGAGAAAGCACATTTGGCTACTTGGGAAAAGAGCAATCAGATTTGCTTGTTATCTATGAAGCAATCTATTCGGGAACACTTGAAAAGTGGCTTGCCAGCTGACTACACTGCTAGACAGATGATGACAGCTTTGGATGCTAGGAACCAGGTCTTGATTAATGCTAAGAAAGGCACATTTCTACAAACGCTTTTCAATATTAGATATGATGGTTTTGTTGGGGTAAGAGATTACGTCCTAAGAATGGTAGACATGCAAAAAAACTTAAGGCACTTAATATTCCTATTGATGATTCTCTCATTGTGCATCAAGCTCTAAACACCATCTCATATGAGTTTGGGATTATCAAGACTAATTATAATTCCCAAAATGAGACATAGCTAATTAATGATCTCATAGTAAGGGTGGTGACAAAGGAATTGAAATTAAAGAAAGAAAAAGTGCCTCTAGGTTTGTTTGCTTCCAGTTCATGTATTAATGAAGGTAAGAAGTCCAAAAATCGTACTCATAAAGGAATTCATGAAGCCACTGGTCCTTCAAATAATTTGGGTCCTAACAAAGCATCATTTAAGAAGGATGGTGACTTATATTGCTACTTTTGTAGAAAAAAATGTCACATAAAGAAAGAATGCAACAAATATAAAAATTGGTTGTCTAAGCGTGAGCATACATGTAATGATTCTTTGGCATTGGTTTGTGAATCCAATCTATTTGAAACTCCATCCAGTTCTTGGTGGCTAGATAGCGGAGCAACTAATTATGTTGCGTTTACCATATAGAGATTCATAAACCAGAGGAAACCAAATAAGGATGAATCAAAGTTTACCATGGAAAACAACAATAAAACTGACGTCAAGTTTGTGGGATATGTCATTTTAATTCTAGATTTCGATTTTAATTTAATATTAAGAAATACTTTTTATATACCTTCCTTTAGACGGAACTTAATTTTCGTATCTTGTTTAAACATGTATGACTACTCTTTTAAGATTAGAAGCAATAAAATTTCTATATTTTTTAATTCAAATAAAGTTTGTTGCTGCAATATGTCCAATGAATTGTACATATTGTATTTAACTCCCAATGATATATACGTCGCTTATACAGCTAGAAAAGTTGTTTCCAAAAGACATCTACCTAAGGAACAGTCTTATGTGTTATAGCATAAACGTCTTAATCACATATCTAAGGAAAAAGTATAAAGGTTGATAAAAGTTGACATCCTCCATGTTCTTAAAAGTGACCTAGAAACTTGCGTAAACTAATATAGAGGTAAAATAACTAAAATAAAGAAGAAAATCGCAGTCCAAAGTTCTGACCTATTGGAGGTCATACACACTGATATAAGGGACCATATATGTCAACATTGTGTAGAAATTTTTATTTCATTACTTTTATTGACGACTATTCCCGATATGGTTATTTGTACTTGATTAAGGAAAAGACTGAGTCTTTTAACAAGTTTAAGATTTTTCGAGCTGAAGTCAAGCAACAATTGGGAAAAATCATAAAAATTGTCAAATCTGACCACGAAGTATTATGGTAGACATGGCAATATTTGACAGCTTAAAAGGCCATTTGCCAAATACTTAGAGAATTCTGAAATAGTAGCACAATTTACTATGTTTAGGAATCCTGAACAAAATGGTATGGCCAAAAGGCGAAACATACTCTTATGGATATGGTGAGAAGTATGGTTCGTAGGACTAATTTATCTTGTTTTTTATGGGTGAAACTTTGAAAACTGCGCTTTACATTCTTAATCGCATTCCTTCTAAAGCTGTTCTATTGACTCATTTTGAATTATAGACTAGACGTAAACCTAACTTAAATCATCTTAAGGTTTGGGGTTGTCTTGCAGAAATAATGTTATATAATCCAACATTAAGTAAGTTGGACTCTAGAACCACTCGGTGTTACTTCATTTCTTATCCAAATCATTCGAAAGGATATCGTTTGTTATAATCCCAGTGGAGGCACAAGAATTGTGAAATCACAAACAACGAAATTTCTGGAGTTTGATGTGGCCGAAGTAGGTAGCTGCTCGCAAACTAATGAGGATAATGGTACGGTGGGGACTATTGTGTCATTTTCTCTACCTATACAGATTATTGCGAAGCCTCCTATGCCACAGACTGAGCCTGTTAAGGTACATGATCCTGTTATTGATATAGTTATTGATGAAGTTCCTCAAGTCCAGGATGAGGCTGAAGTAGCTTCACTTAGGAGATTTACTACCACTAGACTATTTAGCCTATCTGGGCGAACAAGACTATGACATCAACTATATGATTGATCTAGTGACTTATGCAGGTGATGTTTCTTGTTCTTAGTCTGATTTGTTGTTAGATGCGATGAAAGACAAGATGCAATTTATGAAACATAATGGTATTTGAGAACTTATTGAATTGCCTAAAGGTTACAAGCACATCGGCTGCAAGTGGGTGTATAAGACTAAAATGGATTCCAAAAGAAAGATTAAAAAGTTTAAAGCCAGACCGGTACCAAAGGGTTTCACTCAGAGGGAGGGAATAGACTATGAAGCAATCTTTTCTCCAGTCTCTTTTAATAAATTCTTTCAAAGCGATCATAGCATTAGTAGCTCATTATGATATAGAGTTACGCCAGATAGATGTTAAAACTCTTTTTCTAAATGGAGACATTGATGAAGTGGTCTATGTGGTGTAAGCTGCAAATGATTCAGGTAAGCTTGTGTGTAAACTCAAAAAGTTTATTTATGGCCTTAAGCAAGCTTCTAGATAATGGTATTTAAAGTTTCATAGTGTTGTCACTTCATTCGATTTTGTTGAGAACAAAGTGGATCAATGTATATACTCCAAGGTCAGTGGGAGGAAATTTATTTTTCTCATACTTTATGTAGATAATAGTTTGCTTGCAAGTAGTGATGAATTCTTACTACATAAGATAAAGCGGTTGTTGTCTAAAATTTTTGACATGAAGAACTTTGGTGTGGCGTCTTTTGTCCTTGGTATTGAAATTCTTAAGGATCGTTTAGCTGTATATTGGGTTTGTCTCAAAAGACATATTTTGATTGTATTTTGGAAAAATTCAATATGCAAGATTGTAAGTCAGGAATTACTCATATCATTAAGGGCAATAAATTAAGTCTGTCACAATGTCCTTATTTAGATTTTGAGAAAGCCCAAATGAAACATGCACCTTATGCTAGTGCACTTAAAAGTATTATGTATACTCAAGTTTGCACTAGACCAAATATTGATTTTGTAACAAGACTTATAGGTAGATATCAGTCTAATCCAAGACACGATCACTAAGTTCCTACTAAGAAGGTTTTGAAATACTTAAAAATGACAAAAGATTAAATGTTGATTCACAGACATGTTCAGAACTTGCAGTAGTTGGGTATGCAGATTCAGACTTTCCTAGCTGTCAAAATGAATTGAAGGCAACAACAGGATACATCTTTAAGCTAGTTGACGGTGTGGTATCATGGAAAAGAGAAAAACAAAAATCTATGTCATCTTCTACCATATAAGTGGAGTTTATAGCATGCTTTTTAGAGACTACTCAGGCTATTTGGCTTCGGAACCTCATTAGGGAGTTGACCGTTTTTTACTTTGTGAAAAGACCAATACAATTGTATTGTGATAATAACTTTGTATTATTGTTTATCAACAATAACAGAGGTCTCAAAGGGTTAAGCATCTAGCGGTCAAGTTTTTGACGATAAAAGAATCAGTTTAGAATGGTAAAGTTACAGTAAAGCATATTTCCACAGATGAGATGGTTGCAAATCCATTGACTAAAGGCTTTTGCCCTTGTGTGTTTGAACGACATGTAATTAGCATAGGCTTAGGAGCATCGCGCGATGCTATTTTTAGTGAGAGCTATTTTATTTTTGCTCTAATAAAGTTTACATCTGTGTTTTTGTTACGTTTAGATTTGTATCAACTTTTGCATTCAATAAAGTATTTATGGATGTTTTGTTATTAAGTTGAATACATATATGATGAAAATCTCAAGGTATTGTGTGAACCTTGAGTGAAGACTAGGGCATTTAAATATTAGCGTTGAATATATGTCTTGTTACATATAAGGTAAAGTTAACTATAAAGTTAAGATATAAATAGGTTCATTAGAACCATAAGGTTATCCTCTAATGACATATCATGTTTTGTGACGCTTAACGAAAGAGAATGTTGACTGACAAAGTGGATGACACATAAAGCATTACTCTTTATGAGGTGTTGTCCAATTGCCACACTACTATGTTGAATTTATATTAGTAAAGTTGAAAATATTTGTTATCATGAAAGGCTCTGTATGTATTCATGCAGTTACTGTCATGATTTGGTATTTGAGGTTTTATGGGATTGAATTGACTGTTAAGAATTATTTCTAGACCAATGTAAAGGTATGCACATATAATACAGTTTCAATTAATATAGCCAAAGTGAGAGAATGTAATAGTTTTTCTAATATGTGGGTTACATTAATTGATATTGTAATTTTACCTTTTATGGGATTGATCTAATAAAGTTAGATATAAATATTCTTAATTAGTCTAATATGGGGCTGGCTTGTGTGGGCCAGGGTTTGGCTGAAAACTCTATAAATAACCCTCAAGTCCCTCATCTCATCCTAAGAGGTACATAATTCCTCACATAAGAAACAGATACAGATATCGAACGTAAGGGACAATCTCATTGAGCTAGTGTTCAAGAGGATAACAGATGAGAAGTATTTGTGTTGGATTGTCGCCAATTTCGCATCAAGAATGATGGATCCTAAATCAGGTGTATAAATTCTTTGATCAATTATTGTGTTCTAAATTCTAACTATGAAGATCTTCAGTATCGTTTTTTGTCTTTTAACATTTCTACATCATAATAGATCCACTGAAATTCCAGAAATCACATCAAGTCCACTTCAAGATAGGATAAGAAACAAGTATACAAAATGAAATGATTTTGACGTTATATAACAAACTTAACTTGGAGGAAGAAAACATTCTCGCGCACTTTCTTCTGAACCGGTTTCTCGAATGAACAGGATACTCCGTTCGTGGGAGGGAAAAATTATTTGGTACCTTTTGTGAGATCAACTAGGGTTTTTGTACTTCAGTTTGAATTCCGATTTGATTTTCGTACAGTTCTGGTTGGCTCATCAGACTAAGTTTAGAGGAGATGACTTCTCTATTATTAACGCATTGGATTGTGAACACCAACTAATCAAGCAGAATCAATGCATTTGCAAGATTATAGTTAAGTTGATTAATTGACACCAAGCATCGCATGGGACATATGCACGCTAGGATACGAGCTACTGATGCTTTGTCTATATAAAATCATCACGTAAATGGATGGAAATAAATATGAAACTTTAATGTGCACTCCAAGACAGTTACTCAAACACCAAAACGGTTAATTAAAATGAATAGAATAATTTGGTGATCTTAGTTCAATTTTCTTATGACATGGTTATTAAATGATGAGTTAATACCGCCACTTCATTCTCTTTTTTGGGGTAAGCTTTCTCCTCTTCTCCATCCTTCCGTTGTCATTCCACTTTCCTTCAAAAGATCAATGAAGAGTCACCAACAGCATTAACATTCTAAGAACGCAATCTTAAATGATGTCACCGGATCGGCTGAGTTTTATTGTTCCGTGTCCAAGAAAGTACGATTTTTTTTTTCGCGCTTTTAAATTTCATTATGTGTTGAATAGTATCAACTAACTATTAATAGAAGAAAAATGACTTATGAGCTAGACTTTTTCACTGTAGTTTGCAAATTAGCAACTTTTTTACTAACTTACCAACTTTTATTTGCATAACTTACTTATGCTTCAAATTTACTGTCTCTTATAAAAATAACAAAAAACTGACAAATTAAAGTTGGTAAACGATAAGGAAGTTGATAAACAAAAAGTGTCATATGCACGTTGAAGTAATTTACATGAAAGTTTATAACCCAAAAGTTAGATGGTAATTTTATCGAGAACTTGTTAGTAAATCACTCGAATAAAGATTGGTAAATTCATATAATAGTCGGCAATTTTAAACTGTTAATAAGAAAACTAAATAAAAGTCGATAGAAGGTAAGACAAGTTAGTACTCTACAAACTATCAAAAAGAGCTGGAAATTTGCTAAATATGTTAGTAAGTTATTAACAAATTACTGAATAGTCAAATGGTTCATTTTTTTTTCTTTTTACCAACAGTTTTTTACACTTATTAACTCTTTTAGAAATATAGTAGCACACAGAAATCAAACTTTTTTTCTTTGGGAAACAGCACAATGGAATCATCTCGTTTTGAATATCCAAACTAGACATCACAACCCTGAATAACAACTTTTAGTCTTTTTATTAGAGAAAAGATTGTACAGTCTATCCAAACAGTTATAATATAAAAGGAAAATAGCTATTACATTGTTCAATTTGAAATGTCCTTCACACATATTAGAGATTCTTGTATCGAATGCAAACCTTCTTTCTCAACTAAGAGAGAGAGAGAGACAAAGAGGCAGACACAAATTTGTTTATAAATCATATGGTAGGTCACATAACTAGTGTTACTATTGCAACAGATGGTCGATGCAAAAACTTGATTGAACTAATGTAGAAATATAATGGAAGTGATCTAGTAGAGAATTTCGAAATTATGATGATAAAAATGTAGAGTAGTTTTGAATGACAAGGAAGAATATGGGCAAGTGTTAAGAATAACATATATCTTGGGAGCATGTTGGGCCTGGCTTTCCTTGAGAGCCCATCCATCACTTAAACTGCACAAGACCCACATAAATGATAAAACTACAAGCTCGTTGGCCCAGATAAACGATAGGCTCTCTAGTTTTCTCCAGCCTTGATTCCTGAAACCTAAAAGGACTGTATGATGTGCCGTTACATACTTGCCTGGATCATACTCTGCGTGTATCAGATCAATCACCAATGCAAAAGATGACAGACTCTATCAAACGTCACGTAATCTAATACCGAGCTCGTGGAATTGATACAACTTTCAGTAGAGTACTTACGTACTGATTGGAAAGAGATCTTCGAGTTAGGGACAGATCCAATGGATTCTTCGAACAATAGGCCTAATATCTAGAACAGTTCGACGAAATCAGGACAAAAAGATTGTGCACTTGCCGATCCTTTATGCAGGAAGGCTCGTTTGACTCGCTTATGTTTTGCGGATGCTTTGCTGATCTTTCTTAATGGTGATGAGCAGTCGATGCTTTCTTTATAATTTGTAGTTGACAAGTTCAGGAATCTCTCTCTGGTTTCAAACTGAACCCTGCCAAGCCTAAGATCTATTTCTCTGGTGTTTCTGATGAGTTATCTCTGGAAATGTTCGGATGCTTCACGGTATAAGGCTGGCCAACTCCCTGTGAGATACTCGGAAGTCCCTTTTAGCGACTCGAAAATTGACTGAAAAGGAATGCAGGCCTTTGATTGACAGAATTATTAGCAAGTTTAGAACCTGGACTGTTAGGAAACTGTCTTTTGCTGCTAGACTTCAGCTCATCTCCTCCGTTGCTCAAAGCATTGTGAATTTCTGGTGCAATGTCTTCATCTTGCCTGAAAGAAAAAAAGAAAAAATCCATCAATATAATTGAGTAGAAAATACAAGCTCTTCTCTGGACAGGTGATAGTACGTCTGCTAAAGGAGTTAAGGTGGGTCTCGCCACTCTTTGTCTTCCTAAAGAAAGGAGGATCGGGTCTTCAGAGGATCATTTTGTGATTTTCAGCAGCCTATTCCTCTGTTGCTGGCAGAGTGCACTGGACTTTTAAGACCCAATTGGAGCGTTTTTCTGTTGCAAGAGTGCTTGGAGCCCTTGTGTCCTCCAGCGTTTTTTTTTTTTTTTTAAAATCTCGGTTGGCAATGCATGACGGGTTTGCAACTGAGTATAGAACGCTCTCAAGTGGAACATCCAGGTGTCCCCAACTTGTTGTTTGTGCAATGCAGCCATGGAAAATAGAAACCGTTATATTTTTTGGTTTCTTTAAGAGTTTGGACTGCTATGTCGAAGCTTCATCAGATAGATCATTCACCCGGAGATTGGGCTACGGAAGTTACATGGGCTATGCTCTCTTTTAGGCAACGTTTGTTTCGTGAAAAATGTACCATTTCTGAAAATTATTTTTCAAAAAATTATAATTCAGGAAAATAACTTCAACCTGAAAAGTATTGTCCATCGTTTGATATGGAAAATCCAATGGGGAAAATGTTAAAAAAATTGTATT
>BCNH02000002.1:14747686-14763035 GCA_001662345.2 Metrosideros polymorpha var. glaberrima | reverse complement strand
TCGCCAAAGGCCGCGAGCTTGCTCGATTTGGTAAGGCTCGAGCCTCAACGCCAAATGCCACGAGCCATGTGTTTGGAGGATTATTAGTTCACATGATGTGCATCCACTCCTATATTTAAAACTCATGTGACTAAGTGATATTTATAGAAACATGAGCTATTGAAAATCTATTATTTGTTCATAATGTTTTTACTTGTTATCTCCTATTTGTATTTATTGAATATTTTGATATTTGGAGATTGTGTGCTTGTTATGCCTTGAATTGAATTCATACTTTTTGGCAAGTTAAGCAAATTTGTTTACTTTTCACGCACAAAATTTCAATATTCTTTATTGTGTGTTTAAACATTTGCATATTTAGAGATTGTTTTTTTCAACATCAAAAATGGGGAAATTGTTGGAAATATCACCAGTGTGGTGATATTAAAAAAATCTTCTATATTGTTTTGATGATGACAAAGACAATGAAAGATTACTAATATATGTATTGGAGTCAATATGCAGGATGTGTCATAAACAATACTTGAAGTCTGATCAACTCATGTATGAGGTGAACAAGATATTAGGCATTGAAGATGTCTACAAGTTGAAAGGATCTCGACTTGGCCTCGCCAACCTTGCTAAAGACTCAAGTAGCATCGACCTCGCCAGATTTGGCAAGCTCGATGGCCTCCTCCCCGTTCTTGCTTGACTCACGCCTTGCAATAGCCTCAAAATTGAGCCCGAACCTCCACCACCTCCACCCAAGTAAAAGTTGTTCTCTCTCCTTGCTGTTGCCTCCCTGCTAGAATCGCATGCGCGCCTCAATTTTAGGGTTTCTGAGGGGCTTGCTGGCGATTTTCCTTCTCCCCAGCCTGGTTGCTTGGAGTTCTAGATCGAAGTGAGTATCGAAATTGCTTAGAGAGAGAGAGAGAGAACTCAACCACTAATGCTCTCTCTCCATTAATGCACAATCTCTCTCTTCTCTGTTGTGCATTGAAGGAGAGAGAAAGAGCGCATTAATGGTTGAGCTCTCTCTGTCTCCTCTCTCCTCCGAGCGTTTCATCTCCCTGTGTCTTCCTCTCTTTCTAATTGATTGTTGCATGAGAAAGAGGGGAAAATGATTTTCGCCCCTATTTTAGATAAGTATTCTTTCTTGATTGGAATTTTTTTTTCTTTGACCATTTCTTTTTGGCGCCCCAAACGCTAGAAAACGAAAAAAAAAAAAAAGTCTTTTTAGAAGATGTTTTTCGTGAAACAAAAAAAAAGCCCTAAAGGCAAATCTTTTGCCTCAATTTACTTGGGAATTTGTTAGTTTGCATATAGAATGAAAGAGGTTAGAAACATTGGCAATAGAAGGTCAGCGGGCAATTGATTTTGGAGTAGAAGGAGGTCCAATAGAAATTCAATGGATTTCATAAGGACTTTGGCACACAGGATGTTAGAAATAGTAAAATTGATTTTTGTTTTGATTGAAGAAGTAAAGTCGAATTTTTACTTTAGTTTTGGTCTGGGATAAGTTACTATAACTTCTTGCTTGCAGCTTGTATTGAAGAACTAGTGTTAGAGAAATATTGAAAAGGAAAATGCTACAAGCATTTATTAAGGATGTAGCATTTAATGAGGAAGACTTATGAAGCATGAAGACAAAGAAGACTAACAAAGTTCATCACCAAAGTCTTTATCTCCATCAAAGTCTTCATGTGCATTTATCGTTTGTGTGTTTTTTCTTCTAGCTTTGTGGATTTTTGTGTCGCTTCATTTAAATTTTGCAGAAGGAGTGCTCAAAGACTCCTTGGTTCATTTAGGCTCTGTTTGGTAACGTTTCTGTTTTTCTGTTTTTCTGTTCTTTTGTTCCCGAAAATAGATTTAGAATAGAAACCTGTTTGATAACTTTCTGTTCTTGAGAACAGATTTGGAACATAAATAAAAAATAAAAAAATTGTTTCTTGTTCTCGGGAACAAAAAAAAAGAATCAACTTTTTTCTTTCACTTTCACTCTTTCTCGCCACTCTTTTCACCATCAATCGCCCATTGCCAGCCACCCTTGCTGCCTACCATCGCCCAACACCGGCCACCACCCCCATTGCCGCCATTGCCCAACACCGGCCACCACCACCTCCGATCGCCATCACCACCACCCAAGACCGATGATTGCCACTGCCATTGCCTGACATTATCGACGCTAACCGCCACCAATGCCCCGTTGCCCTTGTCGCCCACCGTTGCCTGACACCGGCCACCACCCCCACTGTCGCCATCGGCCACCACCATCGCCAGCCTCCACCGCTAGCTACTGCTGTCACCACGCTCGATACCACCCTACATCGACCACCGCCGCCACCACCTAACGCTGCCAACGCTGATCACCACCAACGCCAACTGGCCGCCACCGCCTCCATTGATATTTTTTATAATTAAATGAAAAAAAAATTGAGAATAGAATTATTTTAAGTTGTACCAAACGCATTTATGTTCTTTTTCTATTCCAAGAATATAAATTACCAAACACGGTCTTTTACTCAGAAACTGTTCCTCGGAACATAAATAAATAAAAATATTTTTGAATAGAAATTGTTCCTAAGAGCAGAAACGTTACCAAAAGCACCCTTAATGTGTGCTTTTAAGTGTGTGGGATGTTTGTCTTCGAACATTAAACACATTATAGATGTTTTGTTATTATATAATGACGTGAGGTGAGTGTTGTGATCTCATCCACCATCAGAAAGTAATCTAAGGCTACGCATGATAACATTTCTGTTTTACAATTTCTATTCCAGAATAATTTCTGGAACGGGTTTGGATTAGAAATCTGTTTGGTAACGCAATTTCGTTTTTCTATTTCTAGAACAAAAATTTGTTCTAGAAATCATTCTGAAATAAAAATCAGAAATTAAATTTTTTAACTTCTTGATTTCTATCCAGAAATAAAAAATTTTCTCTTTCCTCTCTTCCTTTTCACGACTCACTATCTTTTCTCTCCTAACTCCCCGCCGTCATCGCCCACTAATCACCAATGTCGCCGGCCTACTCACCGTCGCCGCCGGCCATCTGCTGCCCACCCTCCGACCACTGTCACTTGCCGTCTGTTGACCGCCAACTATTGCCACCCGCCACCGGTCGCCACCACCTTCACCACCTACCACCCATTGTTGCCCGCTTGCTCGTTGCCACCCGCCTGTCCACTGACTGGTGCCACCTATCGCCGTCATCCATTGCCCACCACCAGTTACCGTCGGTAGTCGATCGTCGCCGATTGCCGCCCGCTGACTGCCATCGGTCACCACCATCCACCGCCACTTGCCTTTCGGCGCCGATCATCACCACCATTCGTCGATCGCCACCTTTGGTCGCCGCCATTGTTTACTGGCCACTGATCTTCATCATCCATTACCGTCCGGTGCCGTTAGAGAAATAGAAATTTTATATTGTTATCAAACGAATTTTTATTCTGGAAATATAAATTTTGTATCGTTATCAAACGTGTTTTTCTACTTAGAATTGATTTTTAAAACAGAAATAGAAAAATTAATTTCTTTCTAGAAATTGAGTTCTTGAGCAGAAATTTTGTCATACACGCCCTAAGAACAATTTCTCCCTCCAATTTTGTGCCTTGTTTCAAATTTTCAAAGTTATCATTATCATTTTGGTTCCAACACACGATGCGTTTTGTTTCTATTTCTTTGTGGTCGAACGCTCGACTTGACACCATTCGATCAACCGGCTCCACAGGTTATAAAGATAGCTTTTCTACATACGAGTTCATGTGGATACATACCTTTTGTTACCACAAACTTTAATTACCTCCTATTGACTAGATTTTTGTAGAATGGTGAGGATCAATCTCTCTCTCAATTTTGATCTTTGTGAATAAAACAGACTTATCGAACGAAGGAAATTCGAGAAATAGATGAATCAAAGAATTACAATCTTTCCAACTTCACAAACTATTCCATCTCTATACATCTCGAATTGTTGTGTACATGTTAGGACAAATGGATCAATGGCTCCGCCCTTTCTTGGACGAGTCCGTCGAGGACGAGTGCGAGGACGAAAAGCTGCCGCTAACCGAACCCTCAGACCCGTGAAATAGGTCGGAGAGGTAATTCTCCACATCGTCAGGGGCAAATCTGACAATCCCCTCCCTGAACGTGTCCCTCCTCAGGGGCGCCCCGTGCGTCTCGTAAAGCTCGCGATATCTCGGCACCAGCTTCGTCGCGACCGACGCCTTCATCCCGTCCCTCAGTCTCGGGTCGGCCACCACCCACCCGACCTGCTTCTTGTACGCCTCCTCGAAGGCCGCGTTGAACCTCCGGAACGAGTCCTTCGCGTGGTGCATCGACATCTCCTCCTCCGCCGCCGCCGGTTGAGCCTCCGGCAGCGAGGCCAGCACCTTGCTCCACCCCATCTTCTCGTAGTTCGCGGCGTACTGCCCGACCTTCGACTCTTGCTTCGCCACCCAGTCCTCGCCGAGCAAGTAACTGAGCCTCGACTGCCGGACCTTGACGACGACGTATTGGAGGTTGTTGGCCAAGAAGAGGTACGACAGAGCCACGTCCTTGTACCGCTCGGCCTTAGCGTCGAGCTTGCATAGCACCAAGAGCACGAGCCACGCGAGCCGCGCCGCGATCGGCGACGCGTCAGAGCCGAGGTCGGGGATGGCAGCCTCGACCGGCCAGTCGGCGACTATGTCGGTAAGTACCTCGCTGTAGTCGGCGAGGAAGGTGAGGTAGTTCATGACGTAGCGCGTGAGGGGGTGGACCCCGCCGCCGGGGACGGCGGACTTGGAGGCGTCCTTCTGGATGGCCGTCTCGAAGTCGACGAGCATGGCGCGCGCGGCGTCGCCGAGCTTCACGAGGGCGTTCACGGCCTGGGATCGGACGGCGGAGGAGGAGTCGTACGAGAAGGTGGACTCGATGACGGGCCAGATGTTGGCGATGGCCTCGTACAAGTCGAGCGCGCGGAACATCTTCTCGGGGGATTTTGTGCACTTTCCCACGCTCTCCGCGAAACCAAACAGGGCGGTCGCGTTTTCCCGCGTGATCTCGCTGAAGCAGGACTCTCTGATGGGGAGCGAAGAAGCGAACACGTGGTCGCAGAGGATTCGCTCCCCGTAGAACACCGTGGTCACCGCGAATTTGACCGACGCAACCAGCACTTGATCTTCGTCTCCAGAACCTCCCAGTCCATCTTCTGTATCTGCGAGTGAGTCACCGTCCGGTCTAGCCCGAGCCGGTACAGGGTCTCGTCCACCACCGACTTGCGAACCATCTTGTACACCTTGACGCACTCTTTGCCGTAGCCCGAAGAGATCATGCAATCGGCGACGGCCTTCAAGTCCGCCATCACGGTCGCCGACGACGACGTCCTCTCCGGCGTCGCCGACGACTCCGAGCCGTCGCCGGCGAAGTTCAGGTCGTCTTCCGACTCATCTTCGTAGCCCTCGGAGACGCTTGAGGACCGAGTCGAGACCGACTCGGGGTCCAGGTACTGGCGGTTGGTGGAGAGGATGAGGTAGAACTCCTTCTCGAGCCGCTTCATGGCGGTCTGCATGAGGGACTGGGCGCGGACGAGCTTGTCGGAGGCGGAGTCCTCCTTGACGAACAAGTGCATGGTGGCCTGCAAGTCCTTGACGGACTTGAGGAACTGCTTGGCCTCTTGGCGGCTGTCGCTGTAGAGAGAGGGGGAAGGGGAGGAGGTCTGGTGGGAAGGGTCCCACTTGGCGATGAGGGACTCGGCGGTGTCAATGTTCTCCTCGACGAGGGACTCGGAGAAGGTGTGCCGCATGGGGGACGAAGTAGGGGTGAACCTGAGAGGAGAGCGGGAAGGCGAGGGCGAGGGCTTGAAGAAGGGAGTCCTCATGGTTTCTGTTGTTGCCCTCGATGTCGAAAGGTGATTGCGTCTAGCTCAGTGAAGTCCAGCTTCTCTGAGACCTGAATCTTCTCTCTCTGCAGACGGAGATCGAGATGGAGAGAGAGAGAGAGAAGGGGCCTTGTGGGTGTGGACTGTGGGAAGAAAGGTAATGGGGGGAGGGGTTTATAATAGGAAGGAGATGACGTATAGTCACGTGCGAGTTTTGCATGCAGGAGCTCTCTCTCTCTCTCTCCTCCGGAAAGTTTGACCATGTCCGTGTGAACGTGTGGGACTGCAGGACTCGGAGGACAACAAGGAACGCGGTCTTAAACTCGCGCCTGACAAACACCCCAGGTTTATGAAAATTACGAGGTCGGAGAAGGCCCAGGTTTTTTCAGGATGGACAGTAGATGAATTTTGTACGCATCTAGGAAGTAGCCCAGGAAATCGCATTTCTTTTTGTCGGAAAACAAATAATTATAGCTGCTTGTTAGAAAACAATTTTTTTTTTCCGTGCAACATCGAATTTGGGCGGTCAGCCCTATAACACTAAAATTTTGTATAGATTTTGCATCATGGCCAGTTCGATCAACCACATCATAATCATCATCGATGAAAATGCGGATACATCTAAAATTTTTCCAATCTCGTATATGAGATGGACCGACCATCTCAACATCAGGTCTTCTAAATATAAATAAAAAAAAATGGTAAACGAGAATTTTTACTCATTTCATTTTTCGTTAGTTTTTTATCAGCTTCCATCTCATTCCCTTGTCGCTTCTAGCTAAAAAATACCATATGCCATAAAACAATGGTGAAATTACTTTTGACCAAGTAAAACATGTCATGGTGTGTCAGTTGTTAACTGCCCTGGGAATGTGTCGAGGTCTCTGCAATTTGCTCATTTATCTCTAGGTCAAGACTACATATTTGGCTCGTATTGGAGCTAAGCAAACGGTCAAGACTACAATAACATATTTTTTTTTATGTCCGGCTGTCGTATGACGTCAATGCACCAATGATTCTCGCACCTTTTCTTTGCGTATACAGTATTCCCGACTTTGTTGTCAGATCACACCTTATAATATAATACAATATGGATAGAATATGATTTCCATGCGTGAGGACCGTTTCAGGAATCAATGTCGTTGGAAGCTTTTGTGACTCGTTCCACTCAGCCCGTTAATGCTGCATCTCAAATCAAAACCCGGGAGATACATTGATTGCGAAAGTTCAGGTCCACAAGTTTAGAACACAGAGCCAGGTTTTTGGATGCATTTCTGTTTTGCCAAAATTTCTCTTGCAACAAAATATCATTTATCGAAAGTAGTTTTTCCATGCGTGAGGATCGTCTCAGGAATCAATGTCGTTGGAAGCTTTTGTGACTCGTTCCACTCAGCTCGTTGATGCTGCGTCTCAAATCAAAACCTGGGAAATACATTGATTGCAAAAGTTCAGGTCCACAAATTTAGAACACAGAGCCAGGTTTTTGGATGCATTTCTGTTTTGTCGAAATTTCTCCTGCGACGAAATATCATTTATCGAAAGTAGTTTTTTGGCTTTTAATTGCAGGAGACCGGGTTCTGTGGCAATTCTATATTAGAAATAACCAAGTAGGCAAGAAATAACTACAAACTTTTACTTCAAATTTCGAACCAAACTGTCCGCACAAACCATGCCGGAATGTAATCAATGACAAAGCTTAAAAATACAACCACTTTCACAGTAATAAACGTACACAAACTGCACCGGAATTTAATCAATAACAAAGCTGGGGAATGTTCAAAGATTTAACGCCCAAATTTAATTGACTATGCAACACCCAGGATAGAGATACATGCCGGAATTTAATCAACGACGCGAATCGGAAAGCTACAGCCGAGGAAAAATAAAGTGCAATACAAGAGAGTAAAAATAATTGAAAAATAACATTTTGATTGATTTGTTGGGGGGGTCTCCAAAGAGTATGATATGGCTATTTAAAGCCTACAATTGACGGTTGTCAACGGAGGTTACAAATAGAGGTTACAAACCGTTACTACAAAGAAAGAACTTCCTAGTAGTTACAAGAATTTACAAAGAGAGGTTACACAGAGAAATTACAAAAGGAGGTTACAAATGGTTACTATAAAGAAATAACATTCTAGTGGTTGCAAGAAGTTAGAAAGAGAAGTTGCAAATGGAGGTTACTAACAGAAGTTACAAACGATTATCGACGGTTACGTTGTCTCCACTACCTTGACAGTTTCTTCAAATCCATTATTTTGAAGATTGTATTCGACATTGTCAACTCCACTTTTGTCGATTCCTTCACGTCGTTGATTCTTTGAGTTGTCGATTCTTCTCGTTATCACATGTCGATAATAACTAAAAGTTCGAAATTGTTTGAAGTTGGACATTTTTTTGTGCAAACAATTTCTAACTTTCCTTAATAATATACCGAATGCCACGTTACTACAAATTTTAAATAGTGTCGGTGAATGTCATTAAGTATATACTCATAATGAATTACACGAAATAACACTGGCACTAATTCAACCATTCAAGCCAAGGGCGCGTTTGGCAACGATTCTGATCCAAAAAATAAAATTGATTCTTTCTGATTCTGTTTCATGGACAAGTTTCAGAGAATCAAAACGCGTTTGGTAACTGCACAAAATTTTTGTTCCTGAAACAGAAAGGCATTTGATAACTTCACATAATCTCTGTTCTCGGGAACAATTTCTCTTCTAAGATCATCTCCACCTTCCCAATTTTTTTTCATTTAATTATAAATATTTTAGTGGAGGCGACGGCAGCGGCGGCGGTGGGTGGCGGAGGTGGGCAATGGCGATGGCCGACGGGGGACACGTGGGTGGCGGCCGACGATGGAAAGAGTAATGAGAAAGAGTGAGTGAAAGAAAGAAGAAGATTCTTTTTTAAGTGAGCTTGTTTCTCAAAAGTAATTCTATAACAAAGAATTAACTTTTTTTAAAATTTTTGTTTTTGTTTCAAATCTATTCCCGACAACAAAATCAGAGATTTAGAGAATCAAAATCATTTATGTTATCAAACAGGTTTCTCATCTTTTTCTGTTCCAAAGAACAGAATCAGAGATTCAGAATCGTTGACAAACTGGCCATAAGTGTATTTCGTGCACGTAACATTCGTAGGTAAAGCCTACGCATATGCCACATCTACCGATGACAATCGTATCGATAGAGTTTTAAAACTATAGAAGATCGAGCGTAGATAGATTGAGAGCACGATTACCCTATTCAAAAAGTTAAGTTGTTAGATACATACTGCAATGGACTCTAAACAGTTTTATTAGGACATTTTGACCAATTCCACAAAGCAGAAGCACGCAGTCTGCATTGCTTCGGACATAACCTATGCCTATGAGTCGAAAATATTAATTTAACTCATAAAAAGGGTTGTCTTTAATACAATCTGCTTGTTCGCCAATGCTCCTCCATAGACAAACCGAAAGTGCGCCAAAGACCTGGCAAGCTAACTCTTTCAGCTAATTAAGTGATTAATTAGTCTTTAATAAGTATATCGTTCTTGGAATGGAACCTCCTTTTGGCTTCAAGCTGTTGGAGCCTTTCGAAATGACCTGGTCAAAAGTCAAATTATATGTAGTGATACAAATGAAAACTAGCTCGTAGGAGTGGATGGCATGAAGGGGTTTTTGGCCAATACGCCCTTACCTTTTAAGGAGAATAATACTTGTTTACTGCCTAATTATTATGCCAAACCATCATACCGCTTCCTTTTACCAGTACACCACCTGACATCTGTAACAAAAAAACAAAGGAATAAGAACTTTCACCGAATATATCTCTAGCTCGTGTCTTTTGCTCGAAGCAGCTCAAAGATCATACATGCTGCCTTGTGAGTCAAGCTTTGCTCTCGTTACACGCATGGAAAGTAATTGAGCCAAAGATTGAAATAGTTTTTCTAGTGTAAAAAAAAAAAAATGATAGATCGGTCTCTTCTTGTTGAATGGTTCAAAACTAAACATATCATTTTGAAAGGGTAAGTACATTAGAAGTGCCATAATTTGGCATTAGTGGACACTTTAGTGCCACAATTTCTAAAAGATACACTTAAGTGCCAAAATCGGAGAATAAAATGACTCTTAGGTGCCAACAACGAGATTTTCCGGCCAAAATGCTGACGTGTCATTTTCCGACGAGAATTTTCAACAATGTGACCTTTTTTTAAAAAAATTTAAGCCACGTAGACATTTTTCTAATAATAATAATTTAATTTTTTTCTTTGTTTTTTATTTTTACTTTTTTATTTTTTCATCTTCTCCTTCCTTTGGCCGGCGAGCCAAAGGGAGGTCCGGCGAGACCACCGAGGTCGGCCTCGCCATGGCTGTGCGAGGCCGACCTCACCCTTGCCCAACGAGGTCATGGGCGAGGTCGACCTCACTGTTGTTGCTAGGCGAGCCTCGACCTCACCCAAATCTAGCGAGGTTGAGCCTTGTCACGACTGGGCGAGGGTGAGGTCTGCCTCGCCTAGTGACGGTGAGGCCGACCTCGCCCATGGCCTCACCGGCCGTCGTCGATGCTTCCTCTGGCCGGCAAGGCAAAAGAAGAAGATAATGGAAACAAAGGAAAATTGAAAAAAAAAAGAGAAAAAAATTAAGAAAAGCATTTGCTTTACTGGAGAGGCTAGCGAGGGCGAGGCCATGGGCAAAGTCGGCCTCGCCGTTGTCGTTGGGTGAGGCTCGACCTCGCTTAGATCTGGCGAGGTCGACCTCACCGTCGTCGTTGGGCAAGGCTTGATTCGCCCAGTTTTGGCGAGGTCGAGCCTCGCCATAGTTGGGCGAGGGCAAGGTCTACCTCACCCAGCGACGGAGAGGCCAACCTCGCCCATGGCCTCGTCGGCCATCGCCAACCCTTCATATGGCCGATGAACCAGAGGAAGAAGACAATGGAAAAAAAAAAAGGAAAATTGAAAAAAAAGAAGAGAAAAATTAAGAAAATTAAAATATTATTTGAAAAATATTAAAATATTATTAAAAAAATTGCTAAGTCAGCATCGGCGAGCCACATATGCTAAAAATATTAATAAAATAAGGCCACGTCGAATTTCCGGCAAATTCACTGGAGTTGGCACTTAAGTATCTTACTTTTTTTAAAAAATAGCACTTAAGTATATATTTTAAAAATTGTGGCACTGAAGTGTCTACCCGTGCTAAATTATGGCACTTCTAGTGTACTTTAGCCCCTTTTTGAAAGATTCAGATCCTAATCTCCATGTGCGAGTGAATAGGCCAATTAAATTTACCTCCTCCAAGTATACTACACAAGTAAAATGTTAACTTTACCTCCTCCATGTGGGCATAAAGACACTAGAAATGCCAAAAGTTTAGAGTGTGTATAGTAACGTTTCTGTTCCCCGAAAAAATTTCTGATTAGAAATGATTTTTTTCTAATTTTGTTCTCAAGAAGAACGTGTTTGGTAATTGTATAAAATTTATATTTTCGAAATAGAAAAGGAACTTAAATGCGTTTGGTACGACCCTAAAAATTTCTATTCCCAATTTTTTCTTTTAATTATAAAAATGTCAGTGAAGGAGACGGTGAGCAGTGATTGAGAGCGACGACCGGCAGCGGATGGCAAGCAGCAGGGGGTGGACTCCTGAGCTTGTTTTTCTTTTTGTTCTCGAGAATAAAGAAGCAATTCTTTTTATTCTTATTTCTATTCCAAATTTTTTTCTCAAGAACAAAAAATCATAGCAACGTTATCAAACGAATTTCTGTTATTTTTCTGTTTCAATGAACAAAAAAAAAATAGAGAATTAGAAACATTACCAAATAGGCTCTTAGTACGGCGTTTACTTTAGTATCAAAAGTTTTCGTCAGCTCACTTAAGTGCTAAATGGAAAAAGGAAAAAAAAAAAGACCACTTAAGTGTTTCTAGCAACAAAATTCATGCCAAAAATATTATGTGGCTTTTATAATAAAAAGTTTAATCTGAGTTGACATTTTTATATTAAAAACAAGTCCATGCGGACATCCTAAATGACGTCGCACAAAACGGTGTGGCTGGCTTGCCTAAAAATGACATCATGATCACGTCACATTAACGGCTCTCTTCGACCAAGTGCATGGTAGTCGCCGAGATCTCTGCCCATGGTAGTCGCCGACACGTCCTCCTTGGTGCAGAGGACATTCCACCTCCTGATCTCCTCGACCAAGTCCAAAGCGAAGCCGTTTCTGCTCTCCTTCTCCGCCGCAAGGGGAACCAGGTCCTTCGCGTATAGCTTCATCCTCACCTTCGTCACCTTGACCTTCCTCTGTCCTCAACCCAGCCAGTCACTCCTCCTATCCCTGGCTCACCATCCTCTTCGCCAACTCCACCACCCCCCTACAGATCTCACTTCTCCCTCCATGCTTTCTCGCTTCGGCCGTAATCCCTCCGAATCTGCCTCCGTCTCGCTCCCTCTCTTGCTCTCCATTTGCAAGATTGAGCTATTGATTTTGGGGGCAAACCGAATTAGGGTTTCAATTTAGGGTTTATATTTGGGAAATTGATTGAATGGTCGATTTAGGATTTATATTTGTAGCAAAACATGTAGACAACGTCGTTTAGGGGTATATATGCTGATTGAGCACACTACGAGCCACGTTGGTTAGAGAGATTAATAAAATATGGCTACGTCGGATTCCGACGACCCAAATCGGAGTTGGTACTTAAGTGAAAAAAGTGACACTTAAATAATCCAAAAAAACTTTTGACACCAAAGTGAATGTCATACGAAACTTTTGGCACTTCTAATATCTTTATACCCAAGTAAAATGTTAGCTAATGGTTCAAGTTGAAATACTTTGCCTAATTGATCTTTACCAATTTATCTGATGGTTCAACTTGAGCTACACGACGCTCGCCGGGGGGGAGGGAAGTGGACTTCTCTCATCGCATGTTTTGAAATTGCTCAAAAAGTGTCGGCCCTTCCGCTCCCTAAAAAGGACAACAATACAATTTGTTTATCAAGTTCGTTTTCCTCAATGTATTTAGCATTTGGGACAAGGCGACCACAACTTGACAGAGCAGGTAAAATACTTTGCCAAATTCAACCCCCAATCTTAATCAGGGCCAACTATTCAAATAAAAACTTGTTTCGCCTAACTTACATGTTAAAGAGTGGGTTTGGTTCAGCATTTGGAAGGAACTTTAAGCTTAAATGCTCATTTGCGAAATGCTGAACTGTTTGACAAGTTTTTTTTAATGAAGCATTCAGCCAAATGCTGGTCTTGAGAAGGCTGAAATGCCGAATGCAGGAGGGATCAGCATTTAGCATTTCAGCCTTTCCAAGGCCAACATTTGGCCGAATGCTCTTTTGAAAAAAACTTACCAAACAATTCAGCATTTCGTAAAGGAGCATTCAAGCTGAAAGCTCTTTTCAAATGCTGAACCAAATCCACCCAAAAAGCCAGTCTAGGAATTTGATTGAGTTGATCAGGTCCATTGCATTATATTATATCATCTTTATCATCAATAACATCTATGGCACCTACATTAGGCCTCTCTCTCTCTCTCTCTCTCTCATCGTATATTTGAAGATGATCTCTCTTCTCTGTTAGAGATTCATAGCTCGTGAAGATTAATTAGCTCCAGTCCAGTCCAATGGTCAAACAAGAGAACATTCATGGATGGAGTTTGAACTTGCAACATGCATGTACAAAATTGATTGAGTTATGGAGTCTGATAGAGAAAAGTAATAAGCACAGAACTTTTACTGCTAATGGCATACATGTAATGTTCATGTTAAAGTAGAGAATAGAGCTTTTTACTGTTGCTAATGGCATAGATGTAAATTTATTATAACTATGTATGCCATAAATTTCTGATATATATTGAGGTAATATCTTTTGTAGGTGTAATGATGAAACTTGTAATCGAAGTCGTTTAAGTTCCAACCTATCATCACCGTCCAATTTATGGGCCGAAAGATCACTTAAGATGATGACAAAGACGTATTTGACCGCTATGGCCTAAATCTGGCCTCTTAATAATGAGCTGATAATGTTTTAGCTTTTGGCGTGCAAGCTGGAGAAGAGTCAATTTTCTATAATGAGGTTTACGAAGTTTATGCTTCACCACATGAAACTTGTTTCCGCCAAGGCTTCTCTATCTCCTAATTACGTCGCCCGCCACTTGATATTGACGTAGAATAAACGATGCTTCGATTTCAACAAAAGTTATAGTTTGTGGAATCTTTTGGTTAGAACCAGAGAGCCCCCCGCGGTAGGGTTTTCTTTCAAGATCAATCAATACAAAGTCAACGTATGACCAATAATAATAATTTTTTTTTGTCAATAATGATAATAATAATCAAAGGCTGGTATTTACGGTGGGGTTGAAATATGGAGTTAGCAAGAATATTATTATTTGATAAAAAAAGAAATACTTGCATGCAACCTTTTCTTAAAAATTACTTTTGGCGAGTTCATCGAACATATAATGTGACCATTGTATGTGTCTTGCTAGTCAGAGTCTTAAAAGTTAGAGTTGCAGTTTTGTACACTTTTAAAACATGGTACAATTGTGTTTGCCGCTCATATTGGATATATCTACACCCGATCGATGAAAAAACAAAGTTTAGAGAAAACATCATATGATGCTAGGTTTACTCCAAGGATGGCTTCGTAGTTTCCCAAGATATCCAAGCTTGGCATTGTTACAATGGTTTGGGACGTGCGATCGTTACCTTGTAGTTTTGTTCTTCTCGTGCAATGGATCAGTGAATTCGATGGAGTTCACATGGTATATTCTCCAGGGTTTTTGGAAAGTTCCTTGAGCACTAGTATACTAGTATAGGGAGTACCATCCAACCTTGGAGAATGTATTAATTTATTTTTTCTTCTTTTGCTAATAGAGGATGAAATGCTCTACTATTTATTTATTTATTTAGAAGATAGAATTTTATTGCCGTCAGTATCTAGAGATAAATACATATTCTATTTTTTGTCGGTTCTGTTGGACATCTACCTTTTGATCCGCCGGCGACTGGAGGCAAATCCACCGGCCACCGTGTTGCCTTTTCTCACGCTTCCTTTGACTAATCTATTTCGTGCTTTGCTTCTCCCCATTATACCATAACTCAAGTGCTTTTTTTGTTAGGGTAAACTGTTCAAAACCCCTTGAACTTTGGCAACGTTTTCCGAACTATGAAAAGTTACAAGTCACGCGGTCTTGGACTTTGATTTTTGTAGTTGCTAGTTTTTCGGTCCATATATTAAGAAAATTATCAAAAAAATCATAAATCTATTGTGATTGTGCCAATTAAGTCATCATTTTTTTAATTAAGTCCTAAACCTTTTGAAATTGTGTCAATTCAGTCTATTTGGCGCTGATGTGAACAATTTTTAATAATATTTTAATATTTTTCCAAATTTATTTTTATTTTATTTTCTCTTTTTTATTATTATTATTTTTGTCTTTGTTGCTTTCCTTCCTCCTTCTACCTCCATCGGTTGCCGGACCTTGATGACCGGCCAAAGGTGAGGGCCAG
>BCNH02000002.1:14688628-14725944 GCA_001662345.2 Metrosideros polymorpha var. glaberrima | reverse complement strand
ATCCTAAAGTTTTATGTAAAGATAGTCTGAACTTTTTCTCATTAAAGCAGTTTGATTCTAGTTCATTTCACAAGACAACTAATTATGAATATGCGGTTAAGTTAATGAGAGATTCTATGTCGCGTGACACGTTGATGTGATGTCACTCATCCAATCGAGTATTCTAAAAAATACTCAAAAGACGATAACGATTGATCGATAGAATGATGCCAGCTAATTAATGAATGAGTTTGCCCTTACCAAAACCAGTGCCTTAATATGCTTTCTGGTCAACTTCATCTCCGAGTTCTCATCCTCGTAGATGTCAAGCATCATATCCAGAAAATCCTTCACTTCTTCTTTCGCTCCTCCTTCCTCCTCCGCTCTTTGCACTCTCTTCTTCCTTCTCAACTCCTCTCTATCTCTAATGATCTTCTCCAACAGCGCATCATATCTGTTCATCAATCACAGGATACGTGTACAAAATATGTGTGCGTAGGCATGTACAAGTATTTGTCAATATGATCAATGTAACTCGAATAGCGCATCATCGTACCTCCTGTGAATGTTCTTGAACCGCTTCCTATAGCCCTGAAAATCGACGTTCTTGCAAAACCAGATGAAGTCGGACACATTAAATTCGCCGAAGATCTGAGTGACCTCCTTTACGAGGGTCCTTGCCTCGTCGGCCTGGCTGTCCATGCCCGAGCTCCGAATGCTCAGCATCATCTGAGAGATGATGTTGTTCGCCAACTTCACCAACTCTTGCGTGACGTTGACACTCTCGCCGCTAACAGATTTATCGTACAAGACTCTGATGAAGTGTTGGAGCTCGCTGGTGCGGATGGGGAGGAACTGGTTGAGGGTGCGAGCCCCCAGGAGCTCGGTCTGGCTCAGCTTCTTGATGAACTTCCAGTACGGCCCGTAGGGCGCGAAAGCGAAGGCCGAATTGTAGGTCAGGTGGTCGATGGCCGCATTGTGCTTGCGCGCCGAGAACATCAGCTCGTGCGTCTTGAGGAGCTCCCGTGCGAGGTCGGGTGTCGAGGCCACAACACACAGCACCGACCCAAGGCGGAGGCTGATCAACGGGCCGTAACGGGCTGTGAAGTCGCGGAAGGAATGGTGGATGAGGGGGCTGAGGGGGTGGAGGTGGCCGAGGACCGGCAACGCCTTGGGGCTCGGAGGGAGGTTGGGCCTCTGCTTGAGGGCAATCAAGAAGAGGGTGGCGGCGGCGGCGGCAACGACGAGGAGGAGGACGGGGATGGGGACGATGAGATAGAACGGGGACGTTGCCGCGAGAAATGTCTTCATGCCTTTCTAAAAGCGAAAAATTTGTGAAAGTTGGAATAGTGAAAAGAGGAGTACGGTGAGCTCCGACCCTGAGCCTATATATAGTGCGCAAAGCGCAAAAAATTGGTGGGCTATGCTGGCTATGCTACTTTTTTGATAAGGCTTGTCCAGGAATGTAAATGTTGAATACCATAAATAGAGCATGCATGACAAGTAATCCGTGTAAATAGTCCTGGATGACAAATATGAAGAAAGTTCCCTAGAAAGAGCAATGATTTTGCTAGGTTTATGAAAGATTAGGCGCGATGGACCTTTTTCTGTCCGAGAAAGTATGTTGTTTTAATTATATCTCGAGTCTAAATTCGTGTACGAGGAGGATGTGAACCGGTCCATATATTGCAGGGATAATTGGATTTTGTGACCGATTCCTTCAAGTCCAAAGATCCTTCTGAATGATGGAATCTTTTCCGTCGAAACCGTAGATTGACCGAGTGCACTCTCATCTTTCGTCATATTGCGTAAAGAGAAGGGTGGGGCTCACATTTTACAAACAAAAATAGTGGAGCTCTCATTGAATGTTTCAAGTCGGGAGGAAATACTCAGTGACTCATTTATCGATCAATTATGTCATGCTAAACATTGTGAGAAGGGCTAGGAAGCACTTAGAGCACATGAGCGATTATAATTGGGGTAATTGTTCAACAAGTCCTAAATATATTGTACAGCAAATCTTTTCCGTCGTATCGGAGATTAATCGACTTAGCATCTTTTGTCATATTGCGTACAGAGAAGGGTGGGGCTCACATTTTTCAAACAAATGTAGTGGAGCTGTCACTGAATGTTTCAAGTAGGGAGGTAATACTCGATGACTCATTTATCATTCAAGTACGTGACGCTAAATATTGTGAGAAGGGCTGGGAAGCACTTTGAGAACAAGTCCTAAATATTTTGTACAAAGATAAATTCAGTGTTGAACTTCCCAATTTAATCAATTTAGTCCTAAACCATTTGATAATTTACCAAAATAGTTCATCCAGTCAATTTTGGCCGGAAATCACTGATGTGGATGCCAACCGTCCTACATGACATTGTTGAATGACAAGTGTTGATGTAGACGATTTTTGCAATTTTTTTTTAAGTTTTCTAATTTTTCTTCTTGTTTGCACCAAAATATGATCAACTGTTGGTTATTGTTGACAAGTGATAGACTTAATCGATAAAAGCAAAGTTTGGTGAATAGCAAAACTCATCGATGAAACAAACAATCAAAAACTTGATGAGTAGCAATATTTTCGTATATTTAAGCTCTTTTAGATAAATGTCGACAACTTGAAGAGCATCAACAATCAAGCAAGTCATTCAACATCAAATGTCAGTTATCTAGGATAAAATCATCGGCATCGACATCGACATCGACATCAACATGTAACTGTCTAGTAGATATATTTTTGGGTATTTGAGCTTCTTATGGATAAGTGTTGTTATAACTTCTTGTAACCACAGAGACGATGAAGAAGTTATTCATCTGAAATTAGTAACCACCTGAAGGTGAGAAGTCGTGGAGTTGTGAAGATATGAAATCGAAAGCTCCGGAGATGTGAAGACATGGCTAAAATTGCTGTTAAATTGCTTATAAGCAGTTATGTTGTTAATACTCTCAATACCAATGGAAAAACAATTGTTCAAAAAGTCTTAAACCTATTGTATAGCAATCAATTCAGTTATGAACTTTTCAATTTGGTCAATTTAGCTTTAATCCTTTTGACAATTTGCTAATTTAGTCTTAAGTATTGCAATTGTCCCGATTTAATCCTAAACTTTTTAACGAATTACCAATGTAGTTCTTCCGACTATTTTTGACGGAAAATCATTAATATGGCTGTCTTACGTGGCGTGGCCAACACTGACGACATGAACAATTTTTAAATCTTTAAATCTTTTCTTTTTTTCCTTTTTCCTTCAGAAGGCTGGCGACCCCCACCAACCCCAAGGCAAGGGCCACAAAGCCCTTGCCAACCACAATAAGGGTGGTCAAGGGCCGCAAGGGCTTGAGTGAGGACTCGCGACGCCCTCGCCAGCCAAAGAGTTAGATTTGGCGAGGCAAAGGATTCGTTGACCATAGTGAGGGCGTCTAAGACACGTGACGCCCTCACCTAGATTCAACGAGAGCTTCGTGATCCTCAACTAAGGGCCGACGGGGGTCATCGGCCCTCACCCAATGGCCAGCAAAGATCACCATGTAGGATGGTCGGTGTTGACTGGACTACCACGTCAGCGATTTCCAAACAAAATTAACCGGAATGACTATAGATTTTCCAAGAGAAATACAAAATTTTCCTTCTCTATAAATCTATTGAAATCTTATGGTGCATTTTTTTGACGAAAAATAAATGATTTAAAAAATATTTTTCGAAAAATGATCTCTTTTATCACTTACAAAAATAAATGAACATAAGTGATAAGGATAGTAACTTGAAATGATTTTTCCAAAAGGGATAATAACATAAATAGTCCATGAACTTTGACCAATATGCAATGGGATCCCTGAACTTTACTCAAACGTGCAATATAGTCCTTGAACTTTTAATTTGTTCAATGCGATCCTTGAACTTCTAATATATGTTTAATTTAGTCCTTGAACTATATGAAAATGTTCAATATTGTCCTTCCATTAATTCATGTTCAAGGACAGCATTAAATATTTTCATATAGTCTAGTGACTAAATTGAGCATGTACCAAAAGTCTAGATACCATATTAAACAATTTAAAAGTTTAGAGACGATATTGCACATTAGGCTAAAGTTTAGAGGTTGCGTACGAAAACCAGACCGATTATTTTCGATTCCAAAAAAAATTGAAAAATAAAATCGATATGGTTCCTAGTTCCAAGTGCATAACTAAATCATCCGAACCGATCGAATCGATATGTTTTCTTTTCTTTTCTTTTAAAGAGTAAAGAAAATGAAATGGGAAAATCCTAAACTGGACTGGTCCAACCAAGGAACCAGATCAATCCAAGAATCATTTCGGGGCTGACTGGTCCGATTCCCAATTCTATGATGGAACCGGCTCAATCCAAAAACCGATCACCCTTGGTACGTAAGAGAAAAACCATGTAGAACACGAATCATCCCATGTGACATTGTAAAGATGCCAACTCCGATTCTTTGTGGCCCAATAGGAACCAAGATAAGTTCCCGAGTGTCCTTGACTTAGAGCCAAAATTTACGCAATTGACTTAGCCGCGTGGTTTCTATTGGATAGGAACTCTATATCACTATTTTTCATGTTTGGATACGGTGTCATAGTCATCTTAATCATTTATTTATTCTTTGAATTTGGTAGGGTGCGTTTGTTTTGAATAAAAGAGGCATGTATCTGCGTTTTCCTCCCATCTTTGGTAGGAGGATACTGGTAATTCTGTTGTCACCTAAGTGTTCGTATGAGCAATAATCAAAGGTTGATCGACAAACCTAAAATCAATTACTGATGAGTAATCTAAATATAGACGAATGATCCGAGCCCAACGAATTCACGTTGTGTCCTTAAAACAATTTGTCTCCTCCACCAGTATCCAAGGTTCTTGGACAATTGCCTCCCAAGATAGAATGGATCACCTTTTCTCTAAAACGGCACTTCTTCAAAGGAAACGTTCGAACTTAACTTTGCAGAATTATCGCACAAAATGACGACAATGAAGAAAAACAAATTGATGATGCCACTATAATGCCGAATGAATAGAAAAATTATATATGCAGAGAGAAAAAAATGAAGAGGCGTGAATCCGAAGACAGTTAAGAACGAAGAGTTATTAACCCGAATAAAAATCTTTCAAACAAACATGTCTGCTCGAAAGAAAAAATTTCTAGACAAACATGTTTGTTCGGTTAGGATGAACGAACACGTTGGTTCGAAAAAAAATTAGATAAATTATGGGAATTAAATAGGAACCGTCTCGAGCTGGGTGGCCGGCGGCAGCGGCAACACGCGCACATAGGGACCAATCTAGCATTGTGTAGGTCCTATCCCTCCCACAAAGGTGGGGTACCCCTTGGGGCCCATTCCCATTTGATAGACTCCTTTAAATAAACCCATCTTTCACCTCTCTTCTATTCAATGTGGGACTACCTTCATTCACATTTCTCATTTAAAATCCCAACAATCCCCCACATGAATGAGAAATTCAAATATCATGACTCTTCGTGCATGCATGAGATGCAATGTGCAATTATTCCATGAGTAAACGCTGCATCGGGATAAGTAATATGAAATTTTGAACTTTCCCTAGTGAGACTTATCAGACTTACTCAGTCAATCAGTAGACTTTATGTCCTTGAACTGTCAACCTTTGGTATAGGTCAAAACAATAGGAATCACACAACTATCTTTCAAACAAAATTTGTTCTCACTATTGTGTTCGTTTTTGCCATGAACACCGCCTAGTTTCATGAGTGCTTTTGAGAATTCAGCCTTTCAAATTCTTCATAAAAGCGACCCTCACTTCATACTCACATAGGTGATTTCTGAATGTGTGGTATATCACATACTCGAATCAAAATCATTAAAAGCTTACGTTTAACCTTCACATGACAGTACTGTTTTCATGTAGGAATAAGTAAGAGTTAACAATACTTTACATTGTCTGCATAACTTGGTTGTCCTTTTGAATAGATCTTGGAATCTCTAGTCAATTAGATAGGGTTTTCGCTATAATGACTTATTTTATAAGCCTTAAACACATTCTCCTTGATGTTTTCACAACCATATCTTTAGTTAGGCTTTTTGTTAGTGGATCCGCAACATTATCTTTCGACTTCACAAAATCAATTGTGATAATTCCACTAGAGAGTAGTTATCTTACAGTATTGTGTCTTCGACATATATGTCAAGACTTTCCGTTATACATGACATTCCTTACCTTGCCTATTGCCACTTGACTATCACAATGAATACACACAGCTGGCACTAATTTAAGCTAATTAGGAATGTCTTCTAAGAAGTTTTGAAGCCACTCTGCTTCTTCACCAGCTTTATCCAAAGCAATAAATTCTGCTTCCATAGTAGATCTTGCAATTCAAGTTTGTTTGGATGATTTTTAAGACACTGATCCCCTACCAAGTATAAATACATTCCCGCTTGTGGATTTTGTGTCTTTTGTGCCGGTTATCCAATTTGCATTACAGTATCCTTCAAGTACTACTGCATACTCTGTGTAGTGCAAAGTATAATTTTAAGTATGCTTTAAATAGCCCAATACACGTTTCATAGCTCTCAAATGGTTTTCATTTGGACTAATCGTAAATCGACTTAACTTGTTCACGGCACAAGCTATGTTTGGCCTAGTACAGTTCATGACATACATTAAACTGCCTAGTATTCTAGCATATTCATTTTGAGCCTTGCTTTCACCAGTATTCTTTGAAATATGTAAATTAATATCTATCGGAGTTTTTACTAATACAATGTCTAGATTCTTGCACTTTTCAAGAATCTTCTCAATGTAATGTGATTGTGATAAAGCTAATCCTCCAAATGACTTATGAATTTTAATCCCTAAAATAACATTAGTGACCCCCATATATTTCATATCAAATTTACGAGTGAGCATGCGTTTGGTCACCTTAACAATCTCATTATCGCTACCCAATATAAGTATGTCATCTACATACAAGCACAAAATGGTAAAACCATTATAACTGTTCTTAACATATAAACATTTATCACACTTATTAATCTTAAAATCATTCAACAACATAACTTGGTCGAATTTAGCATGCCATTGTTTCGATGCTTGTTTCAAACCATAGAGAAACTTGATAAGCCAACATATTTTCTTCTTTTATCCTGGAACAATGAACCCTTCAGGCTGTTCCAAATATATTTCTTCTACATCCATTTGATGGATTTCAAGCCTATATACCGCACCTATGGCAATTAGCATCCTTATAGATGTAATTCTTGTTACAGGTGAATAAGTGTCAAAATAATCAAGACATTCTCGTTGCTTATATCATTTTACCATAAGCCTAGGCTTATATTTATCAATAGTACCATCCGCTTTTAATTTCCTCTTGAAAATCCACTTACATTGTAGTGGTTTATTACCAGGAGGAAGGTCAACCAATTCCCAAGTATGGTTTGACAAGATGGACTCAACTTCACTATTGATAGTTTCTTTCCAGAACGGGGCTTCTGGGGATGTCACAGCCTCTTTAAAGATTTAAGGCTCATTCTCTAACAAATATATTAGAAAATCAGGTCCCAAAGACTTAAAAGTTCTTTGTCTTTTACTACGTCTAGGTTCATCTTTCATAGGATCGCTTCTAGGTGTAGTTTCCCGAGGCTTCTTATCATTATTAATTGGCTCATGTACTATGTTGTATGGAAATATATTCTCAAAGAATAAAGCGTCCCTTAACTCAATGATCATATTAACATGTATATTTGGAACCTCAGACTTATGAATAAGAAATCGATATGCATTACTGTTAATAGCATAGCCAATAAAGACGTAATCAACGGTTCTCGGTCCTATCTTAACCTTTTTAGGTTTAGGAATCGCAACATTAGCCAAACACCCCTACACTTTGAGATATTTCAAATTAGGCATTTTGTCTTTCCACTTCTCATAAGGAGTTTGTTATGTCTTTTTGTGGTCTATTTAAGATAAAATTCGCCATCAAAACAGTTTCTTCTCGCAAATTATGTGGTAAACTGAAACTAATCAACAATACATTCATTGTTTCCTTTAAAGATCGATTTTTTCTTTCCGCCACTCCATTAGCTTGTGGCGCATAAGGAGGAGTAATTTGGTGAATAATACCAAATTCAGAACAATTCCTTCAAAAGGAAATTCATATTCACATCCTCTATCACTTCTTATCATTTTGATTTTCTTATTCAATTAAGTTTCAACTTCAGACTTATAAGTTCTAAAAACATTCACAATCTCATATTTGCTACTTAGCAAATAAACATAACAATACCTCGAACAGTTATCTATAAATGTGATAAAATATTTCTTATCTCCCCTTGACAGTATTGTTTTCATATCACAAATGTCTATGTGTATTAAGTCTAAAGGTTCTATATTTCTATTATCTATAGAATGAAATAGAGGTTTAGAAAATTTAGATTCAACACACACTTTGCATTTTTCATTTGGACAGTCAAATTTTGGCAATAACTTCATGTTCATTAATTTCTTTATTGACTTATAATTAACGTGTCCTAATCTAGCATGCCATATATTAGGAGACTCAAGCACATAAGTAGAAACAATTTTATTCATAACAACATTGGATACAACAGTCATTACATTCAACTTGAAAAGACCATCACTAAGATATCTCTTTCCTACATACATTTCATTTTTGGAGAGTACAAACTTATCGGACACAAACACCATCTTGAAACCATTCTTGCTAAGGAGAGATCCGGACACTAAATTCTTGCGTATATCTGGCACATGTAGCACATTGTTTAGTGTCACTATTTTCCCAAAAGTCATCTTTAGAGCAACATTTCCAATACTTTCAACCTTAGAGATCGATGAATTACTCATGTAGAGTTTTTTATCACCTCTCATAAGCGTGTAAGACGAGAACATCGATTGTTGGCACAAATATAACGAGTTGCTCTAGTATCAATCCACCATTCTTTGGAGTTTTCCACAATGTTGCACTCGGATATCATAGCAGTAAAAGTAATATCATTAATACCATTGGACATCTGTTCCACCACATTCGCCTAAGTCCTCTTTCTTTTCTCGGCTCTACAGTCTTTGACACGATGTCTAAACTTTTCATAATTGTAGTATTTGCCAATGAACTTTTTCAGGCCTTAGCCTTAAGTGAATTCCTCTCCATACTTTTTCCTCTTCTTGTTAGGTTTCGATCCTCCTTCAACAACGTTGGCCTTTGAAACCTCCAGATTACTATCAACTTTCTTTTCAGAAACCCTATTGTCTTCCTCTATCTTCAATCGAACAATTAAGTCTTCAAGTGATAACCCCTTTCTCTTGTGTTTGAGGTAATTTTTGAAATCTTTCCAAAGTGGTAATAACTTTTCAATTAAAGCAGCCACTTGAAATGATTCACTAATCTTCATACCTTCAGCATGAATGTCATGCATGATCACTTGAAGTGCTTGAACTTGACTTAAGATGGTTTTAGAATCTACCATCTTGAAGTCTAGAAATTTACCGATAATGAATTTCTTCAACCCAGCATCTTCAGTTTTGTATTTCTTGTCCAAACTATCCCACAACTCCTTAGCCGTTTTTAGTGGACTATAAACGTTGTAGAAGGAATTGTCCAAACCATTAAGGATGTAGTTGCGACACGGGAAGTCAGAATGCTTCCACGCATCTACTGCAGCAAACTTTTCCTTGTCTACCTCTCCTTCATCCAACTTAAGAGCATTCTCTGTGGGGAACTTTGCCAGATTCAAAGTTGTAAGATAGAACAACATTTTCTGTTGCCATCTTTTGAAATCAGCTCTATTGAACTTTTCTAGCTTCTCTCCGTGAGTCAATACAGAGGAAGTAGGTGTCACCGATGTTGAAGCCATTTCTGTTACGAAAACAGGAAATTTTCAACAAAAAATAATAATGCGAACCAATAGAAATTGTCTTAAGAATGTTGTCACCTAAGTGTTCGTACAAGCAATAATCAAAGGTTGATAAAAAAAAAACTGAAATCAATCAGTAATGAGTAATCCGAATGTAGATGAATGATCCAAGCCCAATGAATTCATATTGTGTCATTAAGACAATTTGTTCCCTCCACCGGTACCCAAGATTCTTAGACAATTGTTTCCCAGGATAGAACAAATCGTCTTTCCTCTGAAGTAGCACTTCTTCATAGGAAACCTTTAAACTTAACTTTGCAGAATTATAGCACAAAATGACGACGATGAAAAAAACAAATTGATGATGCCACTATAATGCCGAATGAATAATAAAATTATATATGGAGGGAGGAAAAAAATGAAGAGGCGTGAACCCAAAAGCAGTTAAGAACGAAGAGTTATTAAATAGGAACTGTCCCAAGCTGGCGGGCGGGCAGGCGGTGGCGCGCACGCGAGGACCGATCCAGCATTGTGTAGATCCTCTCCTTTTCACAAAAGTGGAATACCCCTTGAGACCCAATCCCATTTGATAGGCTCCTCTAAATAAACCCATCTTTCATCTCTCTTCTATTCAATGTGAAACTACCTTCATCCACATTTCTCATTCAAAATCCCAACAAGTCTTCCGATTATTCTCCAATTGTAACTTCTGATAACATCCAAGACTTGATATAGTACCTTTCCATGATAGATCCAAGTTAAAAGCATGAAGTTCAATTAATTAATTCTAAAACTACAAAAACAAAGTTTTAACAAAATAATATAAAATTCCGCAATAGTGTTTAGTGGAGTAGGTCATTTTCAATGGGACAGAGTTGACAACGTTGCACTCCTGCGCAACCGTTTAAAGGTTAACTTGATAAAGCAATGAGATGATTTGATGTTATAATTATTCCCCACAGGATATTTTCTACAAGTGTCTGCCAAGTTTCATTAAAAGGAACATACAAGTATCAGGTGTTACGGCTACGAAAGTTGCAAGTACGCTGCGCGGGTCAAGTAAAAATACTTGTAAAAAACAAAGGAATTGCTAAATAATTTTGAAACTGCATTTTTCTCATATGCAAGTATTAAATTTACTAATTGAAATTTCCAATTCAATGTATTGCGAAGCTGTTGCCCATGATTTTTTTTTTTTTTTGCTTCATTTATTTCGTGAAAAATGAATGATTTAGAAAATATTTCTAAAAATAATTATTTGTATTACTTAAAATAATTAGTTAATAAAAAAGGTTGTTTATATTTTTCGTTCAATATTTTTCAGATCCTTAATTTTTCGCAAAACAAATTGAGGCTTAAATTCAATCTTCATCATGTAAATTAAAGAACTGTAATAGGAAAAAATATTTTCTAGTGAAATTTTGAATAATATATCTAGCTAATAAGAAGTTAACACATATAAAATTATTATCATATATGGTTAATACATTATCCTTAAACTTTTCAAAAGTAAGGATTAATGGGATCTTGCAAGAAGGAGACGCTATATTTAAATCTTATGAATACACATCACAACTTAGAGAATCTTTTGAAAGAGTCTTTTTTTCAGAGCTGTCGGATGGATAAATCTTCCCCTAGATCCATTTCCAAGTCATATTAAACAGCTCCAATAAACAGAGACCCACCAGCTAAGCTATCTCATTCACAACTGACGCTCGTCTTAAGTTTCAAAAGAAAAAAAAAATTGCCAAATGTATTAAAGACAATATCCAAAACCTTTTTATTCCTCTTGACCCCGGTACAAAATTTGGGCCCAAACATAAAGAAAGTTAATGGCTAAAATTAGGCCATGACAATACAATTGACCCACCAGGCCCATCGATGGAATACTTGGTTGGTGGCTTCTTGATGGCAGAGTTTAGATGAAGTATATGACACGTGGCGAGGATTAATTGACCGGAAGTATGCACATAAGTTAAAGATTGAGTCAAGAGGATCCATGAGAAATATAGCTAAGGAATTGGGAGCAGGTACAAATCACCCTTAGAGTAACTTACAAATCAAGACAGCTTAAAAGTCTTGTGGAAAAAAATCAAAATGCATAATGGAATGGCTCATTTAAAGATTCCAGAAGAATTAAGTAAAAACAATCATCGACAATCAAGACATCGCAAATCACAACACATTAGACATAATTATTAGAAGATCATTCATTATATATCGGTTTAGATTATATTATATGACATCCTTAGATTAACTCACTTGAGATATTATTTGCTTTTTTCCATTACATACCGAGTTTCATGGTTTTGTCCTTTTGGCATTTAAGCACGCTTAACTTTGGTATTCCAAAACAAAATTTATTGTTATGTCAAAATGCTCCTCCATGAGTTAATTCCAGTTTTCACATATATATCCCAAACACGTTCTCTCCCTATTCGTTGTGCAATTCGATTTATTCATGCCCCCTTCGCCATTCTAGAAGCCTACTGAGAGTCCCTTTTTGTCCGAGCTCTCTAGCTTCGACGACCACTCCTATTCCCATCGGACCGAGTCGTTACATATTGACTTTGCTTATAGTTTGAATTTGAAAATCGATTCATGTTAAGTTTCCTAATTTCAATCCTCATCTTTGTTTATAAAAGCTTTTGCAGTCGGACTTTGATTATATAATCTACTTCTTAACAGAATGTAGAGATATAATCACGTTTATTGTTGAAGTCTTATTTCCACAATGATTATTAAAAAAAATTAGCTTATTTTTAAATTTTAATTTAAATAAAATTTGTATTAAATATTAGATTTGGACAGAAACAACATTGTTTTAGCCTTATGTTTCATGATTTAGCCATGTCATCAGAGAGAAAATATTTGAAAAAAATTTATGTCGGCATTTTTCATTAGCCAAGTTGAACGGATTTAATGGAATGACTCAATTACGCTTTCGTGACAAGTTTAAGGACTTCCAGTGAACATATCACTTAAATTTACTAATTGAATCGCCGATTCAATATATCGGGAAACTATTGCCCATTGAAAAAATCTACTATTCCCTTAAATTCAATCTTCATTACGTAAATAACTAAACAGTTATAGGCAAAATTATTTTGGATAAAAAAAGTTATGAATAATCAATCTAGTTAACAAGGAATTATTACCCATAATAATAGGCCTAATTCCGTTAAAGAAACACCAAATTTAAGTTGGGTCCCTATTCTGATCGGAACTTTTTTTGTCTCGCAAAAAATCACAAACTTCCATCCTGATCCCAAATCCGACCCCCTTTCAATTTCCGTGCAATGTTGCTATTTAAAGGTCCCACGTGTCAATTCCATGTGTACATCGCTAACGGGATTTACAGCAATGTTCATCGTCATTGTCAATTTCACGTGTACATCAATTGAGAACCTCGCCAAAGAAACTTTTTGTTCCATCTTCACCTAGGAAACATGTTTCGTGCGAATTTCATTATTGATGTAAGGACGACGATTACAAGTTAATGGTACGTCTTGAAGTTACATGTTAACACGGGCGACGGACAAGGCAGGTCCCGGTTGGGTCTTGGAATTCGATTTCGAGAAATTATGACCATATCATTTCTCAAGATTTGTGACCTAAAAATGACAATGGCAGCCCTTTCGGATTCGATGCAATACAACGTGAGAAGTTGGGTTTGAAAAACACAAAAGGCTTTCTTCAAAGCATTATTAAGGCCGAGCCCTTATTTTGCGATGCAAGTTTTCTGGACACTATTGATAGTGTATGAATTTATGAAACCAATATGGAAATTTTCTTTTTTTTCCCCAACCAGTTTTTTGATTAATAGGTTATTAAATATGTGTAGCACTAACATTTATACTTAGTTAATTTTGCATGCAAGCAAGGAGCATCACTTATAAACAGCCGATTAGAGGCGTGTTAGAAGGAAGATATAATACTGTGTGGAAGTAGCATCGTGTAAAATTTTCTTCTTTTCCTTTTCTTGGTAATTCATGATATTCTGTTTGTTGCTCGTGAGATGTTTTGTGAAGACAATTAGGACAGAGTGATTAATATCTTCTTCGCCGTCTCATTAGCCATCGGAAAAACCGAAGCCAATGGACCCATGGGGTATCGTGTTGACGGCGGACGGTGGCTCCACTTCATTTCCTCGACCAAAATGTAAAGATCGATCGTCGAGTAACGATGTGTCCCGTTCCTGCGTCATCGGGCAAATTTTTGCGTTTGATTGCTGATCTTCCCCCTTTCTCAACTTTTTTTTCCTAGTGCATTCTTGATGCGACCGTGGTAACCAGCATGGTAATTTGATTGATGAAGGGAAAAGAGAGAATCTGAAAGACAAATTCTCTGCGGTTATGTCAATTGTACAATGTACAGCACATGAATTCGCTTCCCGTAGCCGCACAATGTCTCAAAATTAGGAAGTTAATTTTCTGATCAATCTCAAAGGCTGTCCCATCCTTCATCTCTCTGATCAAATCCCATTCTACAACTTGAAGGTGCCTCTCTGATTACATTCTATACATTTCCAGGAGCTGGGTTCACTAGTGCGTCTCTCGCCATTGCTGAGTTCTCTAGGATCTGAGATCTCAAACTCTGGTAATGGCTTTGGCTTGCCCTCTCAGTGACGAAGTCTTCTCTATCGAGCTTCCCTATCAGACTCCGCACAGACACAACGCTCTCGCTTTGGACGTTCAAATGGCACACAACTTGAGCCCTGCACAGCGGACAATTGGAGTGGAGCTGAAACCAAGTGTCGATGCAAGCAACATGGAACGAGTGAGCGCAGTACGGCAACTGCTTCAACCAGTCCCCCTCCTCAAACTCCCCTAAGCAAACTGCGCACTCAGTGCCGATTCTCGGCTTGGTCATCTCCACTTCCTTCTTGCAGAACCGAGTGGTTGGCAGGTTGCGCATGGTGAAGGAGTCCAAGCCGTGGCTGTCGAACTGGAGGGACCAGTCGTCGAGGTTGGCGTCATTCAGGAGCTGCCGACTTGGGGCTCGGTTTCTTGAGAAGGTAGAGAGACGAAAGGCACTGAGAAACCGTTTGAAGATCGAGTAGTAGCTGAAGAGGACGAAGACAGTGCATATGAACACGAACAAGGAGATCACCAGCGGATTCCAACGAGGAGTGTTGCTGCCATCAAGTGCCGCGGGTGAGATTGGACCAGGACTTGAAGGCATCTTGCGGTGCTGCAGTATTATGCTCAGATGGGTTCCGAATGGTCATCGTCCTAGCTCGCCTTCATTGCGTAGGAATTATTTGTACCAAGTCCTCTATGTGGTGGAACATTCTTCGAAGCAAATAAATGTTTTCATTTTTGGCCAAAAGAGTGAATTCAAGATGGGTCGATTACTCCGAGGCAACAACGCAGTTCGAGTCGTGACTCTGAAAATCGGTGTATGCATCTATGTCTGCATATGTTTGTCTTTGATGTAGTTGATATCAAGGTTCAATTTATAATAATTCAAAATAATTTAAATTATATCCTTTTGTCAGTTCTGAGGTGAGCCTTGACAATCATCAGACATTTGTATTGGACATATCACCTGTCATCGTTTAGACATGAATGGCACGCTTGCCGCTTCGCATCTGATTGCGAGAAGTTCAAATTCTTTCCAGCACTGACATTTCAACATGCAAGATCTTCGGAGAGTGACTTGTACTTAACAAACTCATGATACAAGGAAGTTCTACGAAGAAATGGCAAATTTCAACATCCAATTATCAGCATCTGTTCTATCTAAACAAATATTCATTCAAGCAATGTAAAGCAAAAGACCAAGAAATTGGTGCAGCTTTCTGGTCCATATTCAGAAATATGTCAGCCAGAATCAGATGCATGAGAGTTTGATATACAAAGGACACCTCCATATATGCACAAACTAACTAGTAGGAAACTACATGCCATTCACACCGGGACAAAATAAAACAAAGCTATGCATTTACATCTAATACCAGCATATGCCTAAACAAAAGAAGGAAAAGCCTGCTGTCATTGGAACCTCTGCCTCTTTCCTGCTGGAATCTGATTCCCTATACCGCTGACCGAAGGCAATAGCCACCCATGACCCTGATACAGTCCGGCCCCACCAGCGAAGTTCAGCACCGAGGCCGAGCACATATGTGACGACACACGAGAGACATCAGGATGTGGGGATTGGTTCATAGTTTTCACCAGGTAGTTGCTAGGACTTGCACCAGGTTTGAGACAAGCATTTGCCAGGTCACAACTTTTCACTGTAACTGGCGGGATTTTGAATGGTTGGAGAGGAGGAGGGTTCCGCCACTGAGGTAGCGGCCCCGCCACAAGGAGAGTCTGGAGTAGAGGACCAGCCTCCATCACGGCTTGCAAGAACCTGCCCTTCTGAGGCAAGGGTTTTCCCTTGACAAGGTCATCTATAATGACAGATGCTGGGTCGAATTGAGCATTCACCAAGGAGATCGAACCGCTAGTCATAGCACCGCTATATTCCTGAACATACGGCTGATTGATGAAGCCCATGTGACCAGAATCGACCACGTTAATGCTCGACAAGTCAGGTGAAGAAACCGCATCCAGGAACGAATTCACAGGGGATGAACCATGCGAGTGGTGATTGTTGTAGGTATCGGAGAGGCTGCTAGATTCAGTTATGCCCGAGTTCGCTTTCACCGACACGAGGAATCCATCAGGATGTTTTTGTTGAGAGAACAAGCATGATATGTCATTGATGCTTTGTGAGGCGAGCTTGTTGTTCAGTTTCTGAAGCTGGTCTCTGGCTTCATCTCTTTCTTGGTAAGCAGTCTTCAGGAGGTTGAGCAGGTGCTTCACATTCTCCTTGTACTTTTTCATTTCCTCGGTCGCTTCCATTTTCACTGCCTCGAGCTCCAGGCTAGTGCACAGGATCTTCTGCTTCAACTCCTCCTCCATGTTCTGTCGGTTCAAAATGAATTCTTTTTAACACGAAATCGAAAGTACAGAAAAAAGAAGCAGAAAAACCAGCTGATCCGGCGAATGGAAGAAGAGAAGAAAGATGCGTCTAGAGGACTTTAAATGAAAGACTCCGAAGCTCTACATCAATGATTGCGGTGAATCAACCCTTTTAAACAAAGGTAGATACACCGACCTGATGAAATTTTTTTGGATTTTCACTAGAAAAACTGTTCAAAAGTATTCGTCGGCAGATACATTAAAATCTTGAAATGGGCCCGCCAAATTATATTTAGATTCTATCTATCAAGGCTGCATTCAGTTGCAGGAAAATAACAAAAAAAACATAAAGAAAAGGAAAAAGCATTAGTCTTTCAAGGGGGGAAAAGATGTGGGGTGTGCTCTAGGCCTGAAAATATCTCTAGTTTACATCAAAACCAACATGGCTCTGATTAATAACTTTTGAACACCTGTTCTGTTCACAACCAAGAAGAGCCGCTGGCAGATGTTCAGAGACCAAATTACTTCCAAATGGACGTTCACCACACAGAGAAAAGTATGCGAGTGCAAGCATTTTGTGTTCATGGAAAACCCATGAAAAAAGAATGCAAATTGTCCCCATGAACTGTCACAAGTTAACCTTGGAAAGCAATTGAAGGAAAAAAAATAAATTTTGAGATTCTGAATTAAAGGTCGATAATTCAGATTATCCCAGTTTCAAATCAACTGCTTTTACTCATCCAGGAACCCCAAAAAAAAAAGAAAAAAGAGCTTGACATAAGTGCACATCCAAATCAAAGACATGGCTTTGGATGCCTAAAAGCAAAGGACTGTGGAGGAAACACAAACCTCTTGACAACTCCACAAGGATCCCAACTCATCCATGTCTTCCACTCCGACCTTTTCCTTCTCCTATGCAGACACAGACTAAGAGAGCAGAAAGAAGCATGAAGAAAACTCAAAGTGATTGGGGGAGTTAAACAGAGGTGACCAGTGACTCGTTTATAAGAAGATGAGGCACATAAGACAAGCGAGAGAGAGGTGGCTTTACCATAAAGGTCCAGAGAACCGAGTCTACATCCGAAGATGAAATTAAAATTAAATAAGGAATGCCAATACCTTCCTATTATAAAAGAGAGAGGGGAAAAGAAAATTCCCAGATTCCGTTTTCCACTCTATGCTAAACATGGAATTTCATTGGAAACCATCCCACTCTTTAAGGACCCTTGTCTCTTCTTGCCATAAAAAAGACAATTCATGCCCATAAATATAATGTTTTCGTGTAAATGCAGCTTATATATAATGGTCAATGACCGAATCCAGTTAGATTTTCCTTGTATATATTTCCTCATTATTCCTTTCTTTCTTGCTTTTTCTTTGGTGGAATTGCCATACGAGAATGTAACGGCTGGTCCCCTCAAAAGCGCCTCTCCTAAGAGAGCTTAGCTGTTCTCTCTTTACGCGGTTTTGTTATGATAAGTTTTCCACCGATACCCAAAATTTACAAATTTTATTTCCATTCGGCGACTCTCGAGCATGAACTTTCATGATCGGTTTTGTTTGTGGATTGATTTGAATTCCACCTCTATATATATAGTTGAATATAGATGACCCAAATTTTATTTTAATGGCTTGTAACGATACTATAGGAAGATCTATACGTTTAGGCTTATATGGCATAACATTGGGTCGAAAGAAAAAGTAAAGCATTCGTAAGTTTGGTCCCGCGTTAGGATTTGATTTTGAACCGATTGCAACGAAGCATCGACATGATTTTTTTAATATAGAAAGTGCTTGTGAATTGGACAATTTTTAATGAGAAGTCTGGACCCATTTGTTTATACTTGTCAATTCATTTAGGGCGGTACTAGATTGCCTGTGAACTGCCCAAGAAAACTGATCTCAACGATATAAATGGTTGACTTATTAGACCTTATTATATAACTTATATTGCTATTCTACTCCATAACTCTTTCCCACACATCTTCCCTTTCTTTCTAGCCTTTTTTACCTTGAGAAATTTCCACTTTTGAAGTTGACCGCTGTAAAAGCAGTTGAAAATTCATTTTGTGAGGCGGAAACTTTCGAGAATTTGAGAATACTTTATTTACTTGGCTACACCAAGTCACTATATCGATCTATTTATCCGTTCAGGCACAAAAATATAAAAGGAAGAAAGAAAAAACGAACGAAGGTACAGATGTATCTTGGCAGTGGCAAACCCTTCAGAATATAAAGTATTCTTCTGGCTCTCTTGGATCGGCGCTTTATCTTCATTCTTAAAATAATTTACTTTTCAAATATAAATTAAGAGCACTAAACCTCGTCCCGACACAGACAATGAACATGATTCCTGACACAGACCATGAACATGAATCAGGAATTCTACCACGAGCGGCTTCAGAACTCTGCATGCTATTGCTAATCTTGTTATCTCAAAAATTCAGTTTCTGTTTATGAACGCAAGATAATTTAAGATAACTCCCAAGTGTCGTAGAAGTACAGTGCAACCTCGACCTCTATCATTTGATTTCCTGCTAATGATGTTATATGCATCGGAAATTATGTAATTAATTATTCCTTAATCCAACCATTAGGGTTGAAGTAGCAGGCATCTACTCTACAACCTGGTGTTAAGAATATATTATAGTAGTTCCACAAATATTATTGCCGGTTCTCTCCTGAGTAGGAAGAGGACATAGCCGCTAGAATTTTAAATGGTGCCTCATAAACGACAAAAGCTGCCTACTGAGAGAAAAAAAAAAAAAAGCTCTCTTAGGCTCTCAAGAGTTCAATGTATCTAACAGCTTATAAGTGTGTACGAGCGCAATAATAATGGCATGTTCGACTTCTTTCTGCATAATCTAATGATTTAGGTATTAATAAAGTTGGTGAGTGCATGTTCTCCTATCTTTTGCTTTATACCGTGGTCACGGACAAAGCTACATGCTTTGTCTTCGCTTCTTCTTTTTTTTCCGATTTTTCAAGTATTGTAAAAGAGTAACGTCATCTCAGATGCGTGTCAGACACTCAATTTGTTGTGATATATGCATCTCAAGTCCAAACCAAGAACCTACATGATTGGTTGTGTAGCTTGCGAAACCTAATGCTACAATTCTAAAAGTTGATCTTTTGGAAATGGCGATAAGCTCTATGGAGTTATGGCCCGACATTTACGGTAAAGATGATATTTCTTGGGATTGGCACCACACAAGATCAAAGATGGAATCATACCCAACACTGCCAATGTATTCCAATCTCTAAAGAAGTGGCCTTGAAATTTCATGTGTGCATCCATTTTCAGTTTTGGTACACAAATTCAAAAAACAAAACTTGTCTAAATTCATCAGAAAATTAGTATGGTGTGGAGCAATTAATATATATCTTAATTGACTCATAATTTATTGACTTAAGTTTTAGAGTAAAAGCATGTCCAATCGAAGATGTTGACGAGCTCAGACTTGAGCTTTCCCTTGCAATCTTTCCGAATGAAGGTATTAGGTTTCAGCTACTCGCTTCCAACATGGGGTTCATGCAATACAAGCCTCGAGAAGCAACAATCTAGAAGAAAATGCAAATCCGGCATCGCATGCATCAAGCCTTCTCGATCCATACATGCTTCACAAAGTCCTAGCAACATCCAAGATCAAGAGGTGCATGTGTGGTGTTTTCCTCGATTTGTCCCTTGTTGTGCAATGTGTTTCTTGATCAAGACTCGTTCATCGCGCTATTAGCAAGAAAATGGAGACATCGATGTCTGATCTGCCGCAAAGACAGCACATGCAATTGGCCTCACAATCCACTTAATTCTAACTGTAGGACCATGTGCTTAGGTTAGGCACGAAGTCCAAAGGCAAAAACAAAACAAAAAATTGAGGACGGGAAAATTGAAAAGCTTACTCAAATTCATTCAGTATTCTATCACGTCGCTATGCTATGTTGGTAGGGGGAGATGGTGGCTACAGAGGCAGCCGCAAGATAGGGGCATTGTGGTAAATATGAGGCCGATTGCCTTTGAAGAACGGTCCATAAAAGTGGAGACCAGTTACCCCTATTACCTCCTGAGCTTCCTAACTTGTAACGACTTTACCTGTCTGCCTAATCATGTTAACTCGTGGAAAAGAATAATGGGAGGGTGCCACGTGGCTCCTCACCAGCTCTTGCGTGAGGTTCCTCGGGTCCTGTTTTTGGGTTTATCTCCTTATTTTGGCCTGGTGAGCGTGTGCAGATTGGCATGTGTTGCTGTTCTGGATTGGTAGGGAAAATGGCATTATAAGTGTCACAACTTTCGTACTGGCATAATTTATTTTTCGATCACTTGAGTGTCATAATTTTTGTAATGTGCTTATTTGAGTGCCATAATTTTTTTCCAATGAAAAAAAAGGTGAGCGATTGAAAAGTTATACGACACTCAAATGATATAACTTTTTAATCGACCACTTAAGTGCTATAACTTGTTAAAGACGTTCACCAGAAGTGCTATGCCACATCGAATTTTCGGCACTTGACCGCAATAACTTTCATACGGCACTCATTTGAGTGGCATAACTTTTTTTCGATCACTTAAGTGCGAGTGCTATGCCACATTGGATTTCCGGCATTTGAGTGAACATTTTTTTAAAAAAAAGTGGCACTTAAATGATCGATTGAAAGTTATGGCACTCAAGATGATGTTTTTTTAAAGTTATGGCGCCTAAATAGTCAAAGAAAAAGTTGTAGTACTTAAGTGAACACTATAAGAAAGTTATGGCACTTGTGGTGTTTTTATCTCGGGATTGGTCGCATGCTCGAATACAGTAGGAGACCCATAAACTTACATTAAGGGTTAAGATAAAAAGAAACTTAATGAATCTTGCACCGCAGAGAATCAACCCACTTTATTTTTTGGTTTATTTCTTTTCAATTTTCCTTTTAATTTGTTTTCTAAAATTGCTAAATAGCAAACACGTTAGCGCTTCTCCCTTTAAAAATTAATAAAAAAAAAGTCAAGTCAGCATTTGCTGTTAGCCAAATTGAACGGAGTAAACAAAGGGATTTAATTGCACCAATTTGATAAGTTATGATTTGATTGCACTTTTCGAAAGTTTTATGACTCAATTGTATTTTCTTGACAAATTTTTGAACTTGCAATGCACTTATCCCAAATGAAAACCCATGATCATATTGTTTTATGTCATTGTATATGTGGGTTAATATGATGGCAATTGTTCTCATACATTGAGTAAAGTATATTAGAAGTGTCAAAACTTGTGTACGGCGCTCACTTTAGTGACAAAACTTTTTTCAAATCACTCAAGTACTAGCTTTTTTGAAAAAGCGATCAGTTAAGTGCCAAAAATTTCTCCAATTTTGGCACTTAATTGATTCAAAAAAAAAGTTTTGGTACTTAAGTGATTCGAAAAAAAAAATTTTACTAAAGTAATCTTCATAGACAAGTTTTGGCATTTCTGCTATACTTTACTCCTCATACATGCTATTCGGATGTTCGACTTGAGGCTCAAAATTCACAGAACCTAATGGAGTCACATGGCATATAAGCAAAATATTTAGTTACCAAATTTGACATATGAATACCCACCAAAAGCTTTCACCTAACTCATACGATTGGATTTTGGCGTGTTTTTATAGTATGAATTCCTGAGTTAAATCACTTGATAGGATAAAAAATTTCTTGAATTTATTGTGTCACACTAACGTAACATCACCTTGGATCCTTGGCTTGGTTCAAGGTGACCCTCACCAAACCAAGGGAAGCAAGCTTCCCTACGAGGGCCTCTACAACCTATTCTCATCTTGTGAGGTGGGCTTCATAGATACATTCTTTATTTTAACGCACCGGTGCCCGCACGCATCACACCTTTAATTGGGAGAATTATTTTTCTTCCCTCATTCTAGGGAATACTCTGTGTTTTACATCCCAGAATTTAGACGAAACCTTTTAAGGACTTGCTTAGATCCAAAGTTAAATCAGTTGATAAGATAAAAATTTTCTTGAATTTAATGTATCACATTGACGTGACATCACTGTTAGGTATCGACGCACAATTACACGAAAAAGAGTAAAAAGTTTAGAGAGAGAAATCGAAACGCAAGATTTTATCCTGGTTCACCCTTAAACTAGGGCTACGTCCAGCAGAGGATTCCACTATAATTTAGCACCTCGCCCTCTCGTTACATTGCTCAATTACAAGAGAAAGAGAGTATATATAAGTAGTAGCTATTCATGGGCTCAAGCCCAAACTACTAATAGATAATATGGGCTTAAATCATAAAAGCCCTCTGGCTTTCAGGGGGCGCTGCCCCCTTCAACCCCGCCCGCTCACCTGGGAGCGGGACCTCAGTGCTTTCCTGTCGATGGGCAGTATGAACCACACCCCAACAATCACCTCATCAAATGGAATCTTTCGAAGTTCCCAAACCGAAGAGTGGATCGGTTATCGAGATAATTAGTGACAGCATAAATGAGAAATACATTTCCCTCTAGCATATTATTGTTTGGGTATGACCGGGCAACTACCGATATCTATTAATATCTTTACTTAGAATGTTGTTGTTAAACAAAGATCTATCTAACTATTTCGTAAACACAATTTGGGAGCCGAGCCCCAGCAGAGGGGCTTTATTGTTAGATTGCTACGTCAACGCTACAAAGTCAGTAAGAAAAACTCATTAAGAAATATGAATGCTTCCCTTTTCTTTTTCCTCTCGAGCTAGCGGCTACTAGAGCACTTCGAGTCCTGGACAAACATTAATATTCACGAACAGAACTCGCTCTATCGAACAGGGTTGAATAGGTCGGACGGGACAAGGCGGCTTAGGCTTAGGCGATCCGTTTGAACAGTATCAGCCAAAGGCTCGTTACGAAAACGAACACGACATCAGAAGAAGCGGGGCGGGGGAAAACGCTAACGGAAGCAAACAAAACGCAGTTCAGCACGTCCGTGTCGCGTCAGCGGGACGCGGGATGTTTATTGTCCCCCGGGGCCCGCAGGAGTTTTTGTCTCCTTGCGAAGCCGCACATGGGGCGATTAGGTGCGAAGTCACATGTGGGAGCCGCCGAGGTCGGGGGAACACGTGGACGAAATCTAGTAGCTCTGGGGCCAACTCTCGCTCGTGTGGCGCGTCGTTGCCCCCTCACCGCGCGACACTTGTCCTGAGGGGAGCGAGAGGCGGTGCGGCGGGGGCACATGGCAATGTGCTCTCACGCGCATATGCAGGAGGTAGACCGCACGTGCTTCCGCTCTCATGTCATTTTTGATGCCCAAGAACAAGAGCATTGACTCCCTCCTCGTCCTCCTGAGTCTGATCGCCTCGGATTGGTTCCTCTCCGAGACAAAAAAACAAATAAAAAATATCATTGCACGGCCTCCTGGTCCCACGAGGATTATTTTCATTTTACCTTAATACGATGATGTTTATGTTAGATACGCAGCTTATGGATTGTCTTCCTAACTTCATAGATCAGATCAAATGCATGCATATGAGTTCAAGCGAACGGATTAGAATATGAAGTTATAATGAAGTTGGCAAGAATGACATGAATGCATGTCTAAAAACGACAACACTACTAATTGACTTAGATCATTGCCGCATGTTCAATGTTTTACTCTTAATGTACTATGCGTAGCATTGCTCAATCACTTTTCCTACGTATATCATTTGCATTCGCTTTCGGAATCAATGGAAAATGTTCCTCCGGGATTTAATTTGCATTTGACAATGTTTGGTCATCAGGATTTTTTATTTTATTTTTTGTCTGATAGGATAAGGCTGGATGGGATATAAATCGACTAGGATAACGAAGGAATTTATAATAACTTGTACAACATTTGGTAAATACCAGATTTAACAAAGATATAATCACGCCCTAATCAAATCTCAATCTTTTCGCTCCTCCTTCCTTCATTTCAAGTCTAAAACACAATCTTCTCCCTTCTCGCCATTCTTACAAAAAAAAAAAATGGCTCTGTTTCTTTATCCCTTTCTCAGACCTTGTCGCTTTGCTTAACTTTCGCTCTATTCTAAACAGGGCGACGTTTCTCATTGTTTCCTAGCCAAGCAGTAACTGTTAAGGTCACTGGCCTCCGCAACACAGAGGCCATAACTAACACAAGGATGAGGCCCATCCTCAAGCACCCTCCAAGTGTTGGCCACGAACTCTAATTTCAACAAACACAAGCTTGCAATTGCAACCTCCACCTTTGGCCACGAGCCGTGATCGACACTAAGTGAGAGTCCCACCCTCAAGTGACCCCAGCTCTAGGCTCCCTGAGGCCAACAACCTAGGATCCGAGGTCGCATGTCACAAATTCGAGATCTAGAGCGTCGGACCACATCAATTCCATGGGTCTAGATAGAGAGAGAGTGAGACAGATGGGGTCTTTGGTAGGCGACACTCCGATGTTGAACAATGGTAGAGCTCACAAGCTGGTCTTCGACCATGGAACTTGACGGTATGATAAGACTGCCATGGTTGGGATCATCGCTTGATGTGCTCTCGCTCTATTTTTCCTCCAAGGATGGATCTCTTATCTCAGCAAAAAGTGCCTTCTCCTCCTACATCATCTCTTTGTTATCTTTTATTTTCATTTTTTAATAATCATTATCCTATCTAAGGTGGGATTTTTTAATCCGGAGATATTCGGAATTCAAATTACCCAAACGCTGGATAGGATAATTTTATATCCTATCTAGAGTTATATCCGGTCTACCAATCATAGCCAAAGTTATTTCAATGAATTAACTCAACCTACCTCTCTTGAGTTGAGCTAGGAGGATTCACAGTATCCGGCTCTCGTGTGCTTCAATCTGTCTCGTGACGTAACAACCTTGACTTCAAACTAGAATGTGGACCCAGTACTTAGCTAAATGAGAGGGTTTCAAGTCCGTCTAATACCGGACCCAAAAAAAAAAAATTCCGTGTAATAAATTCGCGAAACTGAAAAACTTTTGAAAGTTGGGGGACCTGCACCACGAAAAGGCATGCATAAATGAAGGCTGTCATATGTGTCGAGATAGCAAGATGTTGTTAATGCAGAAATGTCGTATCGCCTCGACAATTGAAGGCACGACAACATTGTCTTCGGCAGAAACCCTTTGACTGTGAATGAAACAGAAACTGCTCCATGGTTGGCAACTTTAGAGTTCGAAACGTTTGTCAACACGATGCATGCTCTTACGGGCATCTACAAAACGAATTCTGAGATGTTTCAATTGTACGTATGGGAGTCGATGTGAGTCTTGACCTATACGCCAGACAAAACTTGTGCTCTTTAAGAGGGATCCTGCGACTGTGTTTCTTCGGCTTTTTTATTTCAGTTTGAGTCGTTGTTTACTTTGGACTTACTCCAATGCTTCTCCAATCCCCTACTTCTCCCTTATTTTTTTTCCCCTCATAGCGTAACCTATCCTTAAATACAGGCCCTAGTAGTTAAGTCTTCTAACTTAGCCATAGCCTATAGCATGTGGGATTATAGTTGGTGTTTTGAGGGTTACTCAAACGACGGAATCATTCGAACAATGTGCTAAATCTTGGATTTGGCGGTTCCATCACTCGGTCTTTGGCTATGTCTAGGCATTAGATAGGGTTATAGTATTTGTAGAACAATGATTTAATACTACCATTTTGATTGACTTGATTTAAAATAATGATGGTAAACCACCAATCGAGATGTTGTGTTCATATAACCAATATGAGGAGTTGGACTTTTGCGAGTGCAATCTGAAACATTCATATATCATGCTCTCACACGGCTTAATTCATCAAGGAAGTAATGAAGTCTATTCTCTTAAACTATGACGACTGATTTCAAACTCACATGTCTATTAAGATTTATTGAATTATTTGATATTGCATATTCGTCAATTTAGGTGGATCTCACGTAAGACTCGCCATTCTGAAATCACGTGTATATTATGTTATGTCACGTTGATGAAGGTCTTGGAGACGAGTTTGGCCGTGTATCGCTAGTGCTGTGATGGTAATAGACGGCTTCCAGTGGTTCAACGTACTAGACATGGAAAAATGAAGTTCGACAAGTCATACACCCCACTTTCAAACCCCAGTTAGGGTAAGATATGCAGGTGTAATACGGCTGAAAAATGTCGGCAAAGGTCAAGTCATGTCTCCTTTTAGACATGTAGTAAAATCACTAATATAATAGCCGGAAATAATCATGGGATCCCTCTCTTTGAATTCAACCCATCACCACAAACAAGACTCGAGTGAAGTTACCTATGATCGATGCATAATGTCGTGCTCGAAGCGACCTTCCTTTACAAAGTTGCTTTGACCGGTCATAAAAGGTCGTTGGAGTTCGCTGAGACCCTTAATTATTAGCAGATCGAAAAGAAGCTTGGTCCAAAGTTTGAACAGGAGTTCTGTTGCCACGGGCAATGGCTCTTTCACAATAAAGTCGTGGAGAGCGATTCAGTTTATTAGGGTTAGGTGCGTGACGGCAAAGAGAAAGAGAAAATGAGGGATTAGCGCAGCTGTTGTCTCTTTCCTCGCAAAAGATAAAGGTTCTTCCCAAGAAAAGCTAGGCACTCTAGACAGTTTGTATGAACTTACCACCTAACTTGGACATTATTTATTCAATGAGAACGAAAAAGGGGTCTTCTGAGAGGACACCCCGAGGGCTTTTTTTCTTTCCAGTCAGCACAATTCGAGTCGTATCTCTTTCAACAGAATCACCATCGCCATAATGATACCAGCAGGTGCTTGGTTGAACAGAGTACTCACAGCTTCAGATGGTACCTGCAAGTGGCTGACTGAAGTTTCTCAACTTTTTTTCTTTATTAGTAAGTGTACTATGAGATCTTGGATTGTCGCGTTTGTTATCTAGAGTTAAAGTAGGAGTCTCTTTATAGAAAATTTTGGGATAAGTATATTTGAAATCCTACAACTTGTTACGAAAATGCAATTGAATCCTAAAACTTTCAAAAATTACAATTAAATCCTAAAACTTGTCTCAGATTATAATTGAGTCCTAAAACTTTAAAAAAGTGTAATTAAATCCTAACACTTGTCAAATTGATCCGAATAAGTCATTCTGTTAATTGTACTTTTACGACAAATTTTAGGACTTAATAGTACTTTCATAATAAGTTTTAGGACTTTCAACGTACTTATTCCGTAGAATTTTAATGGCAATACTCATGATTGGCCGCTGGAATTCGCAAAACGAAAAAATGATAATGAAGCCTGCACATACATGCTTGCAAGGGGGGAGGAGGAGATTGGCGTCAGATACCAGTATTAACAAAGAGGACACCAGTCTTCTCATGCTCAATTCAAATGTTCTTTGTTTCGTAGCGATGACCGCTAAAGTTGTTTTACCCTTGCATCGTATCAACTCGAAATAGGAAAGTTGATACTTCTAGCATATACTAATTCGTTTATCATATGCCTTCTAGTACGTCAATGGGGATTCGGCGACGTGCTTGTTAGCCTCGAACCTTTATTTCAAGTAGGCTGAAAATTAGTTATGGCTCATATCAAACGTTCTACTTCAGCACTTGTCGTCCTTTATCCCCCCCGGGCGCGTCACTCAGCCAAGATCGGAGAAGAAAAAACTCATGGGCTCTCTCATGCGTTCCTTTTCTAACCTAAAGAAATCTTTTGTGAGGACATACCATAGACTTAATGAGCTCGGCCTTGTCTTGAGGTTGCGAAAGGAATAAACAGAACTGGTCTGCCATAGAGAATGTATGGGCTTAGTTCAGCCTAAACTGGGCTTCAACTTGGGCCATTTCCCTATAGCGATGGTTTCACTTTCAGGAGTGGTGCTGTCATCTGAACGAGGAGCTATAAATAAGAGCCCAATACCCTAAAAAACCTCTAACTTTAGGTCAAGTCTCAATTTTACCATGAACATTTTTTGTCTCATAAAAAACCTCCAACTTTAGATCAGGTCTCAATTCTACCCTAAACTCTTTTTTTGTCTCATAAAAAACCCTTAACTTTAGGTCATGTCTCAATTCTTTTTTTATCTCATAAAAAACCTCAGCTTTAGGTCCAATTCTAATTTTACCCTCATTTTTTTTGTCTAAAAAAAGTTACCAACTTTTACTCGAGTAGCAAATCTGCCCCCATTAACCTTCTGTCCAAAATTGTCCTTAGTGATCTTACGTGGCATTTATATGTCATTGTTATAGTTTTTTTTACCAAATTTCAAATCTAAGAAGGTGTCTTTTGGAGATAAATTTCCATATTAGCCCAAATGTCTTCACATCTGAAATTTGAGTAAAAACTAAAGCAATTAGGATTGGCTTTCTTCAATTTCTCTTACTTTTAAGATAGTCTTCTTTCCATCTCGCTCAGGGATCTTCAATTTTGCAACGAGTCTTGGAGAGTGTCCCATCTCTTGCGGTCAAAGAGCTTGCGAATGGGACACTCGAGATGTTCGAATAGCTTGTGCTTAGCAGTTTTTTTATGATATAAAAGTTTAGGGCATAATTGGGACATAATCAAAAGTTCGAAATTTTTTATGAGACAAAAAAAAAATTAGGTAGAATTGGAACTGGACCTAAACTTTAGGGTTTTTTATGAGACAAAAAAAAAAGTTCATGATAGAATTGGGACAAAATCTAAAGTTTGGAGTTTTTTTATGAGACAAAAAAAAAGTTTACGGTAGAATTGGGACTCGACTTAAAGTTGGAGTTGTTTTAGGGTATTATGCCCGTAAATAAGTCATGCTGCTCGGGAGTCGCCTGAACTCATTCCTTTGAATGCTCGGACTCACCAATCAAGCTTGCAAAATAGGTTCTTTCGAGTCAAAGGAACACAAAAGCACAAAGATCCTAATTTTGCCCAAAAGTTCATCACTTCTTTCGGAAAATCCGGACTTACCTGCTGAATGTCTAGAGAGAGATAAAGAGGGCATATCTAAAAGTACGTGCAAGTTCAAACATAGTAGTTTAAACAAAGAGGCAAACCCAATATTTTCTAAGAGCAAACAAATAACTCTCCTCTTTGGGTTTAAAGCGCGAGGTAAATATCTACTCATGAATCAACGATTCAATTACAATGATTGAGTGGGATTTGTTGAATGTGTGAATTCATACGGTCGCATTCTCCATTACAGGCACCCAAGATAATACCTTGAAATAGGAAGAGAATATGACGTGCGTTCTTCAATAAGAAATATTTGCCAGAGAGGGAATTCAGCCGTCCAAAATTTACTATGAAAAGAAAAGGACAAATTACGTAATCACAAAAAAAAAAAAATTGAGAGACTGAAAGGAAAGAGAGAAGTTGATGGATCGGACTTTCCTAATTTAATGAAGCAATGGTGCTTGATCAACTGTTCTCAGACAAGGAGTAATACAATATGCAATAAAACATTGCCAAACGCCGAAAAGTCACGTTCTTAAATTGGATTCAAAAGGGAAGCAATGCTTTGGTTATATGGTCGGTCATGACAGTCGACGTAAGAACACTAAGTCCAACTCTGCCTCCTCACCTAATGCATTTTGAAATTGTGATTATCTCGACATTGTTTCAATTTCCTATTATTAAACATGGGGTTTTCCTATTTAAGTGTCAGTGTAGAGTTTTGGCCCCAAAAATAGCGTCGTTGCAGAAAATTTCAAACCGGGGTGTATAAATCTTAGGCGGGGGAGAGCATGTGTTGTTATCATGTCGTTAGATTCATCATCACCGGCCCTTACATAGAATAACTATGTGCAAAATGACATTTGCTTTATTAGGTTAATTTAAAAGCATGCCTCCTTTCAAGCTCAACAAAATTGATTGGGTGGTGTCATTTAATTTTGACTTTCGTAAAAGTCAATCTATCGAATAACCTTTTTTGCCCGAAAGAATTGGCATCACCTCAGTCCAACGCTGGCGGGACACTCCGGCCATCCAAAATAATTTTTTTAAAAATATTTTAAATATTTTTTGATAATTTTAATGACTTTTTTTTCTTTTTTTTCTTTTCTTCCTTGGCTTGGCTTGTTGTTGCAGGTTCTAGCTTTGGCTGGCGAGAGTCGTTGGAGCTCGTCAGCCACTGGGCGAGGGCCATGAAGCCCTCGTCGGCCGGCGGCTAGGGTCACAGGCCCTTGCCCAGTGTTGCCCAAATCTAGGCGACACCATGGGACTGCAAGCGAAGGTAGCCCCTCGCCTGATGCCTAATCGGGCGAGGTCGCCCTTGCTCGACACCGGTGAGGGCTGCCATTGCCCACCCAAGTGAGGGGTTGCCCTCGCCTGCAAGTGAGGATCGTGACCCTCGCCAGCTGCCCAGTGGCTGACAAGCTCTGGCGAATCTCGCCAACCAAACCAAAGGAAATCAAGGAGGAAGAAGGAAGAAAAAAAATTAATTTAAAATATTTAAAAATAATAAAATAATATTATTTCGACCGACTGATGCACCACGTCAGTGCCGGCCATCCAAAGAGGACTGAATTGGCACAAATGCAAAATATTTAGGACTTAATTGGCAAATTTAAAAGGTTTAAGACTTAATTGGCAAATTTAAAAAGTAGGTTTATGACTTAATTGGCAAACTTAGGGTGGGTTTGGTTCAACATTTTCAATGTTAGAATTTGGCCAAAAGTTGTTTATCAAGCACCCTAGCATTTTCTTAAGGAGCTTTGGAAACTAAAAACTCCTTGGAAATGCTGAATCAAACCCACCCTTAAAAGGTCAGTAGGCTTATAACTTTTTTGACAATTTTTCCAGAAAAAACACTAGGCAACTCCATATTGCTTCGTGCAGAGATATAGTGCATGAAGACCAGCCCTTTTAACTAAACTTGTACGTACCTTATTAGATCATAAATTATAAGGGAAGAGAAATCGAAGGTTATATCCATAAACATAAATAACATCCTGAGCATTCGACGTAGTTACACTGAATTGAGTAGGGTGGAGAGGATCGGGACATGCCAATTAAATCATATTTACTAAGTCATATGCTATAATTACATAGTTGACCCATTTTTAGTAGCTTAATCTTTTAGGAAATGACATGGTATAAGAGCACCAGTCAAGGGTTAGAATTATGGCACTCCTCTCAGTTTCCTTCCGGCTGTTTTCCTATTTTGCCAGTTATTCCGTTAATATCATTCCCGCCCACAACCTATTTTGTGTGTATAGGGACCGGTGTTACACGCGAGAGGAAGTGTTTGAGTCATGTGCTAGCCGAGGATTCTCGTATCGCAGAGATTTGGAAATCGTCACATGTCTAAATAGTAAGAATGAGAATCCTTGCTGGGCGGTCTACTAACCACACGATGTCGCGGGGTTGAAAGTTGAGATCCTCGCAACATTGCCCGTGCTGGATCTCATCACTGTGCGCGATCTCCACTAAGCAAATGCAAACTTTAATCACACCTTGATTACGTTTGGTCAGTGCATAATGACGAGGCCAACACAGAAGCTAACCACCCTCTCTTCCCATCTTCGTCTTAAACAATTGCATGGTCGGTCAGGCGAAGAGGCTAGATTATCATCGGAGGACCCACCTGCACAGTTCACACCCATCGGTCGGTGATTGAGGAAATTCCTAGCCCTCGGATTGGCCTGTCGGAACCGCACCGGCCAGCCACGTGTCGTGTAAGGACAGTTGGAGGCCCACGAAAGAGCCCTTCGTGGACAGCGACAAGATGATTGCCAAAGGGGCTGTTGCTGTTTCATAGTGGAAAAAAATCATGAGCTTCATGGGTTACCGGAGAGGTACCGGCTATTCCGGTTGAGCATAACCTTATTTTGGTATCCCTATATATAGTTCTCCAAACACCATGCAATTAGCAAGAGAACAGCCACGTTTTCCCAAGCTCCTGAGTTCAGAGCTTAAAAAAAAAAAAGAAGTTTCGCACACGCAGTGCATAAACAATGCCGATTTCTAGGATCGCCATTGGCTCTCCGGCCGAAGTTGTCCAAGTTGATACTCTCAAGGCTGGTCTAGCTGAGTTCATTTCAATGCTCATCTTTGTTTTCGCTGGAGAAGGCTCTGGCATGGCATTCAGTAAGAAACTGACTTCAATTTGGTGTCACAACTTCAATTCGGAAATGTCATTTGTTTAGCATGTTGTACATCTTATAAAAGCATGTCCTAACAGCTTCCCGAAACACAATATCCTTGGCAAGCTTCGTTAGTTTTATAATTTTGACATTTCTTTTGGTTCAATAAGTCATGACAAGCTCGTGAGGGGTTCATATATGATCTATAATGATATGTGAAGCATAGTATATACAATAAGGTGCAAGGTTGCGAAGTGAAATGTTTTTCATGTCTTGACAGATAAGCTCACGGATGATGGGTCGACGACTCCAGCAGGCCTTGTGGCGGCGTCCCTTGCTCATGCTTTCGCACTTTTTGTCGCTGTTTCAGTGGGCGCAAACATTTCCGGTGGACACATCAACCCGGCAGTCACATTCGGAGCCTTTGTTGGCGGGCACATAACACTATTTCGGAGTGTCCTGTATTGGGCTGGTCAGTTGCTTGGTTCGGTAGGGGCCTGCTTGCTTCTTAAGTTCTCAACCGGGGGAATGGTAAGACATAAGCGCATAGAAGCAAACATTTCGCAGGAACAGAGAAGCGACATACTAAGGAGAAACTAAAACTTACATGTCTCAATTACGATGCAGGAAACATCAGCATTTTCGTTATCATCCGATGTCACTGTGTGGAATGCACTGGTCTTTGAAATAGTGATGACATTCGGCCTCGTCTACACAGTCTATGCAACTGCCGTTGACCCGAAGAAGGGGAATATAGGGATTGTTGCGCCAATTGCAATTGGGTTCATTGTGGGTGCCAACATCTTAGCAGGTGGAGCCTTCGATGGAGCATCCATGAACCCGGCAGTCTCATTCGGGCCAGCTGTCGTGAGCTGGTCTTGGGACAGCCATTGGGTCTACTGGGTCGGCCCCTTCATCGGCTCCGGCATTGCCGCAGTTGTCTACAACACCTTCTTCATCAACCAAAGCACACATGAGCAGCTCCCATCGGAAGATTTTTAAAGTAAATTACTGTCAGTTCAAGCGGTGAAAAATGGTCTGCAGGTCATTGGGTTGCATTAGTTGGTGTTTGGTTGTTATTTGTATCTTTCTATCGTCAATTGTACCTTTCATGTGAAGTTTTTTTTATTTTTGGTGCAGCTAGTCCACTTCCTGTTCAGTTGAGAAGTCACAGGATTGAACAAGCACCTATTTTCATGAATTTATGGACTTTTTAACAACTCCACCGATATTATAACAAAAATTGCAAGAAATTTTTTTTTAAAAAGGGGCCAAGCCGCTGCTCTTTTGTGACGCCATACTTTAGATAAAAGAAAGGACAGATGAAAACAAGAATGTCACTATATAAACATCAAATGGATCAGGTACATAGATTCCCTAGTGTTTTGCTTTGGCATCAACTTTCAACCAAAAGTCAATGCTATATAATATATGCTCTTCAAAATGCAACCGTGGCTGGAAATATTTCAGGCCCCAAAGGAGAGACCTGTTGAAAGACTACACTGTCAAAGGTTAGGTGTGCTGGCTTATAACAACCATTCTATATCTACTGCAATTTTCCATTCTAATACTCCATCTAAGAGTTAAAATGGCAAATTAGACTCTGATAAGTAAGTTCATTATTCAAGAAAGGAGGCAATGTATTAATTATTACAAAACAAACCTTCAGATAATTCATGTGTTATAGTTATATCGGTATGTCTGCTTCATTCCTGATTCAGGAGAAATACAGGCATTTGAGTTTCCCTGAAGAAGAAACTAAAGAAAATTTGTGCACACATAATAATAACCCCCCACTGTTAGGAAGGATGATCAAATAGGCCACAGTGACAAATGGCAAGAGATGAGTGGAATTATTGAGGACAACAAATGGCTTAACCAGCGTAGCCAAAAGTAAGGATTTACAACAAGCGGGTGTCGGGAGGAGGAATTAGCTTCAGTTCTTTTTCTTCTCATGAAGCTTCCCCAGTTTTGACCGCCTTTGCTTAAACAAATGCAGATAAAGTTTGAACCATAGGAACGGGTAGAAAAGAAGTAGAACCTGACATAACATTCAGATGGAATGTTTCATAAGCTTCGCGAGATAATAACCACATGGCATTTGATTAATATATGCTTTTATTGCAATTTAATGAATGTCATACAATGGAAGGTGCAAAAATTGACTATGCGAAAAGAAAAACAAACGATAGTCCCAGAATGACTAAAGTAGCAAAATCAAGCAATACCAACCAGGAAAAGGTCAAAAGTGATTTACCTAAAGATGCTAGAGAATGTTCTTGTTCTGCGAAATAAAAAATATCTTAAATAACTCTTAAAGTGGACAGTCAAGGTAAAATAGAACGTTCCAGAACTGCCATATTAATTCTTTTTGGCCATCAACTCCCATTTGAAGAGGATGGGTATTCTGGACAATGACAATAACCATCAACTTTTGTCTCTTTCTCGGTGGAAAAACATAAAACCTGGTTTAACCTAGGTTTAACATATCCCCTAGACATGAGTCCACATCGACAAGAACATATGTCCCTCTATCCCCGCAAAGGATGTGAAGCAACTAGACACTCACAAGGCAACATATTTCATTCTTCCTCATTTATTTAGAGACTGAAAATCAAATGAAATGGGAAGTAGAGTCAGAGACATGATTCAAATGTTTCAACCATACCCGGACAAAATCATAATAATTGAACGGAATGCTGGAGAAGAAATCCGCATAGAGGTCAGTCTTCTTTATGAGAGGAAGTGCCTGGAACATGAGCCACACTGCATCGCAACAGAAGAACAGTGAAAGATACGTATACATGAGCACATCTGACTTTTGCTTTTGTGGACTATGGAGTCCAATATTACTCTATTGCACTTCTTTCAGATGAGTAATTATAAGATCTTTATGCAGAAATTTACACTCACTTTCACCAGGAGCTACTCCTAATGGATAAAGCACAATAAATGTGGTGTACCTAGTGAAATACACAAGCAGTTAGAATCACCGCATGAGTACCAGAGCAAAATAAGTAATATGAGAATGCATGAATATATGCCCGTCTATCAATGTGGATATTTCTTTGAATGCAGAGAAAAAGAGAACCTGAGATAGGTAACCCAAGGTGGACAACATTTCAAGCAATTCAAAGCATAATGCAGGTACCTGATCACCTGCATGCATAATTATGATTGCCATTTACTCTCCAAGGTCCAAACTATATAAGTGAAACTGCGAAAGTGCAAAATGGATGGTACATAGGAAAGTAATAAATTAACACTTATGAAGAAATGTCAAATCCATTAGTATCTTGCAGTAGGAGAAATAAAATGCACGTGATTTTGGAATATACTTACCAGGAATTGGACAAAAAAAATGAAGTAGAGCAAGAAGGAGGAGATTATAAATAAGGTGAAGAAACCTCATTCCCCGTCTGTTAGTCGAATTGAATGGATATGATAATGATAATAACTGACACAGGGTTTAATTATGTCTAGATACATCTTTCCGTGTCTCTAAGTAATGAAAGTACATGCTCGAATTCCAAGAAGATGTGCTACCATCATTATACATGAGTTCAATATCACTCTCAACCTCAGATCAACCCAATACATCATTCCATTGGTCAGGCAACATTATCAGAAATGGAGATTTTACAAGAACTCATGGCAAGTTGCAGATGTTCGTTTTAGCGTACAAAGTATAGAATGGGTAATAAGGGTAAAACAGGATAACATAGGTTTTATTTGCATTCGATCCAGTCAATCTTGCCATACTCATCCATTTTCCACCTTTAAGCCCATGGCATTGTGATGAAGATCTGATACTTCTTCTTTAGTAACAGCATGGTAAAATTCATTGAAGTTTTCAAACTTTTGACAATCTAATAATATGAGATTAAGACAATTAAAATTCTCAATTTCCCATGTCAGGCAAATTATGCAAGGAGTCTATCAGATTTTATATGTAGCAAAACAAAGATATCTGCGAGCTTACATCACTTAGACACCAGGCAATGAAGGTTATGAAAACTGATGGTAATTCTTGGATCTGCAGATGATTAGAGGAATAGAATAGCAGGGTTAGTTTTTTTTTTTTGGTCGAAAAGCAGTGTTAGTTGAAGCATGCAGTTTTCCCATTGACAACAAATTAGACGAAAACCAGCGATGTTTCATTTATCCAGGTTTGCCAGTCTTGGGGGATGTAATTGAGCGGTAGAAGTATGCAGCTGACCTCACTGATTCGACGAACAATTGCCAACAGAAAATGTGCTCTTCCAGCCCATTGCATCAGAGGAAACAACACCCCGCTTGGAACAATTCCTTAAATTTCAGTTTTTTAAGATGCACAGACCAATTATGTATGAGCAATGGCAAAAGGCAAAAAGGATGATAACGTAAAGGACGAATTTTACGAATGACCTACCTAGCTAAAACCCATTTTCAGATTGCCTCTCAAACTTCTAATAACTCACAAACAACCCACTTCAGCTTTGCTTCCAAGCAAAATGTTTACATTTTCAGTGATTTTGGCCGGAGACATCACATGCTTTACCTATGGAATTTATCAACAACCAAGAAAATGATGCGCACAACCACACACCCCCCCC
>BCNH02000002.1:14672500-14688611 GCA_001662345.2 Metrosideros polymorpha var. glaberrima | reverse complement strand
CCCCCCCCCCCCTTCCTAAAAAAAAACAGTGAAAATTTTTGCGGAATTCCACAATTAAAATTCAAAACTTTCTATTTAAACATGAAGAGGTCCGTGATTACCAAAAAAAATTACCTAATGCTCCGTGGAGGACTTCAATGAATGCAGCAGCTTGAAGCAGACCTAGAGGGAAGAAGCACGAAACACTTCAAAACGTATCACATTACTCCTCTACTGCCGCAAAATTGACTACCTGGTGAAATCTAAGAAAGGAAACCAAGCTCTTATTAATTTTCGCCACCTACTCTAACCTCGCGCCCCCGCACTCGCTCATTCATATCGCCCAAACCACAATCGCTAATTAAACAGCAAAACCCGAAAGAACGAGAGGAACCAAAATCTCACAGATAAGCTCCCCAGCAGAAGCGTAAGCGCCATTGACAGACTTGGTGACGACGAAGCCGCTCAGAATCCGGAAGAGAGAAACCGACCTGCATTTGAATCGAAGGGGACGCTACAGTCTCATCGAGTAGAAAGTGAATCGGAGCGGACGGTTGAATGGATGGAGCCGTGGCGCAGATTGCGCGAACAGGGAGAGATCGGCAGTAGATGTTACCATCCAAAGGCTTGAAGAGAGTTGTAAGCGAAGAGGTAGAGATTTGACGGCGGAGACATTTGGGAATTGTGGCGATCGCCCGCCATGTTCCTTCAGCTCTGCCTTGCACGCTTTCCGCTCTATTCGGTATTTACCTTCGCGCGCTATCCTCCATCCATTCATCGGCCCTCCTTTTTTTAAATTAATTAATTCGTTTTTTGCTTTAGGCACTCCCTTTTTGCTCCGTACACACCCATTGTGATCCCGCGGGCCTGGGCTTTGGCCCTCACATGTTGGACCTCGCCATCGAAACAAGAGAGAGAATTTCGAATGTGAGTGTGCAAAAGAATAGGGAAGGGACCGTCCAAATCGGTCGGTTCTGGGCTGTTCCATTGGAACATGTCCGTACGGGTCTAGTTCTCGTGCTTCCCTTTTTAGCTTCAAACAAACTACCTTTTGTCATTTTCATATTTCACTAACAATCCTCCCCCCCCTTCTCTCTTTCTATCTTCATCGTCTTCTTCGTTAATCGTTAGTCGTCCCCCAACAAAGTCTTCTCTACTCTCAAATCCATCAACACACCCGCTCCTATTTCATTTTTCTGTGTTGTCAGTTTCACTTTGCTTTGCTTCCATTGCGACGTCGGCCCCAGCTATCATGTCGCCTCACGAGGAAGAATTCATCTTCCGCGCAAGCGATCTGTGATTTCTCTGTCTTTGTCGGAGCGTCACAGCACAAGCTGCATCCAACCCTCAACAATGAAAGATGACGACATTGGCGTCGCCGCCGCCACGACTCAATGTCACGGCAAGTAATAGAGCAAGTTGTTCAGCTAACACAGACTCACAAGATTTGTGCTATGTAGACCGATTCCATGGACCCACTCAACAATTGCACCGCACCAATGATTCGATTCCCAGGTGGGTTCAGGAACCAGTGGGTGGTTCTCGGTTCCAAGGTGAGAATCACTCACCCTTAATCATGCATGCATTTTATGTTCACTTTCAATAATAAGGGGAAATGACATAAATAATTCATGAACTTTGGCCCAATATGCAATATCGTCCCTCAACTTTTAATTTGTTCAATGTGGCCACTGAACTTTAGAGCAATGTACAATATCGTCCCTTAACTTTTAATTTGTTTAATGTGATCTTTGAACTTTTTGTACATGTTTAATTTAGTCCCTAAACTATATGAAAATGTCTAATGTTGTCCCTGGACTTGAGTTAAATGAAGGATACAATGATATCTTCATATGGTACAAGGACTAAATTGAACACTTACCAAAAATTCAATATCATATTGAACAAATTAAAAGCTCATGGACGACATTGCACATTGCGCTAAAGTTCAGCGGCCACATTGAACAAATTAAAAGTTAACGGATGACAGTGCTCATTGGGCCAAAATTCAATAACGATTTGTGTAATTATCCCAAATAATAATTATCAACACATAAATTTGTGTATCTGTGATTTGTGTATCTTTGATAATTACTCCATGCGTATAGATGCAGGAACACCACACCTAATGACAATCGAATGTTAAAAAGTTCCTGGATTCTCCGTTGTTAGTTGAAAAAACGATGCAATGTTAGGCCCTCGTCGTTAGATTAATTATTTTCTCTGTATCTGAATCGGAAAAATGTATTTTCACTCTTACATAAGACTTTAACAACGTAGTAATAATGTTATGCAATAATATCGCAGCCGAAAAGGCATTAATGCATGGCTTTTGAGTAAAGGTGGGTCCAACTAGGTCCAACTAGATATGTTGACGGATTTGAGCTTAGGCTCCCTCTTGGTGATCTCCAAAATTGGTTGGATTAGCCCATTTTTCTGTAGGTTATATATATTCACGTACGCGGCTTTCTTGATTGCCTCTACATCAGGTAAATGTGTTGTATCCATGAAGTTTGATTCTAAGGGATAAGAAGAGGCAAAAACTAGATCAAAAATATCATTTGATTCGTCTATCCACATAAAAAGAAATAAGCAAAGTTTCGTTGTTGAGTGAGCAATGGAAAATTCATGGAAAGTTACAATCCTCACTGCATAATAGTGCGCCTACACATCTTCATCGGCATTGTTTTTCGACCAGGAAACCGAGAGCTAACTATCGAGACTTTGGGCTTTCTAGGCCTTTATTCTTGAATGCAAACAATATTTGGCAATTTAAACTTGTACCGTTCGGGAAAAAAAGAAGAAGAAAACTTGTACCGAGACGTTTTTGGGTTGAGTCTTAAGGTTCATGCTATCTTCAGCATGAATCCTTGATCACTCAAGTTGAAGGGTGCTGCAATTTGTAGGCTAGCAGATGGATCCCCCCATTCAGGAGGTGTACGTTTATCCCCTGTGTCTCCCAAGATGAAAGCATGACAAATTTATCAATCTCTCGAAAAATTTGAATTAAAACTTTAGTGCACCACATGTAATAGACGAGGACAGACATAACTGTTGAGAGGACAAGCTTTTGGATATCCATCCACAAGACTATTATTTTGCCTTACGAGAAGGAGCATGGTGGCAAACATACGATGTTTTGAATAGATAGATTGACTTCACGTATGCAATCTCTCTATAATATCGTTAATACTTAACTATCTCCTTCCGAGATGTATATAAAAGTTTACGATTTTATGTGGAATGCAAGTTGGAATTTTCGAATATTCCGAGAAATTTTATCAAATGTATAATCTTTCGAATTTATGTTGTCAAATCTTATTTAGCCTTTGAAGGAACAAATATATTTTTCCGAGAGGGTATTGAAAGTGGGTTTTTCTTTGTTAAGTCAGCATGCAAGGTAATCAATAGGGTAGACAATCCAAATCCGATAGTATATTAAAAGTAAAAGGGGAATCAACGCATTTCATTTGACCAGTCTCTCAAAAGCGACTTTTGACTAATAACTAAAAGATATCTCTGGACTTGAGAGGAAACCCAAATTGCTTGAGATGTGATTTTTATATGGAAAGAACATTATATGTTCTAAGAGATCGTCGAATTATTCATAAGATATTACTTGAGTTTATCCCATGGCAATGATTGGAAGAATTATTTTAATGAATTTATCTTGATGGTGAATTTGAATTTTGTCGATAAAGAATGATTGGAATTTCATCGCGATGGAGCATAACTTTTGGAATAAGCGTGTGGCATTTTCTAACAATAGGAAAACAAATTACTTTTTCCGGGACAATTTAGTTTTCCTTTCAAATTCTGTATAATTAATTCGGTCGCACATGAAAAAGAAAAACCGTCAAGGCTTCGTTTGCGAATAACTTAACGTTAAGTGAATCATACACTTTTCTCAATTGGACAATTAAGGAGCCTCGGCCTCTAGGGTCCCAAATCAAATATTGAAAGGAGCTCGGCCATTCAAGACAGGAGGACACTCGCCCTTCTGGTTCGTCGTTAACATCCCCGCTGGGAAAGATTCTGAATGGAAATGCCGATCCCGCGATTGCTCGTCATTGATCAAGCGCGCCCGTTAGGTCAAGAGTCGCAGATCCTACTCGTTCGATGCCGGCGATTTCGCTCGCTCACCAAGCAATTGCGCTTCTCATGCTCGTTCTATCGCGTAATGAATCGGAAGGAAGCCTATAGGATCGGACGGACGTTCGCCATCTTCCTCTGATGGAGCAGGCTGTTAGGGATTTGAGTTTACTTCGAGAGGGTTCTGCGCAGGTAATGTGTTTCGGCCATGGATTGGCGAACCTACTGATGCCCGTCGTCCAGCCGCTGTTGTAGGTACTTTGACAGAACTCGGCATGATCGGTCTATCTGTCTGTTTCGACACGCTTGACTATAGCGCGATTCGAAAAATCCTTCATTTGACTCTTGTTTGGTACGAAACACGGGAAGAGTTTCTAAACAAGGATTGCCGTGCTAATGTAAAGGTAGATGAAATTTGTGGTTGTGCTTGTGATCGACGTGATTAATGATCTACGATCTGGTTATTAAGGTAAGATGGGGTAGCTATGATGGTACCTCAGAAAGTGCTGTGTGAGGACTGGGTAGTCGGATAACACTCGTACTGCCTAGTTGCATTGTTGGTAGCAACTGGATATGAAATTCTGCTAAGGGCATGCGCTCATGAAAATCATTCCAAAAATTTCGAGTAGTATGCTGGCAATCTTTTTAGCAGCTGACTAGTGAGGAGATAAAGTGATGGTATGGGACGAGACGTGCGTGGACTACATGTGTGATTGAGGATGGATGCTTGGCTTGTGCTGCAAGTTTTAGAAAATTAAAAAATGTTGCGAGACGTGGTACTTATAAATGGCTATGCTTACTGTGGATAAATTTGATATTGGCATCTTAGACATTCAGAATTTGTTTATTTCTTTTTAGTTGTTTGAGATCTCTTTATATTCTTTCCACCAAAGCCATAAACCGAGAACCGTAAGAATATTAATGATGCTTTAACTCTGGTCTTCATTCGCATCCTCTGATAGCCTGAGTTTCTACCAACAAAGAATACATGCCTAAGTCGTCATTTTTTGCATCACATAACTCAAATTTGATACTTTTAGCATCTAATTGATTAGGTTGGCACATGGAACTGGTGCAACCTCTTATGGGATAAAGATGGTTACGTCTGTTCCAAGCCAATATATGGGCAACTCTGATGAATATGTCTGTTGCTTTGAAGTTTCAGATTATCATCAACAGTTCAATTGCAGGATTAGGGAGACTGGTTTGCTGGTAGTCAAGGGATCCTCCGATAACTCTGTTTGATAAAGATAGAGAGATAACATCACCCAATAGATCATGCTTAAGTTGACCTCAGCATATTGTGCATTTTAGCAGCTAGTGCTTCCCCGTTCCAGTTATCATATTGTGGAGATTAGGACAACAATGCATGACGAACTCTCCTTAAAGTAAACTTCTCAAGCCTCTCAAGTATCTGACTCTCCTGTATGACTCATTCACTAGGGTTAACTGTTCTTAAATGTAAGAGAACAAAATTGCTCATTCGTCGGTCATGCGTTATTGATGTCAAGCCCAGGAATTAACTGAGCTGAGATTAGAGACCCAGATGTTTGCACTATTGTGGAGGAGACAGATAAAAGCTTCCTTAGAGGATGAGGAGAACCTATTATTGGGCAGCTTTGTTAGTTTCTTAGTTCCGGAACTCCCATTCTGTTCAGAATTCACACATCATAAGTTGGACTGAAACAGCATCATGAATCGTCAAGCCTGATTAATCTTCTTTGATACAACTTATTTGTATATATGATTTGATGTCATCGACAACTTCCTTCTCTGGAGGTGTTCACAATGTTGAGGTTCATAACTGAGTCTTCAAATAACTGTCATAGTGCATTTTTGCGGAGCTTTGTACCATCATCACTCTGGTTGCTAAGAATACACCGCCCAACTCCTGTCGGAATCCATATTCAAGATTTTAACATGTTTCAACTGAGAAGTAACCAAGTTTCTTCTGAATGATTGGAACTACAATTTTGTGGCTTGGCCTGCATGGTAGGTTAGCAATGGCCATGAGGACAATCATACCTCAAACTTAAATGTATTAAAAATTCTAATGTGAGTTAAAAAAGAAGTTCCTTCAATGGGATGCATCTGGTAGAATATTTGTTCAGTCCTTCTGAATTGAATGCGACATATTAATAATAAATAAATTTGGGCGGCTATCCACTAACTTATTTTACTTCTGTGTCACTATAGATTTTCTTTTGAAGCATGGCGTCTTTTGAAAAGCAGAGGTCTTCCAGTTTTAGTAAGGGTGTGCCACTTGTTTGTTCCACTTACTCTACAATGCGCCTTGTTGAAAATGTTTTAACCATCTGGTCGATTTTTTCAACTTTTAAGTGACCTGTGTCCCTTACTTTCCAGTAGCCAATAACCATAGCCATATTCTCTCCTCCAATGGCTTTTACTTAGATGCTAAGTTACGAGTAAACATGAAGAGCTTACAACCTCAAGCATTTTGAAAAAATGGCTGATTGATATACTGAATATGAATGGTGCCAGACTTTTTTTTCCCAGTTTTCTTGCTTTGAGAAAGTATGAAGGAATCACCTTGATTGAAGAGCGTTTTTCATCTTAGCTGTGTAGTTTCTATAGATTAAAAGTTCAATTCAGAGTAGCATGAGTTGATCACTGGCTCATTTCCGATTGATTGGGCCATTATACATAACCTGCTAGAACATTAAGAAGAGCAGACTACTGGGCTTTGCCTGAACTCTGTTGACTATGGAAGAGATAGCTTCTGAAGCCAAAGTGGTGGCTAAAGCTTGGCCAACGAATATCTCTAGCTCAAGCTCAGCCATTATCACTTCCCCTTTGTCTTTATGTTTGCATTATTTCTTCCTTCTATGATCTTTCCTTTCTTGCTTCCTTTGTAATTGGGTTTTGGGGAGAGATCCTTTTTAAGTAATTCATATAAGACACTTTTGTGAATGTATAACTAGGAATGATCATACAGAGAAATAAACTGCAAGACTAATATTCATAAACACGGTGTTTACACTGATTCCACACACTAACTAGTCTTGTCACTAGATACCTCGTTTTCTTTTCCTGCTTTGTTGAGAAGTAAAAGCACACATTACAAGGGCCATAGATTGGCAGCAGCGGTTTCTGGGTCACTACATGCTCCAGAGCTATAATAGAACCCTTGCTACACATGTTACAGCCTCCTTGGGCATGCAGTACATATATGAACAAATGATAAAGAATGTATATTTGGTTAACCAGTTATGAGGGCTTCTTCATGCTCATAATCGGGAATAAACTGATCGATGGGGAGAAACATCTTGGGTTCTTCTTCGTTAATCTGCCACAGTGAGTCAGAGCTGTATTCCATTGTCGGTGAAGCCATGAGAGGACAAGAGAAATTGCAGCTTTCTTCACTGTAGCCACCACAAACAGGTATTATTCCATAAGTGTCTGACAAAGCAATTTCTTTCCATATGTCATCGAATGAATAGGCATTTTCAGTTTTCCCCTGATCTTCAAAATTCTTTTCAGTTGAAGTTAACATATCACCAGGACCTCCTGTATCGTAGAAGCTTTCTTTTCCAGTCTCTTGAGTCGTTAATGAATCCACTGTGGGGTTGTTCGATGAAGAAGAAGAGATATTTGAAGAAGATGATGATGGGGATGGGGCATGTTTCCTTTCTTGAGCTTTTTTCCTCATATGAGTCCTCCAATAGTTCTTTATCTCATTGTCCGTTCGCCCTGGTAGCTTGCGAGCAATTCTTGACCATCTGCATGTAATGATTGCTTGTGAATTAGCCAATAAAGACAGATTATATGGAAAGACTATTGAATAGCAAAATCACTTATCTACTTAAATGTTGCATATTAAGATTTTGATAAAAATGATATGATTAACAAAATTAACAAACCTATTTCCCCATTTGGAATGAAGTTCAAGCACCAGTCTCTCTTCTTGAGGTGTCATCTTCCCTCGTTTAAGGCCAGGATGCAGGTAATTAACCCAGCGTAGTCTGCAGCTTTTTCCTGTTCTATTCAATCCTATTATAAAGCTGGGCGGTTAGAAGTAGCTCCTTCCAAAAACCCCCGAGCTTTAAAATGAACATACCTATTACTGTCTCCCGCCACCTTCAAACCTGAAACCTTTGCTATAAAATCCCATCGGCGATCCCCAAACAGTCCAACAAAGCGGACCAGCTGGAAATCTTCTGGTTCTGTCCATGGACCCTTTCGGGCTTCTTCTTGCACCATTTTGAATTCCTCTACGACTCTTTGCTTTCTCGTGGAAAGGAAACTCAAAACCACCTACTCACTAGAACTTGAAGACCTATGTGTGCTCTGGCAATTTATATATAAGTCAGTGCCTATTGTTGAATGACCATTTGATAACTCCTTATCATTATGAAAAGATTGCTTTTCTTTACCACCATACATATGGTGGACACATGCTCATCTCTTGATAGGCACCTTAGGCATATGACATCAGCCATTACGTTGAAATAACCAAAGGAAGAGATTGATCTGTAGAAGTAACTTTCAACATGGTTCTCTTTGCGATAATGTATTTTTCAAAGGTATAATCTAGAATATTACGATTAAAGTTGAGTGAACAGTTGTTCTTCATGTTTTCTGTTTCTGAAAGTATATAATCCTCAAGTCACTACTTGTATTTGTTGGGATGATCGTTTGATCCTACCTGAGATATTTGTTGATATATACTTTAAAGAGGAGGTTAACTAAACAATTTTATTTCATAGTTTTAAGTGCTACAGTGGATCCATTCACATAAAATACAGTGTCGGTAGTAATGTATTATTTTATCCGTTATTTTGGCAAAAGAGTGCAATAATTGATTTTAGGACACGACATGGGCTCATAACTAACTGGACCACAGTGAGTTCAGAAATGGAAGTCACCTCTCACAAGATGTTCATCCCTTCCAGTGAGTGTGGAAAAACTGATGGTTTGTCCCCTGCGTTGTTAAAGGCCATAGTAGAAGGTAAATGAAAGAAAAGGAAAGACGGAAAAAAAAATATACGATTTGAAAACCAGTTATAGGGAAGGAACCTTTAGATTGTACGTAAAGTGACTTATGACTCTATAAAAAATGAGAAGATGGACTAAGAATTTGTTCTACAAACTTTAGGTTCAAGAGCTTGCTAGACTGATTTCCTACATACACAGGCAGGTTAAGAGGGCTCTTTCCCAATTTGAGTTGTCTTTGTGGATTTAAGTAATTCATATAGGCGATTTCAAATCTATTTGATTTGACCATGTTCTCTGTTACAATAGCTATTAACATAACAAGCCACTTCTCAGACTAAATAGGCAAGCTGTTGACAGGGAACTGGTCGTTCTCCTTCACCTACTGGCTAAATTGGTCTTGAAACCATGTCAATTTCTCATCAGAGTATGAATGCTTGGAGTTCCACTTCAACGTTCGAACAACTGTAAAATTGGAGTTTTATTTGATCTAACTTCTTCCATCTGCTTTGGGAATGGGAGTATCTCGTTTGCATTAAAGAGTCATGCCTCCAAGAAAAAGGAAATATCGGCCATAAGCTAGATCTACCTGACAATCTGCAACTCTGAAGGATGGTAGATATTAATTCTCAGGATTCTTTTCTCCACTGTTCAAGCTGTCAAAGTTTAGATTTCTCATCTTTTTAAAATCATCTGTATCTCTTATCTTACTTCAAATGGTTTAGTTCTCTTTGATCTAATTCTAGTGATTACTTGGTTTTGCAGGTTACCGTCTCTCCCTTGCAATGGTGAGAAAATGAGCTGTACATACATCGGTTGGCCAGATACCTCTCATGTTTGATACAGGAACAGAACTCCACTGTTTCCGTGTCATACTATAAAATGACAGGTAATTGAAGAGCCACAAATTAATTGAACTTCTGCTACTTTCTTATCTTCAGTGATGTGATTCCTCTATATGGTTAAAGCAGGACTTAGTTACTGCAGCACTAGTGGTGCTTAGTTGCTGAGCCACTAGGAATAATATGATAATATATCTGCACAAAGTGGGATGTGATATCATATGCTTCTATTAAAGCTAAGAGCAATTTATTTGCGGCCTTGGTGTTAATGATATCCAGCATGAATATGACCTATACCATAAGGAGCATTTGTGTAGAAAACGAATGCCTCGGTGGCTTCTGGATTCAAGAGCTCTTATAGTGGAGAATACAGTCTGATCTGAAAGATTAGAGATATATACCACTGTGACGTGGATGCCACTAATTTATGGCCACTCCACTCTCTCTCTCTCTCTCTCTCTCTCTCTCTCTCAATAATACATGAGGATATGTTACGTTATTGTATCATACATACCCAGTCAGGAAGGTCAAAGAGCTTCCTTACTGAAGATTAAATAAAGATTTAGTGGAGAGTCAGTCAGTACGCACTGTACAAAAACATCAGGCATCTACATGAATACCTGCATAACCAATATAATGTGGCGGTAGTCTTGCATGGATGTGATACTTGGAGCTGTTTATCTAGTGGGTTGAGGTTCATTTGCATAATCATTCTCAGTGGTATAGTTTTTGCTAGGGCAGATCAATTTGACGCATGGTGGATTTGTGTCCTTTGCTTTGCCTTTTCTTTTCTAGATGTTGATCAATATGCTACGGATGCACGCGGGCCTAAGAACCGTGCTGAAATTTGTTTTATGGACCCCAACTTTCGTCCACTTCCAGCAGCCATGCATCACTCATTCATCTTAATCTTCTGGCAGTAGAGCTAGACTAAATGGTTCTAGGTGCAATTATATTATGTGACACGATAAGATCTTATGATTTTTTTTTTTAAAAAAAGGTCAATTTACTGGTTACTTTATATCCTTAAGACCTCAATGGGAGGACTAGAAGGATCGATTTTGATGTGCCCTTTTGGAAGTGGAGTGGAGGTGCTTGCTACATATATCCAATGGCATGGAGTGCATAGGCCCCATTTTCTGGTATGGTCACGCATTGCTTTGCTTGTGGCCCATCCGTTTCCCTTGCCCAGTAGGTCGTTGTAATTAAAAAAATGAACTGTGGGTAGGTCATATTATGCCATAATTAGGACGGAATTGGTCTTCTCAGTACAATTGCGGAATAATCGTGCAAAGTCCTCGAATTCAATTGGCTTTCAGTTTAGGAATATGTTTGTTTGTATTCGGAGCAGTACTGTAAAGCGCATAAATCTCCATTGCACACTCTTTTCTTACTTTATTAGAAATCACACTAATACCAAGTTGTCCTGAGCAGCTACTGGAAGTAGAAAGAAGAGATGCATTCCATCTCGTGCTTAGATTGGAGAAGCTCACCCATTCAGCTCATTGTTTGTACCAGCTTTGCAGCCTTGCCATTGTTGGAACCCATGATCGTGGCTTGTTTCTAATTAATCCACTTTTGACCTGTGATTTTCAATACTTGGTTGCTTTGTGCTAGGAATTGTCCGAATCAAAACGATAAGGAGGGTTTAAATCCACTTTAATTAGATAAATGTCTTGAGTGAAAGCATTTCCATTTGGAGAGTTTGTGCGTCTCCGCGAGTAGTTTCACCTCGGCAGTTTCTGTGATGGGCCAGCTACATAAAATAAGTTTTTAGATTCGCAATTAAATGAGGATCATTATAGTAATGAGATTAATTAAAAATGTGGGAACGTTTTTTTATGACGATTTTACGGAGCACCTGATTTTTTTTCTTGGTGAGGAGGGTATCACGAAAGCCGAGAAATACCCGTGAAATCAGACACCTTATATAGTCATGTCGACCTTTTCATGTAGAGTAGCGTGGTGCGCTTCCATGGACTAGTTCTCTTAAAACGGACTACTCTTGAAATTGTTCTTTAGCGAAATTGTTCTTATCTTCTGTCTTTTCATTTCTTGTGACTGTTGACAAGCAAAACTCGAATCGGCTTAAGCCAGATGGATGAATTCCCTTGTTTGCGTACTGCTGTCTAGATTCCCATCCGAGCATTATCACTACGTGCCCTTGGTGCGCGATAGTGGGACCTCATCGAGCATCTCCTTGTCTGCCGCATTATCGTGATGATTGTCAATTCCTGTATTGTTAATTCTTTTTCCATCGGATGATACTATATGCGTTGTTCTTTCAGAACAAGAAGAAGAATCTTTTAAGGTCCAATTTGAAGTCGTGTTCCTTCACCCCAAAACAAACACACAGTATAAAGCCACGGAAGAACAAAGACAACTTTGCTGCAAAAGCCGGCTAACAAGGATTTTTGTTAGGGTGACGTTTGCCTCGCCTCAGTCGATGAAGAGTTGAAGATGGGAAAAAAAATTATTCTTTTTCCCCGACATTCGAGCAATTGGGGTATGTCTTGGCATGTCTTGTTATAGAGGAAAACCAAATTGAAGTGGAAACTGGAAAAGCAAAACTGCCAGGAGAAAGAGGAGAAATTCTAAGGGGAAGTACTAGAAGGCGGGACGAAGAAGTACTTCCCAAATGCTGAATTTTTCGATTCAGCAAACCAAAAACATGAGGGGAAAAAAAAAGAAAAAAGAATGTTTCGAAGGAGATGCAAGATCGTAGACAACGTTGTTCGGACCGGTGCAATTAGAGGAAAAGAGAATGTTCGAAAAAGATACGGGTTCGTACACCAATGTTGTTTGAGCCGTGCACCGGTCCATAATGTAGATTGTAGCCCAGTTAAGGTGGCGCTGCCGGTTCGGCCCACTGCTACGAGGAAGAGAAAAGAATCCCTTCGCCTTTTGGGCCTCATGACCAAAGTCTATTGATCATCAAGCCCCATCCATGCAAGCATCGTAGGAAGCGGGTCGGCGGAAAGCAGTGGCCCCCCTGCATTCACTTCTTTGATTGAACCGCTCCATAAATGCAGTCCGCTAGCGTTCTTCCTTTGGGATCAAACTCAAACTTGGGTTCTCAAATCGAGAGCATTGTCCGAGCTTCGCTGCAACAGCGACTCGATCTGCTCGCGACCCAAAAGTCCACTCCACGCACGGGCTGCGAAGTTCCGCATGGAATTCCCGTCCAAATAAACATAAAATAAACGCACCGTTTCGCGAAATCTTTCTAACTTCTTTGTCATTGCTAATTTCATACAGGTTTTTCCTTGTCTGGTCTACTATAGGACGAGGATTTGGTACTCCCAATGCTCCACTTGAATTAATCATTAGATTTGATGAAGAAATCGCCACTTTTATAATTCGCAACTTTTCATAACGGCTCGCACGAGCAACTCGAAATGTCTCGACTTTTTCTGATGTTACGATATGTTAACATTTTACTACGTTTTACAGATACTAGCTTCGTTTTTTCGTGACTTAATACAAGACACGGTGAGTATATGAATCTTTTATTTTTATTTTTATTTTTATTTTTATTTTTTTTAATCTCAAGCCATGCTACGAAGGCCTACGATGTAACCCGATATAAAAAAGTCATAAATATGATGTTCTAATTCGCGATAACTTACCACGTGATCATCGAGATTTCGTCGCAGCATAGCGTCATAAAATGTCTCTGATCAGATTGATCTAATCCATCATATCAAAGTGACTGTCGCATCGATACATATATTCGTCGTGGTCCACTATTTAATCCACATGGACCCCGTGCGGTGAAGAAATTCCGCAGGGCGGATGTGTGTGAGCGTTGCAAACCACGTGCTTGTCCATCTTCCCATTCCAAATTGGCAAGTACAGACGCCATGTGAACGGGGGGATTCCCTCTCCACGACCAGATCGCCGATAATTTGGACTACCGACGGCTCCAAAAAACCATCTAGACACGAGTAGCAATAGGAAGATCTGCTTTTTTGGAACTTTGCAGATTTCGATCTCAGGTACCGAAAGAAAACGAAGGCCCATGTCCCTCGATGGGCCTCCTCTTGCCTCTTTCGGACCCTCGAGTCCCTCGTAGTTTTTTTTTACCTCTGTCCACACCTCGCTTTTACTCTTTTCATGTCTCGCTATTGCTATGCACACACTACTCACGTACCTTAAAGGCTGTTAGCCATTATTGCCGCTTTTACGACATGGGAACGTGCCAGATCTCTCTCAAGCAAAAGATTTCGTTTTGTACCATGTCGAACGTGGCAGAACCACGAGCCCTCCCCCCCCCGTCGTTGATCAGGACCGTCCACGTAGCCTAGGCCCCTGATTGGACATATGAACTGCACCGGGGCATCCCCCCTCTCTCTCTCTCTGTGTTCCTTGTCTTGCTTTGTCCGAGCTGTCATGGGTCTGTCTCCAGATGAAAAAAGAATGAGATATCTGATTGGTGGGGGAGTGATTCGGTCAACCCTGTTTTGTTTTTTATAGGCAGGCTTTCCACATTGACTGTAGGGGTCCACCCCCACTTTTCTAATTACTTCCTCTTTTCCCCGGAGTTCGAAATCTCCTCCTTTTAATTTCAGTTTAAAAAGCGGAAGCTGCAGAAAAAGTGGGAGAAAGAAAGGACGCAATCATCGCAGGTATAGCATAGGGGGTCAGAAGTGTTAGGTGTTGAGTGTTTGACATTGGACAGGCAGCGGTCAACTCTTCTTGAAATCGTTTGAATTTAGGGGGAAAGATGTGCCCAAGAATATTATGTCGCGCCTGCCTTAGCTGCTAACCCCACATGGAAGCGACGATATTCCTTTCAAATCGAGCATTTTGACTTTGAATACAATCTAACTACGGTCCATTCCGCCAGCGTGGAGGATACATGCGCAGGAATTTGCCCCCCTCCCCTGTTTTGAACGTCGAGACTTAGAATCTTCTTTTGTTTATAACTTTCTAGATCTCCCCAAACCATAAGTGAAGAGTCAAAACTAAGACTACAGGTGCGTTTGATAACTCTTTTATTTTCAAAGATAATTTCAATTCAAAAATGATTTTTTTTTCTAAATGAATTTCTAATCATAAAAACGCATTTGGTAACTGTATAAATTTTCTATTCCCGAAATAAAAGAAGAATAAAAATACATTTGGTACTACTTTAAGAATTTATATTCCAAATTTTTTAATTTAATGATTTTGACTTGCGACCAACGGCGGCAATCGACAGTCGCAATGATCGGCGATCAAAGGTGGTGAGTGGTGGTCGACGATGGTGGCTGGTGGTGAGCGGTGGTGGCTGGCAACTATAGATGGCAGCGGTGGGTGGTAGCCGATGGCGATGATTGATAGTGGTGGTTGGCAATTGATGATTGGAGGCGGCAATGACCGGCCACCGGAGGCGACAACGGTGGGTGGTGGCCAGCAACCGATGACTGTAGGCAATGGTGATCAACGATCAAAGGTGATGGCGATGAGCGGCAACAAGGACCAATGATTGACAGCAACGAGGGCTAGTGACCGGTGGTGGTGGGTGGACTCGTGAGTGTAAAAATGAGTATTAGATTACGCTAAGTTTACTTCTCTAAAATGACATTGTTTTTCATTTTGTTTCTGAAAACAAAAAAATCATTTTTTTTTACTTCTTGTTTCCGTTCCAAAACTATTCTTGGGAATATTTTTTGTTACGGGGAACATAAATTGTAAGTGACGTTACCAAATAAGTTTTGTTCTTTTTCCGTTCCAAGGAATAAAAGAACAAAAAAAATGAAGGAATAGAAACATTACCAAACAAAGACTAAGTCTAATAATTGGGTGACTCCCCTTACTACGAAAACTCCAGTGATAGTATTCGTGTGAATTGAATCGCTGTTTCCCACATTCTCTTTGTTCGATGTCCCCACTGGTTCATCTTGCTCCCTCTATTTGGCAACTGTATGTTCTAATTGAGATTAATCTTATAGAAACATTCAATCACATAGTTACTGATAGTAAATGTGACACAATTTATAACAACTATCTCATGGCGAAGCTTTCATCAGTACCGTTTGTTTTGCCTAAATGAATGCATATTTTAAATAGAACGATCATTTGAAAGTAGAGGAAAGCGTTTCTTAAAGGTATGGACGTGTCAAATAATCAAATATGAAGATACTGTACATTTTAAAGTGGCGATATTTCATAAATTAACTACTAACCTTGCCAAGTATTTTCGCTAAATAACCCGTATATGTTTGTTTACAAGACGAAGCGAGTATGCTAGGATTAGGATC
>BCNH02000002.1:14660626-14672321 GCA_001662345.2 Metrosideros polymorpha var. glaberrima | reverse complement strand
TCTCTGGGTGGGTGGGTATCCGGCTTTCTCTGAAGTTTCTGGCTCACTTTCTAGTAACACAGTGAATTTTACACCTCACACACAGCCCTCAAGCCTAAGTCTCGAGACCCCTTTCATAGAGACCTTAACTCTGTTCTTTCTGTTCCTTCTTTTCTCAACATGCAGAGAAAAGCAATGGCTGTCGCTGCCAGGGCAACAAGAACGACGGCGACAACCCCACCGTCAGAGCTTCAGATCCCCAAGAGATGGAAAGACAGAGAAACCAGCCCCGAGAGAACCAAAGTCTGGGCCGAACCCTCCAAGCCCAGCAGGGCCAGCTCCACCGAGAGGAGAGTCCCTGTCGTGTACTACCTCTCCAGGAATGGCCAGCTCGAGCAACCCCACTTCATGGAAGTCCCTCTCTCTTCCCCTGAAGGACTCTTTCTCTCTGGTAATCACCCCGGTTTCTTTCCTGTTTCCTTTCGCTTGTCCTTTAGTTTTTCGCGTTGATTGCTGATGGTATGGGAAGAGAAACGAACATGTGAAAGCGTTTGGTGAGTCTGAGGAGGCTCTGAGCAGCGGTGGCAGTTTTCTGCTCTTCAATCCGTTTGTCTGCAGTCACTTGGCAATCGCAAATGTGACAACCCCCGTTTAAACTTTGGACATTCACGAGGGAAACGCGCAAAACATAGGCGCTTTCTCAGTTTCTGTGGAAGTTTTAAATCGGCAATGCACACACATCTTTAATTGGAATTTTCTCTCCGGTTTGCTCGTCTGGAGCTATTTTCTCGGTAATCAAACGGGATTTTCCCTCTGGTTTCGTTCAGTCCAGAAAGGTGCGTGATAACGATACACTCATGGTGTCTGTTTCTCTGTTTCGTTTCTCAGATGTGATTAACCGCTTGAACCTCCTCCGTGGCAAAGGCATGGCCGCCATGTACTCCTGGTCTTCCAAACGGTTAGTTCTCTCGAGAAAACATGCAGGACAACCTTGACTGATCTTCGCCTCGAGTCCTGTTTCATTGATCCTCGTGGGTTCATTACAACTTGAAATTCCCCGAAATGCAACTGCAGGAGCTACAAGAACGGCTTCGTGTGGCACGATCTGGCCGAGCACGATTTCATCTATCCATCGCACGGCAAAGAGTACGTCCTCAAAGGATCGGAGCTCCTCGAAGCTCCATCTCCGTCGTCGTCTTCTTCGACCGCGAGGCCTCTCGAGTCGGTGTCGTTCCGCTCCCCGAAGCCGATCAACACGCCGAAATCGAGCGACGAATCGGACTTCCCGGTCGTAGCTCGTCGGAGGAACCAGTCGTGGAGCTCGATCGACCTCCACGAGTACAAAGTCTACAAGACCGAGTCCAACGGCGAGTCGACGCCGAAGGCGGCGGCGGACGCGTCGACCCAGACGGACGACAAGAGAAGACGAAGACGACACGTCAAAGAGAGGGAGAGCGAGATCCGTGAGCTTCACGGAGATGGAAGGGACGACGCGGATCAGGGTCAAAGTCAGAAACCGGGTCAAAATCAGACGACGGAGTTGAGCAGGGACGAGATCTCACCGCCACCGTCGGATTCGAGCCCCGAGACGCTGGAAAATTTGATGAAGGCCGATGGACGGCTGACAATAGGCCCGTCGAACGGGGGCAAAGAGGACGGATCGGATCGGGCGGCTGGAAACCTCCCAAGTGGCAAGATCAGAGCGTCCTCGGTGTTGATGCAGCTGATATCGTGCGGCTCGCTCTCGTTCAAGGACTGTGGAGCGACGTACGTAAAAGATCAAGGGCTGTCGCTAATTGGACACCACAAGACGAGATTGCCCCGTGGAGCAGCCGATAACAGGAACAAGCAAGCTGGGGCACCGGGGAAAATTTCGAACTTGGCGGGGGTAGGATTGGAAGATAAGGAGTACTTCAGCGGCAGCTTGATCGAGACCAAAAAAAGAGAGGAGGTGGTAGTCCCGGCATTGAAGAGATCGTCTTCTTACAACGCCGATAGGTGAGGAGCGAGGACCTCTCTTTGTTCATATTTACCGTTCTTTCTCCTTCTTGAGCAATTGAATTAGAATTTACAGCTTTAAGCAATTTGGTCGGGCCCTCTTTTACCTTCTGTCATGTGTACGTAGCTTCAGTTGTTGCGATGTAATTTTAGGGTCGACATAAGTTTTCGGAACTATATAAGTAGGCTCGTTTGCGGTGCCACGATGTGTCGAAGGGGGGTCTTTGGCAAAGCATTTCGGAATCCCGTCGTTTTCAGCTCATTTTCGTGACGGTGCTTCAATCTTTCTATTGCGAGAAATACTAGCTTATTATATATCTTGTTTGCATGATGATGGATAGCAATTAGCAATGGCATATGGAGAGGGATCTGTTCTACTGTCGCCGCAGAATATTGTCTAAACTGAAGTTCGGCTTAATTCTTTATTCAACATCAAGGCAAGAGAGAACAGTAGGAATGATCCGAGGCTAACACTGTGCAGTCACGATGCGTGCTTCGCTCTTGGTTTTCGAGCAAATGGTTCCTTTCCGCAATTAATAATTGGTTTATCCAGTGAGAGACCCTTTTGTCCTCTGCTGCTGTGGACTCTTAATCGTTTCGATGCTATAGATTCGTGCTAGGGTTTCACATCGTGCCAGCTATTATCTTTATTGCATTGCCAATCTTGGACTGAGGATGTACTGTGTGTCTGGGTGCGTTAGTGCGGTCGCTTTATCTTTTCGACTTGTCTTTATAAGATTAGCAGTCCAATAAATGATGGCCGTCCCTCCTTAACGACGCACACCTAGTGTTCCTCACTTGCTGCTCCATGCGTGATCCAAAAGTTCAAGACGTTTTCTTTAACTTGATGAGAAGAGTGCTGGGTCATGTTAACATACTGCACCGGGTTTATTGACGTAGTTGATATCGTTCATCTTTTACTTCATTGTCTACTCTCATTTCGGATATTCTCGTGCATTTTGAACATACACGCCCTTTAGAACTTTCGATCAATAGGATCTCACAAATTCAAGTAACTGAAAAGGAAAGCGGAAAACCAATAAAATCACGATGGTTGTCACTATGTCTCATCGGTGTGCATATAAGTCTCGTGGTGTAGTATTCTTGATTTTCGTAAGCATGTCTATAAAACGAAAGAGCGATCCAAACAGAAACTGGACACGGATAAAGAGATCGAGGACGTCTTGGTGAATGATGCACGAATAATCTTTAGCATAAAAAACCCATAAAAAGTACCGAAGGAAAGACGAAGAGAGGGGAATGTAACCCTAGAAACCTAGGCGAAATACAAGGGTTGACTATGGCTGGACATTGTGCATTGCAATTTGCAAGGCACGGCGAGCACAGCAGGCTCGCGTTCCGAGGAGCCAAAGTTGGCAATGGTGTGTGGATTCTGAGAAAGAAAAGCCCCTCTCTCTCTATGTTGAAGGCTGTCTAAACTTGTTCCTTTTCACCTTGTAAGTGTTTGGTTATTGCCGATCTTTGCTGTCTCGGTACCTTAATTTTTGGTTTTTACTTTCGCTACATTAGCTCTCTAGTTGGATCCGAATAAGTCATTAAACTGCTTTATATGAACTTTAGGATGTTAAATTCGAGGATATTGCAAGGAAAGGAACAAGAAAAATATTCCTACCAATAAGGGTTACAGGGGGAGTACTCACCGGCATTATAAAAAATGAGTATCCGTGCAGCCCTCCACCTCTGTATAGCAAGTGGACAGGCGGTCTATACTTGTCCCTTTTCACCTTGTAAATGATTTATTATTGTCAACCTTTGCTCCCTCGGTACCTTAATTTTTGGTTTTTAGTTTCGCTACATTAGCTCTCTAATTAAATACTATCAAAGCTTTGATGATAGGATTGATGATTTTGACTTTGCAACATGGGTGGGTCTAGGGTTTATCATCCCCTTTTGACTTTTTATGGGTTCTGAGCACTCACGTGCGAGGTTAAAAGAAACCAAAGGAATGGTGGAGAATGCTGTGCTAATTTCCATGTATAGTGCCTGACTCGAGGGAGAGAGCTTGGAGTTGGAGAAGGTTCATCGTCCCAAGGGAACTGAGTTTCCATGGAAATTTTGAGAATCAAGATATCGTGCATCTCTTCAAGAACATACATTGTATTGCACTCATCTCGCTCGGAGTTAAGTTTTATGAGGATCAAGGAATGGCTAGGACTGTAATAATCCTCTTGAGCAGTGGCACCATAGTTGAAAAGACCTATCTTATCTATGCATAACAATTTTTTTCTAAATGGTAAAATTTTAGTTAGACTATTGTTAACTATTTTAAAAACTTCAATTATTAAATGAATGTGTGTATTTAAATATTCTAACAGTTCTCTCGCGCTTAGATTGAACTTTGATCAAAACCTTAAGCGTGGAAACATGTAATAGAATAAAGCAAATTAGGATTTAGAGAGATTTGAGCTCATGATCTCTTACTCCAATACCATGTTGAGATTAGTAAAACCACTTCCACGTGGAATTATGTAATTGAGGAGGTAAATAGGGACTCGTAAATAGACATGTAGCTTTGTTTGGACTACATCTTGCTCCATCTGAATTTTGTAGACATATTTTGACTTTTTTAAAATTCGAAACATTTGATAGTTTCATGTGTGTACATATATATTTATTAACTTTAAGAAAGTACCTTTTCAAAAAAATTAAATATATGTAATAATTTAGTTTTTTCCATAAAAGGGTAAAAGTACCTTTTACTTTTGTCCAATTATAAACAAATAGGGTTAAGAGTCTTAGCTATACGAGATGACACCAGCAAAAATTAATGCTCGTGACTTTCTGGCCGAGACAATATATATTTTATATTCTAAATTTATTGAAGAAAATCCATGCGACTTTTGATGTTAGGTGATAAGATTTTCTATTTGGTAGTCACGCGACGAGGAGATGTTATATCCCTTTACATGCACCGTCATTGGATACGGGAGATCATCTGTTCCAAGTGCTATCGCGGGTAATATAAAATTGGGGACCCGGCCCAAGTCTGTGCACCACGGCCCAACCTCTGTGCTTGACCCCCGGCCTCCCATCTATTAAATCTCACCACCAGACATACATACACATATATACATGTTTATCGTTCATTTGTCTAAGGATTTTCATTTTTTAACATTCATTTTACATGAATTTACGCATTGGTTCAGTGGACTTTATTCTTTATACCAATAATTGTGATTTGGATTAGATTCAACATTAATATGGATGGCCAACGCTTCGAATCCAATTTCTGCCTCGAAAGGAACCTCTCAACTCTTAAAAAAAATATGAAGAAACTCAAATACAAGATGTAAATGAATTAATTTCATAAATTCCTAAGCTGGCACAGTTTTTAATGCTTAAAATGTTACATCAGACGGGTATTCATTTGATACATAGCACTTATATTGCTGTAATAATGTAATCTTTTTAATTACGTTTTCTTTGCTAGGAGTAACCTCCAAAAGTGCGTATCTCGTACCTCATCTTTGTTTTGTTCATTTTTAGAAACTTGTGGGGGCACGTAATCGGAGAACTTTCTTATTAAATTTGATAAAAATACAATGATATTCTATGCACAAGTTATTCGGAGAAATTGCCCCCGCCATTCATTGCGTAAGTTCGGCCCTCTCTTTCACAGTTTTTTTTTTTTTTTGCAACGTCAACTTATTTATTCGATCAATCCGAACGAGTCTAGCTAATAACTTTCTCGTTTTTAAAATTGATTTAACTGCGAGATCTTTATCATAAATTAATCCGATTGAAAACATGTGATAACTTGAAATAAACCTTGTATTAAGATTTTCAGGGAGCTTAAGATTAGAAGTTTGGAACAACGCGCGCCATCGTCGACATCATATTTTCTTCCCGTCGTTTTGTGCTGTCAAGTCTCTCTCTCTCTCTCTATATATATATGTATTAGGGTTGTCTTGTAAGTTGAGCATCCAAGTCATTAACATTTGTCAATTAGGTTCCACAAAGGTAAGCTGTACCAGCCTACGACCTTCCTCACGTGGATCTTACCTGAACATTTTGAGCTTAAGAAGCCTCCTTACCCTGCTCTTTGGGCTTCTCTTTCTGCGAAACTGCTGGGAGTTGTCGCCCCTTTTCTGAAGCTAAGTAAGAAAAATTAGGATCACGTTTCTGACCGGTCCAAGTTTAAGTCCATCTGGAACTTGTCGAACACGGTTTCGATGACAAAGGTAGTCTCTTATACAATAGAAAACGTTTCTACGCAGCATGTCCGACGATAACTAAAATATACGTACCTCGTGTTACGTTTAACATGCGGGTAGAAGTATCTGCCACTCGGAAGTTGAATTGCTCCAGATAATTAAGTTCTGTTCGATAAGATCTTGGGCTCGGGCATTTAGCAAAGACGGGAAGAATTGTAAAAGCATAACCATGGTAGGAAGCCGCCATCCATAGCGGGTGATGAGTAAACACGCACGAGACTCGCGTTCGGGTCTCAGCAGACGCAACTTGCTTGGCATGAACACCAGGGGCCTAGCCACGAAAAGTAACACCGTAGAAAACACGGGTGCGAGTTTCAGCGAAAGGCAATGTTCTTGGGATCGCCTCGAGGGGTGCCTTAATTTTAACGGTGGACGCACCGCGGGATTAGTCTCATGTCTTAAGAGACCCAATGTATTTTGAGTGATTCTACTACGGCGATCTCATTTGAATGGATCAGACTGCGCTGCCAAAAGAGCAGCAAATGCTGTTGCCAAACGGGCACTCCGTATGGCTCTGTCTGCACTTGCTTGTATTTTTCGTCCCCACCTTTCGTTGCTGAAGTAATTCTCGTGTTCATCATAATTCCATCCGTTATCAACCCCTCGGCCCCTCAGAATAAGGGCTTTCTCTTTCGTGACCAATGGGCCGGCTTAAGACTATTTGGACTAATAGATCGGGCCTAATATGTTGCCCAAGTTTGCCTGCGACAAAAAATTTATTTAAGGATTGAACCGCCAGACTCATGATCAGGTCTACTTGCGAAGTACTCTATGTACGATGTCAAATCTAGGTTGGCTGAGTCAATGTGGAGGATAGATTATGGGTTAGTTACGCTCATATGCTAACCGGTCCTTAATTTCATTTGCCCACCCGTACATCGGAGTCAAAATCAGGCGCCTCAATGTTGTAATTAAAGGTTTAATAATTAGTCGAGTTTTTTTTTTTGGTTGAAAAATTAGTCGAGTTAACCAGGAGAAAAAAGAACAATTTTTTTTTTTCTGAAACGATAGAAGTAGACGACCATGTTACGTTGAAGATAACAAAGCTGAAGTGAATAGAACACCCATGGGCACGGAGAGAGAGAGAGAGAGATTCGTTAAATTTCAGAGAGCAAAAACCTCAGCATCTCATTTGGGGCTTTCTCCGAAAGCAGCTAGAACTCGAAGTCGTTCTCGTCGAAATGACAGACGACAATTCGTTCCGAAGGTCACCAAACAGCGAGATCCATATGAAAAGGCTATATGCTTTTACACGAGGAAGGCCAAACGAGCGTAGCTCGTGGCCAAAGAAGAGAACAGTCCAAGTCGGCGCCACCAACAGGCGCATACAGAGGTCCGTCGACCGTCTTCTTGAAGTTACGCGCAGAAGAACAGTCTCTGGAAAGAAAAACAAAGGGAGGGAGGGAGTTTCCTTTCCTCTTAAGTCGGAACTCAGTATCAGAAGAAGGAAAAAGAAAAACATCATAGGTGCGCGTAGAACAGGTGCGTTCAGAACTTACAAAAAAAAAAAACAAAAAAGTGACTTTGCAATTGGGTCCATTGCATAGTGCAAATACAGTGTGGCAGTGGGAAAAACAAGAAGCTCGAAGGCGGTTTGGCGGCAGTTGGGAAGAAGTTTCGCTCCCCGACTCCATGCGACCAGACAACGAGGAGAAGTTATACCCGCGTTTCAAGCGACAAGACTCAAAAAGAAAGGAGCAAAAGCGTTCCTCGGTTAAGTTTCCTGACCTCACTCGCTTGTGGAAAGTGTTGGGCAAGTGAGAGAAACAGAAGTACTTTATACGGCGATGACCCAGACATTCGCTTTTTTCTCGCATTCCAAAATTGAAATTTGAAAGGGTTATCATCACGTCCGCGGAGTAGGGAAATTTAATTCATTGAATCGTACCACATTAGTAACACCCACGATATCTGTGTTTACATTAGATTCTTTTTTGTAAAGTAAATAATTGTCTCTGAAACAATTGATTAAGTGATTAAGCGCTTAATTCTTTTTTGTCACGATTATCTTGATTTAGATGTGGTGGATCTCTATTTCAATTTAGAGCTCACCTATTGAGAATAATTTAGAAGGTCGAACTTAGGCCTGACACCGTTCCAGGCACTAGGGCCTAGTTTATATTTTCTGTATGGTTCTTGAAATATGGCTACCGAAATAATGAGAAATGTCTATTAAGTGTAGCACCTCCAAAAAAATCTTTAGCGTCACCTTAGATAATGCTATGTTATCACCTCCCCAGTCTGAATCTGGTCTAACAGTTAAATCCCTTTTGCAATAAGATTTGTTTCTATGTATGGTGTGAGTGCTATTGTGCTAACTTGTGCGTGTAAGACGCTCTTTGCTAGTTTTATGATTCTATTACCATTGATGGGTGGGTTCAATACGTGAAGTCTGTTAGGATTAGACGCACAATCACAACAAAATAGAAAGAAAAGACGGGAAAGATAAATTTAGATACCAGGTTTTATCATAGTCCACCCTTAAATTAAGGCTACATCAAACAGAGGATTTCACTTTAATTAACACCCCCACATATCTATTACTCTCCCATAGCCCCTCATGGGCTCAATCGTCACAGACATCTTCCAAGTTCAAGCCACCCTTGAACTTCGCCATAACCATGGACCTTATTAGAACACCAACTCCACATGCACCTTTAATTGCTCCGCAAGAATTTTCCAACACAACCTCCTTAATCACAAATCAAGCAAAACTATCATTGCATTCATATATGCCAGAAGATCGAACACGCACCTTGTTAATATCGGCAGTTATAGCAACTGTTGGCTCTACAGGCTCCACTTTGCTATAAGCACCATCCGTGTCAATTACATCGCTAGTACCCGCTACCTTAGGAGCTTTTGGTTGCAACTCCACCTTAAACTGAACACCATTAAAATCTGCATAAGCACTACTAATAACACTTCTAGCTCGAAGTATTGGAGACTCGTTAAATGTAATTCCTCTGTTGACAACAGGTGAATTTAATTTCGGGCACTACAATCGATAACCCCGCTCACCTTGTGCATAACCTAGGAACATGCACTTTATTACCCTTTCGTCGAGCTTACCATCACTAATTCGAATATAACACGAGCAACCAAATATTCTAAGAATAGAATAATTAGTAACGTTATTTTACTACACTTTTTCGGGAGTCCAACATCCAATCGTAATCAATGGGGATCTATTCATTAGGTAGCTTGCTGTACCAAGTGTATCCGCCAGGAATCTCCTAGCCAAACCAGTACTAGAGAGCATATTATGGGCTATCTCTAGTAATTTTTTGCTTATCAACTTTGCAACATGTTGTGGTTTATTGGCACTAGTGCGGTATCTCACTATGATTTCTTTCATGCAAAAAATATTTAATAGTTCTAAGCAAAACTCCATGCTACTGTCAGTCCGCACATGCTTGGTCATTTTACTAGTCTCCTTTTCGATCAAAGCTCTAAACTACCCTATCTTGATACTAGCATCAAACTTGTGCCTAAATACAAACACCAAAGTCTTCATCGAGTAGTTATCAACAATTGTTAACATGAATCTGGCACTCTTAAACTAGGGTTACATCCAACAGAGAATTCCACCATTATTAACACCCCCACCTCTTTGTTACCACACTTAATTATAAGAGAATAGATTATATATAGACGTAACTATTCATGAGCCCAAGCCCCAAATTATTAATAAAATAAGGCTCAAACTATAAAACCCCTGTGGCGTCGTTAGGGCGTTGCCCATTACTACCCCTGTCGGGGCGGCCACCTTGAAACCCTGCCTGCTCACCAAGGAGCGGGACCCTCGTGTCGTCTTGTCGATAGAGAGTATGAATTATACCCCAATAAAATCCACCATACTTGGGAATCAAGAGTTAGAGGTCCTCTACGTGACACAAGACAGGGAAGGCCAATTGAGAACTTCCTCTAGACGAAAGAAAGGGGTGGAATTCCACTTACGAGATGTTGAAGAAGCCATGCGATGAGATAGGTGTGCTGATGCCATACTCTACCACTCACAACGAAAGTGCCGGTCTCTCTTTATTCACACAGCAAGATTGGAGAGTTGCTAAAGTCTTCAGGGACTTTTCGTGGGTTTTCAATAACGTAACCCATGCTTTTTGTTCAACGGTTCTCTGTCATGCAGCTGCACCGTTCCAATGGTGTCGATCGAAATGGAAAATAAGGAGGCGATGTCTTCCTCAATGAAGCAAAACTGGCCATTAAAGCGAAATTTCTCAATTTATAATGTTATGCATCACAATTTATAAAAAAAATTATTTAAAATTTTATGATAAAAAAGGCCCGGGCCAACCATGCTGGGCCCAGCACGTGGCCCAGCACGGGCGACCAATCCTGATCACGGCCGCTGCCTTATGTAATTAACCTATTCGATGTGCAATCGTGTACATCTATGGAGATTAATCGGAGTTAAATGATCTCGGGTACATGTGAAACAGGAAGCAGATGAGCCGCACATTCAATTGTTCTAGCAATTGACCACCAATTTCAAGCGAGTCAAATTTAATAAGTGCGGTGACGCCACAACTCACGCTCCACCGTTTCCACAGGGCGGTCGCGTTACGTCACTAATGACTCTCTGCCCTCTCAAAACGTTGGGCTTTGTTAATCGTTCCGATAGCGACGCCTTGCCCACGTTCTTCCATAGCGCGTGAGTGCATCCTTCCCAACCACCTACCCCCGAATGGACCGCCTTTTGGTATTTTTGCTTTTCTTTATGAGCTCTTTTTGACCGAGTAAGAAATGCGAGCCGGTTCTTAGAAGTTTGACACACCCTTGTCCTTAGGTTTTGGCCTCGGATGCCATAACTTCTGGCGAACCCTTCCTCCTACTTCCTCCACCTCCTTCCAAAGAGGCAAGCTGTTCCAGCCTACGACCATTTTCACTTGTATCTTACACAAACATTGAGCTTCCGAAACCTCGTTACCCTATCCTTTAAGGCTTTTCTTTCTGCGAAGCTGCCGTGAGTTATTGCCGTTTCCTAAACCTACATAAGAAAAGTTAGGCTCAACGTTTCAACCGGTCCAAGTATAAATCTAGAAGAAAACCCGTTCTTTTCCATCTAAAACTTGTCAAACACAGTTTGGATGCAAACTGCGGAGCTCGCCATTATTTACAAAGGTAGTCTATTATGTAATAGAGAACGTTTTCACACCACGCAGTATGTCCGACAACAATTGAAATGTATAAACCTTGTATTCTGTGTAACATGCATGTTGAAATGTCTGCCACTCGGAAGTTGACTTGCTCCAGATGATCAATATTTATTCAATAAGATCTTGGACTTGGGCATCCAGCGAAACTGGAAGAATGTGAAAGCAAAACTGTGGTATGAAGCTGCCATATGGAGTGGGTCGAAAGTAATATGTACGAGAATTGGGTTCGTTATAGCGTCACCCGTGATATAGACTCCCTTTCATTACTTTCATGTCAATGAACGGCATGCCACCCCTATCACCCCC